>JAJEJO010001556.1:109277-271161 GCA_020662805.1 Glaucomys volans
GTTTTCTCATGTTGCTCGTGTATCTTCCCCTCTAGTAGTGCAAATCAGAGGGATTGCAATTTCCCTGTAAAGACTTAAAGTGTCTCTGCAGATTTCCAGTAAGTCTCCTGATGTTTGAGAAGTGCTTGATCAAGTGGTGACCCAAGAAAGCTGCTGTCCCACTACCTCCAGGTTGGGAATGATCAATGCTTCTGGGCAGAGGCAACCTGGTATTGATAGACAATCAGATACAGCAAGGTGCTAGACCCCAGGTCAGGGTGTGGACCTAGGCAGTAGACCAAGTTGGGGTGGGGACCTAAACTCCCTGCTGGAGCTGGCGACTGCCTCCGCTCCAGGCCAGTTCTCACCAGGAGCCACAGCACCGTGGCCCCGCCGGAAGACCAGAGCTCAGTTCTGAGGACTCAGGCAGCTGAAGATGGTCTCTCTCTGCCAGGGAAGCTGTAAAAATCTGATTATCTGTTTTTATGGTTTCAGTATTTGTGATTTATGATTTTTATTGTTTACTTCTTTCTGCTTGCTTTGGGCTTAGTAATGCATTCTTCTTTTTCTGGGCTCTTAAGATAGATGTTTAGAATTTGAGATCTTTCTCCTTTTTTAACAGAAGTACTACACTATTCTAATTCACAACAAGGGGGAGCTAGGGAAGAATAGAGTTACTTTAGATTAGCTGAAGGGGAGTGAAGGGAGGGGAGGGGGTATGGAGGTAGGAAGGATAATAGAGTGAAACAGACATTATTACCTGATGTACATATATGACTGATGACTGATGCGATCCTACAATATGTACAATTAGAAAAATGAGAAATTATACTCCATTTATGTATGATTTATCAAAATGTTTAAATGTATTCTGCTGTCATGTACAACTAATTAGAACAAATGAAAATTTTCTGAAAAAGTATTACACTATTGTGAATTTCTCTAAAGCAGTGCTCTACCTATATCTCAACACTGTGAAATGTTGTGTTTTCCTTTTTGTATAGTTCAAAATATTTTCTAGTTTTCCATTAGACTGACTTTCTGACCCATGGGTTATTCATAACTGTGTTTTAAGTCTTTGGGAAATTTCTTTGTTATCTTCCTTTTACAAAATTCTAGCTTAATACCATTATGGGCAGAAAAATCTATTTTGTAGGATTCAATTATTTTATTGTGTGTTAATATTATTTTTTATGAAACAGAATATGGTTTTCTTGGGACTGTTTCATGTGAACTTGATGATAGTGTATTCTACTGCTGTTGTATGAAGTGTTCTCTAAAGGTCAGTAAAATCTAGAAGGTTAATGGGAGTTTCTAGTCCTTTTATATCCTTGTTGATTTTCTGTCTACTATTTCTATTACTGAGAAAGTTATGCTGGAGTCTCTATAATTATAAATGTATTTATTTCTCATTTCAGTACATACCATCTTTGCATATTTGTTATTTCTGCTTTTAGCTTTATAAGCATGTAGGATTGTTATGTTTTCTTGGGGAATCAAATGAACCTTTTTTTATCATTATGTAATGTCCCTCCTTATCCATGATTCTTTTCTTTGCTCTGATGTCTAATTTGGCTGATATTAACAGCTACTCCAGCTTTCATTTGATTAGTGTTTGCATGATACATTTTCTATCCTTTCATCTTTAATCTACCTATATCGTTGTATTTGAAGTGAGTTTCTTGCAGGCAGCCTGTAAATTGGCTTGGGTGTTTTTTACAAAATTCATTCTGACCATCTGTCTTTTCCCTGTATATTTACATCATTTACATTTAATGCATTTGCTAATGTATTTAGATTTAGGTCTTGCATTTTCTTGTCTTTTATTTCTTCCCTGTTGTTTTTATTCTTCTGTTTCTTCTTTTCTGACTTCTTTTGGGTTATTGAACACTTTTTAGTATTTTATTTGGATTTACATATCGTGCGTTTGAATATGTTTCTGTGATTATATTTTATAATGGTTGCCTTGGAGATAGGATATGCATACTTACCTTTTCACAGTGTACTAAGAATCAATAATTTACCACTTCAAGTGAAATATGGATCCTATGGGTATTTAGTTTCCTCTATTCTACACACATCAAAAACTCCGCCAGACTATTTTATTTTTATTTTCTGCTATCATACATATTCTTGAGAATTCAAAAGGAGAATAGTCTATTATGTGTGTACTTGATTGCTTTCAAGAATTTTTTTCTTTGTCTCTAGTTTTTAGTATTTTGATGGTGATGTGTCTAAACATGGGTTTCTTTAGGTTAATCCGTTTGGGGTTTACAAAACTTCCTATATTTTTTTTTCTTCCCTTGTCTTTCACCAAATTTAGGGAGTTCTTAATCATTATATATTCAAGTATTTTTCCTTTCTGTTTTTCTTTTGGATTCTGATAACACAAGTATTAGACTTCTGTTTTTGTTCTACAGGTTCCTATGCTCTGTTCGTTTTATTATGTTAATTTATTTTTCGAGGTGGAATTTTTCGATGTTGCCCAGGCTGGTCTTGAACTCATAATCCTTTTACATCAGCTCCCAAGTAGCTGGGATTATGGGAGTATGCCATCTTGCTATCTCTGTTCATTTTTTTTTAAATATTTCTTTCTCAGGTTCTAAGTGGATAATTTTTATGGGTGCATCTTCAAGTTAATATATTCTTCCCGTTTTCATCACCATTCTTTGTAGAATTCATCCAATGAGGTTCTTCATCTGTTGTTTTCAATTTTAGTACTTTTATATTTCAACACGAAATTCCTATTTGATTTTTCTTGATCTCTTCTATTTCTTTGCTGAGACTTCTTATTTTTCTATTTCTTTTAGGATTGTTCTTGATTGCTTGTTGGAACATTTTATAATAGTTGCTTTAAAGTCTTTGCCAGAACATTTCAACATTTCTGTCACCCTTGGGTTGATATTTGTTGATTTTCTTTTTCCATGTGAGTTGAAATCTGTTATTTTGTATTCTGAGTAATGTTGGACGTTTCTTGGACCTTTTGAATATCATGACACTCTTGGTCTCATGTCCATCCTATGGAGGATGTTGATATTTTTGTTTTGGCAGGTTAGGTTCAGATCACAAATTCTAGAATGTTTGTGGACTGTTTCCAATGTCAGTTCATGTGAGGAAATATTTTCTGTGTTCTTCTGATCTTTCCTTATGTGTGCCACCCAGTGGCCAGTCTGGAACCCAATGGTAATCACTTCAAATTCTGCTTGCAGTTTTTTTACATGTGAATTAGGATCAAACCATGAGTGAGCAGCTCAGAAGGGAATGTTGAAGCTGCTTGTGGAGGTGCTTTTTTGAGCTCCTCCTTCTCTGACATTCCTCACTTCTTTCCTGTCCCTGAGCTCTCCCCTTCCATGACCTCCCAGCCAGGTAGCTGTGACTTGAGATTTGGATTTACTGCACACATTTATGGCTGCACCTGCCAAGAAGGAGAAGATCAGATAATAAGAATGCAGTAGACTTGTACAGTTTGGTGTACTTTGAATTCTCATCCTCTTTCCCCATCTGCCTGTCACAGTTACTTGCCAGATTCTTTGAATAACTATCCTATGCATCCTGTCCAGGTTTTATGGACACACTTAGGCAAAAAAATTACGGTGAGGTGTTACTGCTCCATGATACCCCTGTCAGTGGTTCTTAACCAGACATGCACATCTAAGTATTCCCTAACATATTTCACACCCCGCAGCATAATAAAAGGGGAATTAGGGTTCACACTGCTTCCCCACCTCTAAGATTAGAGACCCTCGAATTGGATAGTCACAGTGGGGGAATCCTTGGAAACTAAGACAGCACCAGCAGATGGGGAGCATAGGTATCTAGATGCTCTCTAGCTGGGGACTCCTCCACCAGCCAGAATGTTTTTGGGACCCTTAGTCTATCCAGAAACAAAATAGATAGATAGCCATCCCATCAAATTTCCATGGCTAGTGATACATTATTGAAAATTATTATTTGAATGATGCAACTACATTGAGTTGTTTTAAGTGAAGATTCAATTCTCCATGGGTGCAGCATTATTTTCTTTGGGTGCAGTGTTCCACCTCTGGAAAATAATTTTTAACATAAAAATCCCAAGTCTAACATGAAAATAAATGAAAAGAATAGAAGATGCAAATCTATACCTTTAAAAACATTTATAGTAAGTCTATGAAGCCAAACAGGGTCTATAAATGATGATTTTACATTTGCAGTTGTTTCAGCCAGTTCTGGGTTGGTGAAATGTTTAAAAATATAAGCTTAACAATATTTAGACTGAAGATACTATCTTCTTTCTCTCCCTTTCTCTCTCTTCCCCTCCCTCCCTCCCTTTCTTGCATTCTCCCTCCCTCCCTTCCTTTTGGTGCTGGGGATTGACCCAGGGATGCTTAACTGCAGAACCACATCACCAGCCCTTTTATTTTGTATTTTGAGATAGGATTTCATTAAGTTGCTTAGGGCCTCACTAGGTTGCTGAGGCTGGCTTTGAACTTGTGATCCTCCTGCCTTCGCCTCCCAAGCTGCTGGGATTACAGGCATGTACCACCACACCCGACTGTCTTCTTTCCTAATAAATCTCAAAAATTAGGTGCTTTTTTATTGCTCTAAGCACTTCTAAACTGAATTCAAAAGTAGGTGATTCTGATCTATAGAAGGCCCTTGCTCTCACAGGCTACCACGCCTACTCCTGCCTGGGAAGCTGGAGATAAAGTTTCAATCATTGTTCCCAGATCATTGGGTGACCACTGTGGTGTCCCTCACATTCTGTCCACTGTTACTCTTTCATAGTCATGTGCTGAGTATCTGACAGTGGCAACAAGTGACAATGTGTGTGTGCTTGGTGCTCCAGACAGGGTGGAACTCTATTTCTGCATCTCAGGGGTTCCCAGTCCCTCTGTATCTGAGGGTTCCATATCTGCAGGTTCAGCCAGCTGCAGATATAAAATGTAATTAAGCCTGTGATGGGTGTGTCTGTACTGAACATATACAAACTTTCTCTCCCCCTTGTCATTGTCCCCCAGACAATACGATGTAATAGCTATTTACATAGCATTTGCTTGTATTGAGCACTATAAGTAATTTAGAGATGATTTGAAGTATATGGAAGACTTCTGTAGGTTCTATCCAACCCCCCCGTCCTATATGAGGGTCTTGTGCATCATAGATTTTGATATCCAAGGGGGAATGTCTTAGAACCAATCTCTGGATGCCAAGGAATGACTGTATCTCCTGGTTTTGGCCAGTTTTATGGTTATCACAGAAGTGGGTAGATGGTGATTTGCACAGTCCCCAGCCTCTGATTTCTAGTATGTGACTTAAGGGCAGGAATGAGGGTGCAGAGATTGCTGCTACGGACACTTATTGGCTATAGTTTTAGCAATTTCAATTCTAGGTCTGCCAGTGTCCAGGTCAGCTTTTCCCCTGGAAACCACCTGCCATACCTCTGTCCACACACAGATGCCAGCACTATGCAATCCTCAGAGTGGCCCCTGCCAGGCTGTGGGTCACTGCACAGTGTTTGTGAGCCCAGATGGAGGGTCTGTTTCTAAAGTAGGAAGAGCTATTTGGGGGCATTGGGTCAATCCTCTTTCTGGGTCTCGATTGCTCATTTTTCTTTGCTGCTGTTAGTGTGCTTGAAAAATTGAAGCAGTTTGTAGCTCCTGGCCCAGGACATGTTTGATTAGCTGGCTCATCATGGAAGATGGCTCATCAGAGTGAAAGTCCAGCAAGATTAAAAGTCACAGCATTCATCTCTATGGCAGGGGAACCTGCTCTATATCTCAATTGGTTACTTGATCTGGTAGCTGCCCGACAGGGCTTGGTGCATGACATCTGGGGCATACTGCTGTGCAAACAGACATCATCTACAGAACATCATCCACAACCAAAAGGTTCCCTGGGTTTGACTCTAGGCACATCTCATTACTTTCCAAGCCACAATCCCCTGACTATAAGATGGGTACATATTAAAATTTTACTTTGTAGTTTTGTCATGAGGATTAAATAAGACAATGCCTGTGGAAGTAATAGCCACATGGAGCAAATGTGCTCAGTGAATCCAAATGATGCTCTTCATCATTTCTTTCTCTTCCTCTTCTATGACTGGTTGTGTGCCTTTGGTGAGGCACCTAATTTCTTAGGAACTTTTTCTCATGTATAAAGTAGAAACAGTAGACTTGTGGGAGGATTAAATGTGACACAAATATAAAGTTTTGGGACTAGTAGGTTAATTATTTATTACCTAATATAACAAATAATAAATAGACTCCATAACCCCACTTGATTAATTCAATCTGCTATGCTTTTTAAATGTTTGCTAGTATATAAAGAAAAGCCATCCTAGCACTGTCTCTTGCTAAAGTGAGGCAATGTCCCCCCATAACCCACCATAACATTGACCAGGTAATTGAAGACTCAAGCAGCAAAACTGAGTGTCCTACCGCACTGAACATCTGCCAACTCCCATCTTCCCCTCTCCAGTCACCTTTCCTCTCTCCCTCTGCATCTACTGTCCATCTTCTCTTCATTTGCTTACCTTAACTCAAACATGGTTGTTTACTGGGGACAGAGTGTCAAGTTGAGGGTCTTATTCCCCTCCCATTGCATGTCCTGCAAGAGGTATCATCCTGACTCCACATCATTGCTTGCACACCATTTCTTTCTCTTCTTCCTGCAACATCCCAGCTCTTTCTGTCTCTTTGTGGCACTTTCTAGCTCTTGCTCTTTGCCTCTACCACCTTGTCATCATCATCGAGGTCGTATTAGTTCCCTTCTTTCCCATTTACTAAATACTGGTTCTCTTTTTGTCTCCATCACAAAACTGGTTCGTGGAGTAGAATTATCTTGGTCTCTCGTTTCCCTTACCTTTCCAATTTCAATTGTGTCGCCTTCCCTTGAGTTTTCCTCTCCTGTGATGGAGTCCTACATGCTCACCTGAAATAACCTCAGTATGTTTGACATTGCAAACACAATAGAACACGTTCCACCCACCCCCAGTTCTTCTACTAAATTACTCTTCAGTCTGAGACCTCCAACTCCACATTATTTCACAAACCTTTCCTTGTCTTCATATCTTTGTAGTTAAGCTTCAAAATGTTGGTCTGTAATCATCCCTCTTTTGCCCATTCAATTTTCTTGATTGCTTTCCTTTGTTATATTCACCAGGCAAAACTCACATATGAACTGAACCTGGCCTCCCACACCCCTTTGCCCACCTTTTCCTGAGTACTGGGTGTTGTGGCGAATCACAAAGCCATGCTATTGCTTGTACTTTGCAGTTTGTCATAAACCATGGCTTGTGCATTATTCCCCTTACTTCCATTATACTTCATCTTTTGTTCTCAAACCCTCATCCCTCTCCACTTCTGATATCAAATGGGAGCTCCCATCTTTTGTCTCCAGTTTAAGACCATCTGCATTTGCACTCATTGGCTCAGGACCTCATCCCGTTACACCAGAGAAAATTAAGTGTCCTTCCTTGCTACAGCCACTTCCTTCCTGGGCTGTGGATTCATCATGCTCTTTTCCCTCTCTAGGATTTCGCCTTCTTCCCATTTCTCTCCTGCATTGCTGTATTAGTCAGGATTCTGTCACAATAATGAAGAATTTGACACAGGCTACTTATGAAGTAAAGGGAGGTTTATTTAGTTCACACTTTTGGAATTTTGAAGTCCAGGATCGTGGCTCTGTGGGTTTGGCTTTTGGTGAGTGTAGTGGATGGTTGGCACATCCTGGTGTCATGGGGGGAATATGTATAGGAGCAAATAGTCACATTTCCAACTAGAGCAGTGAGAAGGAGAATGGGTGGGTCAGGCTTGTTCCTTTTATAACAGTGCTCTCAAGAAAACTTAAGGAGTTACAGAACTACCAAAGGCATGTGAACTACCTTCTCAGAGCATACTCTCAGTGACCTAGGGATCTCACCCTAAACCCCACTTTCCAAAATTTCCATTTCTTCCCAAGAGAGCCACCTTGGGGACCAAACCTTTAACACATAGACCTTTCAGGAACATTCAACATCCAAATCATAGCAATGACCAATCTCTTCCTTTCCATTCTTCATTGCTCCTCTGCTTAAATCTGGTTTTAGAATCTTCCACCCAAGAAAAAAACACACATGCAATTTTTTTCATGCCTCCATTCCAGCCAATGCCCTGTTTCTTTCACCCACTCCCTCTCTTTTGTCCTCTTGTTTGCCCACCACAGTTGGACTGATGATTTCACCCTGCTTTCTGACAGGACTTTTGTGAAGGTCAGCTGTTTTCGTATTTCCATGTGGTGCTGATTCCTGTCTTCCTTGCCCACTCTGTGACTAAGCCGGACACCACCTCCTTGACACATTCTCTTCCCTGGTCTTCTGTGCTATGCTCATTAGCCACGTTCTTCATATCTCACAGACCATTCTTCTTCTTAGCCTCTCAGCCTCCTCCTGCAGGATCCCCCTCTCCTGCCTAAGTCCGACTGTCCACATTCCCCAAGAGACAGTCTTGCGCTGCTTGTCTCTGTTCTCCTGCTCTCTGGATCTCATCCAGACCAATGGCTTCTAGTATTTGCACATTAAACTACTCTAAGTATAGTCTCTCTTTCAGATTTTTCCTCTGAGCCTTAACATCCATATGAATTCTTCACAGACAGCTTGACTTTGACATAACAAAGAGAACTCTTCAGCCTCACCCTAGCCCAGTTTGCCCAACCCTTCAGTCGCTCTACAGTCATCTACTTGCTTGAACCCTGTGATAGCCAGCTTTTTGAATGCTGTGACTAAAGACCCAACCAGCACAATTGTAGAGGAGGAAAAGTTTATTTGGTGGCTCATGTTTTCAGAGATCTCAATCCATAGATACCTGGCCCCATTCCTCAGGGCTAGAGGTGAGGCTGAACATCATGGTAGAAGAGTGTGGTGGAGGGAAGCAGCTCACATGATGATCAGAAAGGAGAGAGAGAGAGAGAGCGAGAGAGAGAAATATATACCCAAAGCCAAGCCTCCAATGCCCCACCTGCCTTCAATTACCACTCAATTAATTTCATCAAGTGATTAATTCACTCACCTCATAACCCAATCATTTCTTCTCTGAACCTTCTTGAATTCTCTTTTTGAGCTTCTGGGGGACACCTTACATCCAAACCATAACAAACCCCAAATAGAAATCATTCCTGAACTTTCAATTTCCATTACACTCTATGTTCAATTCAGTGGATTCACTAATATCATAAAGAACTAGACCCAGCCAGGGAAAAACCAAAGAATCTCACTTCACTGACAGGTGATCAGACAATTTCAAGCATCTCTTTAGACTTACCCCCTGTCTCTGTGAGCCAGAATAGGGTTGAGGCTCAGAGGAGTGGGGAAAGATGTGAAAGGTATCTTGGTAGGGATTATACTTCCTCCCCCAGGACAAAGGTTAGCTATGCCTTGGTTGACAGTGGAGGTAAGCATTAATTGGGGACAAAATGAGCCTGCCCGTTTTAATAATTAACAGTGACCTTAAAATTGTGGGTGTTGTTCTGGGACCAGGCAGAAGGACTAAAGGAGAAGAAAAATATCTTTATATGTTTTCTTCTATTGGGTTCTAATTTTCTAGTAAACCAATTATCAGAAACATGCCACATCACTCCCTGATTGAGACTTTTCAAAGGTGTTCCATTAAACTTAAAATCTGAACTCACATGGGGCTCCATGCAGTCTATTGCCCACCCCTGTCCTCTTATATATACAGGAGTCTTCTCTCCCATCCTGTAGCCTCTGGGCTTTCTGTAGCTCTAGGACATTTGTAAATGATCTGATTTCCTAGAAAGGTTTTGGCTGCTTCTTTCTCATCTTCCTTAAGGTCATCTCAGTAGGAAGGCCAATTTCCTGTATGATTTGTTTTTCTCTGTTTCTCTCTTAACACATCTCACTTGATTATTGGTTGGATTCCTTGTTTCCCTATTGTCTCCTTTAAGTGAGTCCTGTGAGGGCAGAGGTGTTAGTCAGGTTTGTCACTGGGATGCAATACCTGAGATAATTGATTTAAAAGGAGGAAATGTTCCTTTTGGCTTATAGTTTCAGAGGTTTCAGTGATTTGACCCTGGGGTGGCCTAGTGGGTATACATGACAGAGGGATTCTGTTTATCTCCTGGCAGCTGAGAAGCAAAGAAAGAGAAAGTGGAGTGGCCAGGAACCCAGTACTCTTTTCTTTTCTTTTCCTTTTTAATTTATTTAATTTTGATTCATTGAACACAAATGGAGTACAGCTATTGTTTTTCTGGTTGTACACAAAGTAGAGTCACACCATCTGTGCATTCATACATGTACACAGGGCAATGATGTCTGTCACACATTCTGTTATTATTCTTACCCCCCCCACACACCCTGACCCCACCCCTCCCTTCCCTCTATGCAGTCTATCCTTCCTCCATTCTTGCCCCTCTTCCACCCCGCATTATGCATCATCATTCACTTATCAGAGAGACCAGTAAATGGATGATTTTAGAGACTGTTATGCTAAGTGAGATTAGCCAATCCCAAAAATCCAAAGGCTGAATGGTCTCCCAGTACTCTTTTCAAGGGCAAACCCCCCAGTGACCTGGTGTTCTCCCTCAGGTCCCACTTCTTAAAGGTTTCACCACCTCTGATAGAACCACAGGCTGGGGACCCAGTCTTTCATGAATGGGTCTCTGGGGGATTCTCCAGATCCAAACTATAGCAGCCTCCATTATAGTTTTTCCCACTGAGCTAACCCAAACTCTGATATGTGTTAGGAAAACAAATATCTGTAAAGTGTAAGAATAAAATTCGTTTTACTTACTGACTTACTGATGTCACTGTGAAGGGCTATTTCTTCTTGGGTTTAGGCATCAAGTGGAAAGATATTTTGATTTCTCTGCTGAGCAGAGGAAATGGGGGAAGTGGTGGATACTGAGAAGCTAATGATGCCTGCATTTCAGGGCCATTTCTTTGCATGGGTTCCCTCTAAGGCAATGTGATTCACAAGGTCATGTATTTTTTAAAAATTCTCAAAAGTAAGTGTTGTAATCCTTTCGAGCCATTAGAACAAAATAGCATAGACCAGGTGGTTTATAAACAACAGATATTTATTTCTCACAGTTCTGGAGAATGGGCAGTTCTGGATCAAAGTGCTGACAGATTCAGTGTCTGGTGAGAGCCCCCTTCCTGTTCACAGATGTCTTTTTGCCATGTCCTCACATGGCTGAAGGGGCCACAGAGTTTTCTGGGGCCTCTTCTATTATGGGTGCTTTTCATCAGGAGGGTTCCACCCCTGAGTTCATCACTTCCTAATAGCATTACCTTAGGGGTAGGATTTCACCATATGAATTGTGAGCATATAAACATTCAGTCCACGACAGTAAGATTAAAATAATGTGTTTTTTTCTTTCCTATAAGACACCTCTCTATTAAACATGTTTTTTATTTACTGATGCTTTGACATCTTGGGACCTTGCTGATCAGGGAGGGATGTGCTTTCCTGAGCTAGCTAATTCCTGGAGCTGGCAAAGATCTACCTGAGAGCAGATTTTTCCTATGCAAATAAACCAATCAAAGCCCATACCCCACGCCACCTCCTTTGTGGAATTCTTAGCGGCCAAGCTACTGTTTCTGTGCCCTAATCAATTCAGGGCCAGGTACCAGACAACTCTAGACAGCTCCTAGCTACTCAGAACCTGCTGGAATTATTCACAGTAGCTAATTCCAAAGCTGTTTACTCTGCCTTGCCAGTTTCTCCTTTCAAAAGTCACAAAAAAGACTCTTGACCACTTCTTCCTCCCACTCCCTCTGTCCCTGACTGACCCTGGTGTTTCCCTGTGTGGCCCCACATGCCCTGTGTTCTGTTTCTAGGGATCTGTGAGAATAACAAAATCCTTCCTTCATGAGAATCATTCCCTTGCCTGTTTACCCTGCCTAGCTAGAACACATCCTGGGTACACAGTGTAAAAACCTCCCAATTTATTATATAAACAGATAGTAGCCCCTGATCCTAGTGGCCTTGGCCATGAGGTCCCCACAGATCCCTTCTACTCACATGCATCCTGGGGACTAAAGACAACATCTCCAAACTGTGGCTGAGCAGCCCTGGGGGGCCAGAATCACGGCCAAGGCCTGGGCCTCCTCAGCCCCCACCCCCAGGCCTCCAGCCCCTGAGGGTAGACAGTGACTTGAGCAGATCCCACTTCCTCTGCTTGGCATCATTCCACAGCTCCCAGGCATGGGTGTCCATGAAGACCCGGCTGGGGACGTCCACTTCTGGAAAGTGTGAAAGTGTTGCTTGCCTTCTTAAAAAGCTTTCATTTGATGATGGAGCTTCTGCCTCAGTAGTTACAAGCTGCCCCACTGAGGACCCTGAGAAAAGCCATCCTGCCTGTTTACTTCACTCATGCACTCACCCATTCATGCAACACTTATTGGACTTTTACTAAGCTCTCTGTTAAGAGCAAGGTCACAAGGTCAAGTTAAAGTCACCCTCCAGCATTAGGCACACCAACCAATGATTGTGTCTCAGTGTGACCCCTGCAGCAATGGAGGAAAATGCAGGGTACTGAGGGGAGTGGAGGGGGCCACCCAATCTGGCAGGAGGGTGGGAGGAGATCAGAAGAGGAAGGGAAGACTGCATAAGAATTAGGTGACCTAGTGGTGGCGGGAGCATGCCCGATAGTCATTCATTTGTGTTCAGCCACTTGTTTCTCGAGTTCCTTTTTAAGGCTAGTCTCTGTGATAGGCACAGGGGATACTGTGAAGGACAAATCTGGCATGTTACTTTCCTTTGTGGCATTTTCAGTGAGTCATGGAGATAGACATGAAATAGACCATTGTTCATTCATGCCTAGAAGTCATAGATTATGATACCTGTGAAGGCCAGCTAAGATGTGAAATGGTGTTGCTCAGGGACTTGATGGAGATGTGGGATCTGGGAAGGCCCCTGAGGGCATGCCACTTCACCTGAGGTCTGAAGGGTGACAATGGGTGAAGCAAGTGGTGATGGGGGAAGAGCACCACAGATTCCAGGAAGAAGGAATGATGAGTGGAAAATCAAGAAGGCAGGAGATGCATGAGAGTGAAGCAGGGCAGGGGTAGAAGGGGGAGGGAGTTAGGGTCCCTCCAGTCAAAGCGAGCCTGATCCTCATGGAAAGGTGTGCACAGTGACCTCCAGAGTAGGTTTTAGAAAGATATTCAGGTTGCTTGACTGGGAGGCTGGCAAGCTGAGGCAACTCTGAAGCCTGGGCATTGAGTGACAGCCCTACCTGGCATCTCCTGGGGGCCCTTGGTACCCTTCCCACCAGACAGGCCTTATGAGGGTAGGTGCTGGTTAGGAAGGACGGGGAAGCACTAACTCATGGGGGATCTTGGGCTGGATATCCTCAGTTAGGAATCAGCACCCCTGCCTGGGAGATGCAGCCATGTATGCAGGATGGTGATGCGCCTTCCAAAAGTGCTGAATGGGAGGAGGAACAGAATCCTGACTCCATGGAATGGGCTGAGCACATGGTGGAGGTGTTTATTTTTCTGCACTCAGTGAAAGCTCCATGAGAGAAGGAAGCTCTATGTTGTCCTTTGCAGTATCTTCAGTTCCAGAACAACTCTTTGGACTTAGTTCTGCAAACCCTTGTTGGATAAATGAGTCCTGAACATGTGTTAAACGTAGGTACAGATGCAGACTGAGCTGACTCACAGAGCAGGAGCAAATTCCAGAATCCTGAAATCTCTGCCTGCCTTTCTCACCTTTGTGGACCTTGGATCCACTCACTGTTGCTTGTTCAATCCTTTCCCAGTGTGGCTTGCAGAACAGGCAGGTTGTAGGCAGAATCTGGTAGTGATGTTAAGTTTCTGGAAGCTTCTGTATTTACCCAATTGTTACAGGATGCTCTTCCCCACTGGGCCCCCTGCCAGGCCTGTCTCTTCTGCTAATGCAATTTCCCCAACAGAATGCACAGACAAATGCCTGAGACAACAACCTGTGTTATTATCATTTTTCTCTTGGACTGACTGTTCTGGTACCCACCAAGGGTTCTCCCAGAGCATCTCATTTGGAAATGTTCTGGACTTGCTATATGCAGGCAATTGCCTTTAAGACAAAGATGATCTGACATAAGTTCATTCCCTTTCAGGCTTTTCTCCAATAAATTTGGGTTGCCTCAAATACAGGAGAGTGACTTACCCTGGACTCCTTAGCATATGTTTGTGTACCCATCCAATCTGCCCTTAAGTCCAAAACACCTGGGAGGCATGCAAAACTTTTCTCCTAGTCATGCTTAGCCATTCAGAATTTTATTAAAAGAATGATTTATTGAGCACCTTGAATGCAATAGACTCGGTGCCAGGCATTTAGCCTCCAACATCTTGTTTTCTTTCTACCACATCCCTGTGAGGTGGATATTATTATATTTCTTCTTTGGGGGCAGTAAATGAATGTTTCAAGAGATGAAACCACATATTTAAAATTTGTCAGAATTTGTGCTAAGAAACTAGTCCTTGTTTTTTCCTCCTGACCTAGGGGGACAGAGGCAGTGACAAGCTGAGTTGTTCTTTTGCTTCTCCTTGTGGGTCAGACTGTCAGATCTGGGAGATCAAGTGGGACTGTCTGGAAGTGGGACTCCCTCCAGGCACCGATGAGGGCCCTGAAGTAGGTAGTTGGAAGGGAGGTGCTTACAGCGGGGGACTTGGGCAAGACAGACCCAAGAGATTGCTTCCCTAGCTAGTGACCATGGGTGGGGGGTGGTCTTTCAGGGGCTCCTCAGGCACCAAATAGCCATCCCGAGCTCCTAGATGTTGGCTCTGCACTGACAGTGTCTCTTACAAGGAGGTCCCTAGGAGCTCAACGTACATGCAGAAAGTGCTACCTTTTGTCTCTGAAGGCCACAGTCTGGATTCATGGAAGTTAAATCAATTTTATCAATCGCATTCAGATATCTTCCTCTTGCATTCACCTGGGCGAGACCGAGGTAGGCAGCAACTTGTTGTTGATCATTGCATCAGGGAATAGGGTTATATGGTGGCAAATGTCCAGGACTTTGAATCAGAAAGCCTGGGTTCACACTTGAGCTCTGTTTCTTGCTTAGCGGCCTTGGATAAGTCAAGGGAACCTCTGAGTCTCATTTTCCTCATTTGCAAGTTAGAATAGAAGCATTTGTTGTTCTTGAATGGTGTATATTGGTAGCTCTTGCCTGGGAACAATGACATTTCCCACAGTGTTTGGCAATGTCCAGAGACATTTTCCAATTGTTTCAGCTAGGGAAAAGGGATGCTGTTGCACCTGGTGAGTAGAGCCCAGGTGTTTTAGTCAGCTTTTCGCTGCTGAGACTAAATGTTCTGACCAGCACATAGAGAAGGAAAGGTTTATTTGAGGGCTCACAGCTTCAGAGGTCCTAGTCCATAGAAGGCTGGCTCTATTCCTCAGGGCTCGAGGTGAGGATGAACATCATGGTGGAAGAGCATGGCAAAGGGAAGCAGCTTGCATCATCAGGAAGCAGAGAGAGAGAGAGAGAGAGAGAGAGAGAGAGAGAGAGAGAGTCCACTCACCAGATACAAAATATATACCCCATAGTCATGCCCCAATTCCAATCTCCTCTAGTCATACCCTACCACTTCAATTAATCTTATCAGGGATTAATTCACTGATTAGGTTAAGACTCTTCCAACCCAATCATTTCTCCTCTGAACCTTCCTGCTTTGTCTCACATGAGTTTTTGGGGGACACCTCACATCCAAACCATAACACTAGGGATGCTGTGAAACATCCTACAATATGGAGGTCAGCTCTCCACAGTTCTCCAGCCCCAAATGTCAGTAGTGCTAGGCTGAGAAACCTTGGTGTAAAAACTTAAGCATCATCTAGTACTTAGCTCCCAGAAGGGTGTTAATCAAGGCTAATTGTGTTAGTTTCAGAGTGTTAAAACTGGAATACTCCTTTCTGGGGCCCCAGCAGCCATTCCCATGCTCCATGGTTGGGCTCTGGGACCCAGGGTGGGGGCTGTGAATATGCCTGTGTGCATTTGTCAGGAGCACCAGAAGTCTGAGTCTGTTGCTGACGGAGGCCATTCCCTTCCCATTTCTGGGCCTCTGTCTCAATGCTATATCATAGTGGTACCCACAGAACTTCCAAGGGCTTTGTGGATTTGATATCTCTTCCTACGTGCAGGCTTTTACACTTGTATTCACTAGCATGAGCATCTTCGCATTACTTCCATATCCAGGTTCCAGATGCAGGCCCATCAGACTAGCCTGCAGCTGCTGGAGCGAGGGCACAGCAGTTGGGAGAATCTTCTCCCAGAAGCTCTCCACATCTGGGCTTCTTTCTTGGCATAAGCAGCTCATGCTTTGGTTCCAGATAGCTATGTCGTAGACAGATACTGGTTTGGGCTTCAGGGAGACCCTGGGGCCTGACCAGGGTGAAGTACATCCATAAGAAGGAGGAGAACGCTGAACTCTGCGTCTCTCCCTTGTTCCACATTGACTGGTTCCAGGTCTTTTTTGAGGACACCTGGCTGGGGATTCAGGGACAAAGGGCATCTAGTTGGGGGGTCGTGAGAGAGTCTCAGGCAGTAATGGAAAAGGAGGCTTAGTGTCTCAGAGATGTGGGCAGGGACACATTAGCATCCTTCTCTGTCACCCAGGGAATGGCCCCTGAAAGGCCCTGGAGAGGAGCAGAGAAGAAGGCAGAATTCAGGCAGCATTACTGAGATCTGGTGTCCAGGATATGGAGCTTGGCATGTGGAGAGGTGCTGATGCCCAAGTGTCTAGAGGAATGTTTTAGTCAGCTTTATTTATTTATTTATTTTTTTGCTGCTGTGACTAAAAGGACCTGCCAGAGCAATTGTGAAGGAAGAAAGGCTTATTTGGGGGCTCACAGTTCCAGAAGTCTCAATCATAGATAGCAGGGCTCCATTCCTTGGCGTTTAAGGTGAGGCAGGACATCATGGCACAAGAGTGTGACAGAGGGAAAAGGTTCACATCATGATCAGGAAGCAGAGAGAGAGAGCCTCCACTTGCCAGATACAAATACATTCCCCAAAGCTCTGCCCCAATTCCCACCTCCTCCAGCCACACCCTACCACTTCAATTAATCCTCTCAGGGGATTAATTCACTGATTTGGTTAAGACTCTCACAACCTAACCATTTCTCCTCTGAACCTTCTTGTGTTGTCTCACACGTGAGCTCTAGGGAGACACCTCACATCCAAACCATAAAAAGAGTCAGAGGAGGAGAGGAAGAGGTGGGAGGAGGAATTCAATTGGACTTGCTGGGGGTGAGGGGTCCAGCGGTCACAGAGAGAATGATATTGCACAGTGAAGGAGGATGTGAAGGAGCCCTCTTCTCTCAGCAGCTGCAAGCCCACAGACCATGGTGAGCCGTGATCTTTTCTCCTTGCACCAAGACTTACAAGGCGAGGCCCTTGAGTATTCGAGTGTGGTCTCAAGGAGCAGATGGGCTGCAATGGAGACCCCAGGGGACACTCTGGGCCCAGCCAGTTCCTACTGAAGATCCAGGGTTGAGAGGCCCATTCCTATCTGATGGCCCTAGAAGTGACACCCAGGCCCAGGGGAGGAGGGGCCCTGGGACTTGTGGATGGTCCTAGGGGAAGTGCATTCTGTTTACTGCATCTTCATGCTCCCTTTCTGAGCCTCAGTTCTCTCTTCTGTAAAATGGGATAACCATCTGCATCCGTCCATCTCATGGGGCAGTAGTAAAAATTAGTTGGGCTCATTTCTGGGGATGGGCAGCACTGTGAGCTCAGGAGTTACCACAGGGAGGAGGGACGCTCAGAGCCAAGCGCATAGCACAGTGTCACTGACTGAATGGGCGCCTGTGCCTGCTCCCTTCTTCCCCTCCCTGACTTCTGCAAGCATCTCTCCAGGCCTTCCTGGGGGAACTGGGCCCTGCGGATGGTCTCAGGAGAGGTGCGTGGCTGACCTCAGGCCCAGGGCTGGCCAACATTTGTGGGAAAGGCTCCATTTCCTTATGCACAGACCCAGCAGAGTTGTCTGGTCACACTTGCTTCAAACAAGTTGGTGGACACAGGAGAGAGGCTGCCCAGCTGCTCCCCCAAGGAGACCTGTGTCCAGGTCCAGGTGGTGGCCAGTGTCTGTTCCCTGCTGGTCAACTCTCCCCTCCTGGGTGCCTCACACGTCCTAGTAGCCCGTCCGAGGCTCTGGGTCTGCGTTGTTGTTTCTGGGTCTCAGAATGGCTAATTGAATTGACGGTAGAAGGCCTCAGAGGGACACTCCTGATATGTTTCTAACGTGCTCTCGGGGAGCCATAAAAGTGCCAGGTTGTCTTTTTTATGATGGTTCTTAAGGTCCTGATTTAAGAGATTCTTGAGTTTTCCTGTTTTTGCCTCTGGGTTACTCTTGCTGAGAAACTTAGGCCTCCTCTGAGTAAGTCTGCTTTCCAGTGACATAGGCCACTGTGGGGAGAAATTCTTTCCAAAATGTAGAGATGCCAGCAGAAGGGGAGGGAAAGTCACTTTTGCTGAGGTTCTGCTATGAGCCAGACACCGAGCACACCTGTTTGCATATTCTATCTGTTGCTCCTACCCGAAGCTCCTTGTGACTCTGGTATTGCCCACACTGTGCAGAAGAAGACACCAAGGCTCAGAGAAGTCCCAACTTGTCCCCCGTCACACAGCTTCCAAGGGCTCCCATAGTTTCCCTCCTTTTCTCCCCAGACACAGCATCACCGTCTACCCCAACTCCCACCCAACAGGCAGTGACCGCAGGAGACCTCTCTTTACCCTTGATCCCTACAGTCAATTTTTCATGTAGCACTTGGACTAAACTTCTTAAATATAGGTCAGATCACTTTTGTCAAAAAGCCCTTGTTTTTTAAATGATTGCATATATTTAAGGTTTACAATATGCTTTGGTGTACATACAGATAGGGATACCACAGATGATTTTGATTGTCAAGCAAATTAACATATTCAGTATCTGACACAGTTATCAATTTTTCCTTTTCGTGCTAAGAGTCCTTTTCATCACTTCCAAGGCCCTCAAGAAGTGACCATTGCTCCCTCTAACCTCATCTCCAATTTCTGTCCTCCACACTCACTTGGAGCCTCCTTTTTGGTCCTCAAATATGATGAGCAAGCTTCTACCGTGGGGCCTTGGCACAGTTTTCACCCCTAACTGTATAGCTCTTTTCCCAGATAGCCATATGGCTCTCTTCCTTATCCTGTTGGTGCCTGTGCCTTCAGAGAGGCCTTTTCTGAGTGCCCTTCCTAAAATAACACCCTCCCTTTCTCTTCTGGTCCTTACCCTGCCTTACTTCATAGTTTTTCATAATCTGACATTATATCATGTGTTAATTTTCATAAACGGGTCCATGTGAGTCTTGCCCCTGTTGAACCCCCAGTGCCTTCAACAGCACCTGGGACCTGAAGACACTCAACACATGTGGCCAGTGAAGGACTCATTGAAGGGACACAGGGGTAAAATGGGTGCTGGGGTTGGGACACACAAAGAGCACGGTAAAGGAATGAGAAGGCCATGTCCTTTTGAGAAAGCTTCCAAAGGAGGACATCTGAGGGTGAAGACACCAGGCTGCCAGAGAGCCTGGGGCAAGAAGGCCCAACTTGGAGGAGCTTTGGCACCATTTGAAGGAGGCAGCAGGAAGCCCTTTGCCAAGGCTCCTGGTCACTTCTGGGCTTTCATCAAAGGCTGGGCGGGCAGAGCAGCCCCTGTGAAGTCAGCATCCTTGCAGCCAACTGCTTCCAGACTCCTTTCTTCAAAGGCTGATCATCTGCGAGGACTGTTCCCTGGAGTGACTGTGGTTCATGTCCTTTGCCTGCATATTTCAAGGCATAAAACAGCAAAACCAAAGAGATATTGTCCTTGCAGCTTGCATGTCTGACCACAGGTGTGGTGGACTTGAGGAGGCTGGGCTTGACCTGCCAAGGTGAGGAGGGCATATTCACCACCATTGGCTGCTGGTGGCTCATTTCTTGCAGAGATTGGACTGGAACATGGAGCCTGTTGGTTAGTTTTCAATTCTCTGTGCCCATGGGCGCTGCTGTGCAGGGGGCCACTGAGTTTTATCCTCACGTTCAACCCCATTGCATAGCTTCAATGGAAGCTAGTGTGACCAGTCCAAACTGGGGCCACTCAAGCTACAGCTCACCTGGTGGGAGGGAAGAGAGAACTATCATTTCCTAGGTATCCATGGTGGTCAGCATTAAGAGAGACATTTACATATTCATGATTTCTTGAGTCATTTTTGGTGGGGGGAGAAGGGACAGTGATAGGGGATTTAACTCAGGCATGTTTTACCACTGGGTCTCATCCCCAGCCCTTTTAAGTTTTTATTTTGAGAAAGGGCATCACTAAGTTGCTTAGGGCCTCCCTGATTTTTTGAGGCTGGTCTCAAGCTTGTGATCCTCCTGCCTCAGCCTCCCAAGTTGCTGGGATTACAGGCATGCACCACTGTGCCCAGTAATTTTTTGAGTCTTAGAAATGAATTTCAGCATTCTCTCACATATTATAGAGAAGGCAAGTGAGGTTCAGAGAAGCCATGTACTTTCCCAACTGATTTTCTGAACCTATTAAGTAGCAGAAGCAGGGTTTAAAGCCTTATCCTGGGTCTCTACATCCAGGGGTCAGTACAGTGCAAAGCATTCTGGAGGCAGAGTCATCTTCCTGACTCTGCTAGAGGGTGGCTAGCATTCTTGTCTCTTTTATTTATTATTCTCTTATCAGCTTTTCATAACTGGACCTCAGATGGGAACATGAATGTGTTTTCCAGGGGGAAGAAGGCAACAACAGAGAGGTTTGTCCGTTGGCCAGGGTTCAATGAGAGATGAACTGCAGAAGAGGAATCGGTTCTCTCCCAGGCATCCCCACCCCGGGGAGCCAGAAGAGCTTTGCTGTTGAGAACTCAGGATCAGGAAACAGATAGCATTGGCTAGTGACCTTGGACTAGTCATTTCTTGTCTTAGAAACAGTTCCTCATCTATTCTATGGCAATAGAAGTTATCGTTATATCTAAAGCTCCCAGAATGGTACCTTATATGTAGTAAGTCTGCAGAAAGAAAAAAAGTCATCCAGGATGGTACACATAAATGATTACTGTCCACTTTTTGGGGGGTCAGTTAACAAATATTGAGCACCTGTCGTGTGCCTGGCACGTTCTAGGAGCTGTAGTTTCGGTGGTGAGCAAGGTGGACTTGACCTTCTCTTGCCCTGGACTGTGCCCCTGTGACAGGGAACAGGCATGAAGGACTCACACCTGCCACCTGGGATCTAACTGGTGAGAGCAACTTATTTACTACCAGGTCTAGGTGAGTCCCAGGTGGGGGGAGAGAAAGGGCAGAATGTTCCAGGAACCAGAGCAGCGTTTGGAAGGTAATGCGGTTGGAACAGCTTTGTTCTCTCCCCTGAGCCTAATGGGCAGCCATTGAAGGCTTTTAAGCAGGGACTGCCATTATCAGATTTGTGTTTTGATTGAAAAGTTCATTCTGGCTGCTGTGTGCAGCCTGGTTGGTGGAGGTGGGGGGTGACGATTGTTGATGAGCAAAGACCAGCATGGAGGCTACTGAAGTCGTTTTGGCAGTAAGTGAAGGTGTTTCAGAATAGGGCGCGGGATGGGCATGTTCTCTTCCTGGCCCCCTGGCCCCTTTCTTTTTCTTTTTCTCAGTACTGGGGATTGAATCCAGGGGTGCTCTACCACTGAGCTACATCTCTAGCCCTGTTTTTATTTTTTATTTTGAAACAGGTTCTCGCTAAGTTACCTAGGCTGACCTCAAAGTTGCCGTCCTCCTGCCTCAGCCTCCCAAGTTGCTGAGATTACAGGCAGGTGCCACTGTGCCTGGCCTCCTGGCCCCTTTCTAAGCCTTTCTGACAAAACATCTGCCACTACCAAAGATAGGCAGTGCTGTGATCTTTGTCATGGATTGAATTGTGTCCCTCTCTTTTTTTGGCGGGGGGGGGGATACTAGTGATTGAACTCAGGGGCACTTGACCACTGAGCCACATCCCCAGCCCTATTTTGTATTTTATTTAGAGACAGGGTCTCACTGAGTTGCCTAGTGCCTCTTTTTTGCTGAGGCTGGCTTTGAACTCATTATCCTCCTGCCTCAGCCTCCTGAGCTGCTGGGATTATAGGTGTGTGCCACCACCACACCTGGTTGAATTGTGTCCCTCTTTAAAAAAAAAAAAAGTTGTTGGAGTTCTAACCCCAGTATCTCAGCACATAACCTTTATTTGGAAATAGGATCTTTGCAGATAATCAAGTTGAAATGAGGTCATTAGCATGGGCCCTAATTTAATATGGCTGGTGTCCTTAATAAAAAGGACAAATTTGGACACAGAGACAGATAAGCAGAGAGGGAGGACGATATGAAGACACAGAGAGAAGACAGGCATCTATAAGCCAAGAAGAGAGATCTGGAATAAATCTTTCTTTCATGGCCCTCAGAGCAACCAACCCTGCTGAAACATTGATTTTGGACTTCCAGCCTCCACAATAATGAGGCAATAAATTTCTGTGGTTTAAACCACCACTCTGTGTTAGGGAAGCCTTAGCAAAAGAATATATTCTCATCTCTTCAAAGAGTAAACTTGGGGACTTCTAAAATCTCAGCACACCTGGGTCCCACCTGTGGGAATGCAGTGGTGGTGGTGAGGGGGAAGTTCTCTCCTGAAGCTGGTGAGCACCAGGGCCATTGGAGGATGGGCTGGACAGCACAGGTCTCACAGGGCAGCCTGCTGTGCTCTCATGCCCTTGGTCTTCAGCTCTACCTTGGGGGAATACAGACCATATGAAAGCTCTGCACTTGGTCTTCATTATGTCCCCAGGCCTCTATAAAAGTTTCTCTCACAAAGTGTGAAGCACTATATGGAGTCAGAGAGTAGGACTTTGTCATTTATTGGATTTGCAAGACATATTTTCTTAATCTGAAAAACAGAGCAGTGGACCTTAGGGAGTGATCGTAAGGGTGCAGGGGAGGATGTGTGTAAACAAGTCTACCACCTGCAGCTGGGCAGGTTGCGTCCTGCACAGGGGTGGCTGGGGTGGAGGAAGGCAAGCAGGCTCCTTCACCAGCATGCTCACCAGGCCTTCCATGTTGGGGTTCGTCCTTTTAATTTGAATAGAAGTTCCAATGAGCTGGGAGGAACCTATATGTCAAGTGGCTCACAGTGTTCCCAGCATGCAGCGAATGTTCAGTAAGTATTGGCTCTTTTCTCTTGAAATTATTGTCCATTACGCAATTTGGAAGAATGTCTTTGAGGATTTAGGGGAGGTCTGCTTCCCCTCTCCTGGCTGTGTGATCGATGTAACAATGCCTTTCCCTTTTAGGTCTCACTGCTGGGAAGGTCAAACCCATTCATTCTCATGTTTGCACAATCGTATTCCCCTTTTCCCTGGTTCTAATTTATTATGCTTTATTTATGTTGTACCAGTTGATTAAATATGTTCTTTGCAGTAAGCTACCCTAGACCCCTTGGAGAAAATGCTTCTAAGTAAACACAATGTTTTTAGACCTTGGCAACACATCTTCTTGGCGGTTCTTGGTGTCAGCCCCATAGACAGTCGGGGGTGAGTGGAACAGTCCTGGCGTCTGCATGGTGTTGTTGAACCTCAAGGATGTGTCTTTCAGAGATTGCTTGGTTACAAGGTAGAGAGGGAAGAAACTACATGAACTCTAATGGCTTTGTAAAGTCAGCAAGAATTGTAAGGCTAGCCACAGGTATTTGGGGAGCCCTGGAAGATTAGCACTATGCTTTCAGAGAGCTGGGTAAGTTCCCTGGATCTTTTGATCCAATGGCCCACATTGACTTGGACACCCTCCTGTGAATCCTGGAGAAGCCATCTTATCATATCTGCCATCATGACTGTCATTCAGTCCTTGGATAAATCAGGTGTCAGAATGGAACTCCTGGGCCTGGCCTGTGGGGCAACTGTGGTCTGGCTTGGCATCCTGCTGAAATGCCAATCCTAATCCTAGTTTAGGATTTCACTTTCAGTGGAATCTTTATTTGATTAGTGACTATTGGCTACATGTGGGCTGGCTGGGTATTTCTGGATGTGGATTCAGGGCTGTGGTCTAATTCAGGGCAGGAAAGGAGACTACGCCACTACATTGTGTTTCCAGGGGGGCAGCCCTGAATGTGTATGTGCAAGAGTGGGAGCACCCTGTTTTGCAGGTGTACGTAGCACCTTGCTCCAATTCAAGGTTGGGGGTTGGTGAGTGGGGTGGCAAATCTCTGTTCACTTTATATTGTTACAAAAGTTCTATCCTTATTATTTTATTATTGTGCTATTATTTTCCATATCTTTCTCTCCTTCACAGATGTCTTTGGGTGACTTGGGGTAGAGTGTGTACCCTCAGATTGGGTTACAAGTCTCATGTCCCCTTGGGGGCTCATATGCCTATTCTTACTACTCACTGTGTGACCTGCCTGGGACAGAGTCTGTGCTGCCTCCAACACCTGCATTTTGTCCAAAATAGACCTTAGGGTGGAAAGAAAAGCTTCACTGGGAATTTACTACATGTCAGCCAGTTTTCCAGGCACTTAAAAATTATAGTCTTCAAATTTCATATTAACCCTATAATGTAGGCATTGGCTGAACACCAATCAAATGTGTAAGGAGAGTCTGTTCTGGGTTTTAAGCCTTGTATTTCACACCAAGTTTATGGGCTTTGCCTCTCCCCTGGAGCTGGGGCTTGTCCGAGAGGTAAGACTGCTGGAATCTATGGCACTGGTCAGGAACACTTTCTAAGTGCCTTCCAACTGGGGAAAGGAAGGAAAATGGTCTCTTTGGTGATTGCAGATGACACAAGGTTCCATAGCTCACTGATCAGTTCCTGTTATGGTTGGAGTAAACCTGCACTCATGTGTTATATTTTTCTGGGTCCTTGGAAATTTTGCATATTGGTTTCTGCCTGCCATGTCAAGAAGACTCTTGGGACTGAAGGTAAAATTTTGCAAGGAGCAGACACAGAGATAAGGAGATAAGCTACTTAAGGCCATGACTGAGAGCAGCTGCAGCTTCTCTTCAGATGGTTGCAGGGATATAGTGGACAGGAAGTCCTGGAGGGAGGGTGCACACATGTGGGGCGGCAAGGGGCAGGGGGCTAGATGGGTGCATCAGGTTTTCAATGAAGGAAGTGGTAACTTGCCCCCTAGGTGAGTTCTTGGAGGAGCCAGAATTTGGAGCCTTCCGTCAAGTCAATGGAAGCTGGGAAGGAGCCCTTGTTCTCTAGAGAGAGGCAGGCAGGGATCTGGACTGCTCCGACTGCTCTCACCCAGTCTGGAGGCATCCCTTCTCCTTGGGGCAGTGGACTTAAATCATTTGACCTTCGGGCATGCTAGTAATTGTATGTATTGATGAAGCACCATCCAGAGTCTGATTAACTTGGATCAAAGTACCAGTAGAACACAACCTCACAGATAGATGAATTGCCGCAGGAAATGATCACAGTTTGATCTCTGGTCATTTTGTTTTTACTTGAAATGGAACAAAAAGCCAATAATCAAATTAGAGAAAATAAATGCATTAATATTAATGAGAAATAAAAAAAAAGACTAGCACAAACGTGTTCAAATCCTAAGAAATACAAGACATGCAATGCAGAGGGATTAACATCTGTTAAACCATACTTGTCAACCAAATGGGGAGATGGTACAATGAACAGAGGCAAAGAAGGCACTGAGTGGTAGGGGAGCTCTCTTGGGGCTTCGTGGTGTTCTCACATTTGGTTTAGGGAAAATAATAAATGAAAACCATGTGAGTATGTTAATTTTTTTAATGAGGCAAAATCTGTTTTATCATGAGATATGATGGTCTATTGGAGAGACCTAGGCTTTCAGGACTGGTTTTCTTGGTCACCTGCTGAGTAGTCCCCTGCCTCCTGGAAGTTAGTTGAAAGAGGCTGCTTGGAGATCCCTTGACCATAGATATACCTGGACCAAGAATAGTCAGTCCATGGAATGTTTTAGGACCAGCTTGTCATCCATTGGGAGGCCATTTAACCCGTTTGCAAATTCTAGGTGGACCCTAAGCTGATCACAATCACAGACAAGCCATCTGCTAGGTGTCTTTAAGCATCTGATTGCTTTTATATTATGTTTTATTTCCTATGTGACAGGGTACAATGAGGACAATTGCTACCTTAGCCCTAAATGATCTGATATGATATCATGGATGATATGGAGGAAACATCTGGTCAGGTGAGAGAAGCCTGTGGTAGGTGACCCTGAACAGTTGGGAAGTCTGGGTAAGAACTCTACCCACTCTACCCTAGACCTCAGTAAGGAGATTTCAGAAACTCCCAAGAAACCCCGGCGCTTTTGTCAAAGTAAGGGAAAATGGCTCACTGGGACTGTATAGACTTGGAATAGAACATGGCCAAACAATTATGAATGCCTGTAGTGGAGATGGCAAGAGAGGTGGTGTCTACTGACTGAGCATGGATGTTGCAGGAAGTCGAGAGGGTCCCTATTTCTTTGGTGTGGCAGAGGCCCTCCTGATAATATGCAGTAATCAATTTGGTATAGTACTCTCTGAATTTGTTTATTAGCTTAATAGAGGAGGATCCCTAATATCTCCAACAACTGGAACAATGTGTCAGAGGCAACAAGATAAAATCTCACAAGAAAAAAATTGAAACTCTTCCACTTGAATTCAAAAGGTCAACTGCAGTGTGTGGTCTTTAATTAGAAACAATAATAGTACTTGACATTTATTGCACTCTTGCTACTTATTGGACATGATGCTGAGTGGTTCTCAGACATTATCCCATTTAGTCCTCATACTCCCCTCTGTGAGAGAGGCAGGGTGATAACCTCTGTTTTACAAAAAAGGAAACTGAGGCTGGGCTCTAAGTGAGTTTTCCTGGGTCGGGTGGTGTGGCGGATAATTATTATGCTGAAAATAAGCATTCATTTTCTTCTCCAAATCTCAATTGGCAAGTTCCCTCCTATGGACAGTTGAGACCAGACCTAGCCATGGACTTGCCTTGAACATGGCACATGGGCAGACATGAACATGCAAGTCCTGAGCCGAGATCTTAACTGGCAAGGCATATTTCCACCTGCCCCTCCACTTCTGACCACAATGAAGAGATCATGCCCTGGGTCCTCTGCCTTGCACCTGAACCCCAGAATTAGTGGTGTGGAGCAGGGCCCTGCAGTTGACTCAGCCAGCTGCAAGTGTGAGAGATGACAGCTTCAGAGTTGTGTGCCTCCGAGATTTTGCGATTATTTGTCACTTAGCAACACTTACCTGTTTGTAGCTGAGCTGGGACTCAAACCCAGATAATTTGACTATGGAACCCTTGTTCTTTGGCTCTTAACTATATTTCAAGGAAGAAATAAGTGAAGAATAATTAAAGACACTTGCTACAGTCCATGCTGTTGTCTAGTGACTAAATAATTTTTAAATTGTCTTTCAATTTTTAATTGTAGTTCAATCCTTCTCAAAATCTCAATCAAATTTTTTATTAGATTTTTACAAAATGATTAGAAAAGAAGCTGGAAATGAAAATCTGGTTCACATGAAAATCTTCAGAAAACAGGAAACAAGAAAGGGAGCCAGTATTAACAGATTTTTAAAACAAACCAATAATAATTAAATCAGAGCAACACTGGTAACAGAACAGAGACTTACGGCAATAAAAGACAAAGTCTGAAAGAGAGCCTGATACATAAAATAATTTAGGAGAAGATAAAGGAGGAATCAAAAACTACAAAGAAAGGAAAAATTATGTAAATTATGTTAGCAGAATTTATTCATTGTTTGGAAAAATAGCTACATATGTCATCGTGAACTGAAAATAATAGTTCTGTTAAAGAATTATTTAAAAATCATGAAAAACTAGCAAAAAATAGCCCATGCTTTTCAGGTGATGTTCTAAAATTTTAAAGTGGTAGAGATACAAAAAAGATAAATAGATGCAACTTTATAAAATTGAAAATTTCTTTAAAAGGCAAAACAGAAAGAAATGATGGAGGGAAAAGTACTTGTTAAAAGTGTGACGAGATGGAATTGCATAACCGTGCCTCATTTAGATGAGTGAAGCCAACAGCAGAGCTCCGATTTAGAAATGGACAAAAGGTGTGGATGAACAAGTGATACCGAGGAAATAACTTTCAGTTCATCTCAGAAGACATGCATCCTGCTCCTTCTCTGTGCCTGGACCTATACTAAATACCAAGGTCTCAAAAGCAAATGTGGCAAAATGAACAGTTTTAGGAGTAATCAAGGAGTTGCAAAATAAAATGAAATCCATGCAATCATCTTAGATCTATGATAGGTGAAAAAAAATATAATCCACCACCGTTGCGATAAAAATGGTATTTTTAGATATTGTTGATGACCCTGTCAAATAGAAAAATCATGCAAATCACACCTGGGATCATTAATATGCTCATACATTTGACCCAATAATCTCACTTGTAAGAATTCATTCAAATAGAGTAATTTAAATGAGAACTACGTGGCTATATAAGGATTTTATTTCAGTGCTCTCTGCCATACTGAAAAACTGGAACCAACCTGAATGTGCAGTAGAGGAAATAGCTCAGTAAATTACAGGGCAGTCACACAACAGACCAGTAAAAATGATAATCATAAAGACTATAGGAAAATATTTATGATACTACAGTAAGCATTAAAAAGCGAAATTGTATCTATGAGGTGATTATGGGTACATAAAAATTAAATATGTAAGTATCCAGTGAATAGAGGGAACTGGAACTTGAAGGTGTGTGGGATGGAAGGCCTGTAGGAAATTGTCCTCTTCGCAGTTGTGCTAGATTTCCACTAGGGTTGTCACATCTTGCAGTAATAAGTGATAATAATAGCATTGAAATTTATTTTAAAGATGTAAAAGGACAGAATAAGATGATGAGCCCTAACTGCACACAGCGGAAGAGACTTATGAATTCCACTTGACTTCAAGTTCACAATGAGTCATCAAAATTATGAGTCAGGAAAAAAAAGGGAAAAGGTCAGGAAATCCTTGAGTGCTTTTGTGGAGACCCAGTGTGAATCTGCAAGACACGAGTTAGTAGAGATGAGACAGAGCCAGGCTGGAGTCCTGAGTATGGGTTCAGCGTGCTGTAGCTGGACATGCATACCCGAAAGTACAGTGGTGCAATTCACAATAGCCAAGGTATGGAGCTAGCCTAGGTGTCCATCAGCAGATGAATGGATAAAGAAAATGTGGTGAAAATACCCAATGGAGTTTTATTCATCATAAAAAAGAACAAAATTCTGTCCTTTGCAGGAAAATGAATGGAACTTGAGAGCATTATGTCAAGTAAAATTAATCTGACTCAGAGTCAAGGGTTTTTCTCTCATATGTGAAAGCTAAAGATAAAAAGAGAGGAAAGAGAGTATCTCATGAAAATAGAAGGGACACTAACAGTAGAGTTCATATGTGCATGTATGAATATGTCACCATGAATCCCACTATTATATATAGTTACTGCACAATTAAAAATTAATTTAAAAACTTATTTTCATATTATTCAATATATTTTGGTTTTTGATGATAATATATACATTTTTTTACAAAAAGCTTTTAATTGCACTTTGGTAAAGTACATAAAAATATTCATTTTTAGTGTACAACTTGGTTTATTTTTGTGTAAGTACACATTTATCTAACTAACACCCATTCAGATAAAAAAAAAAGAACATAACAGTCCTCTAGAAGATTCCATTGGGATCCTGCTCCACTAGTTCTCATCTATATTTCACCTGGTGGTAATAACTGTATTTTATCACTATCCATTAGTTTTGCCTGACCCGTCATATAAATGGAATCATGTAATCCATGTCAGGCTTACTCATGTTGTGATTAGAAAGGGCTGGTTCTTTTTTTTTTTAATTTTTAAAAAATTTTTACAGACTTCATTTTGATTCATTGTCCACAAATGGTGTATAGCTTTTTGTTTCTATGGTTGTGCATGATGTAGATTCACACCATTCATGTAATCACGCACGTACATAGGGTAATGATGTCTGTCTTGTTCCACCGTTTTTCATACCCTGCCCCCTCCCCATCTTATTTCCCTCTATGTAATCTAAAGTTCCTCTATTCCTTTCTCAACTGCACCCCTGCAACCCAATTATATATCATCATCCACTTATCAGGGAAAACATTCAGCATTTGTTTTTTTGGGATTGGCTTATTTCACAGAGCATGATGTTCTCCAATTCCATCCATTTATCTGCAAAAGCCCTAATATTATTATTCTTTATGGCCGAATAGTATTCCATTGTTTATATATACCACAGCTTCTTTATCCATTCATCTGTTGAAGGGCATCTAGGTTGGTTCCACAGTCTAGCTATTGTGAATTGAGAAGCTATAAACATTGATGTGGCTGTGTTACTGTAGTATGCTGATTTTAAGTCCTTTGGGTAAAGGATAATTTATCATTATTTTTGTGGTTACTCGTTTTTGAGTCCTGTTTAAGAAATCTTTGCCTGCCTCAGGTCATGAAGCTGTCTTCTATATTTTCTTTGAGATGATTCATTGTTTTATCTTTTATATTTAGGTCTGAAACCTGAATAATTCCTAGGGAAAGGAAGTCACTAGGCTATCCCTGCATCTGCTTTCACCTAGATTTAACTTTATTTCTAAATCTTAATTCCTTTTCTGCAAATGTAAACTATGTAATTGTAAAATATGCAAAAACACAATTTTGTTTTTATTTTTGTGCTAGTACATATAAAACAATAGATTTTTATGTATTGATCTCGTATCCTGAAACCTTGCAGAATTCTGTAATCAGCTCAATTTTTTTTTTATGGATATCTGAGAATATCTGCAAATAGAGTTTTGTTTCTTCTTTTTTTCTTTTCTCTAGATGTCTTTTGCTTCCTTTTCTTGTCTTTTATTTCTTATTTCTATTCAGTTTGATTAAAACCACCAATGTTGAGTGGAAATTGCAAGAGTGGATATGTTTGTTTTATTTTTGATCTTGTGGGGGGAAAGCATTAAGTCTTTCATTATTAATTATGATGTTACTGAGTATTTCATAGATGGCCTTTACCAGGTAGAGGAAATTTGCTTCTATTCCTAATTTGTTGGGTGTATTTGTTTTGTTTTGTTTTGAATCATGAAAAGGTGTTGAATTTTTAAATTTTAATTTATTTTTAAAATTTTTTATTTGTTCTAATTTGTTGGGACATGACAGTAGAATGCATTTATACATTTTGATAGATCATACATAAATGGAGTGTAATTACTCATTTTTCTGGTTATACAAATTGTAAGATCACATCTGTCACAAGTCATCTATGCACATGAGGTATCTTATCAAATGTTTTTTGTGCATTTTTAGAAGTAATCATGTCATTTTTGTCCTTTATTCTGTTAATATGGTGTATTGCACTGATTGATTTTCATATGGTAAACAAACTTTGCATTCCTGGAATGAATCTCACTTGATCAGCACGTGTAAATCTTTTCATATGCCGCTGGATTTAGTTTGATAGTATTTTGTTGAAAATGTCTGTGTCTGTACTCATAGGGATATTGGCATGTAGTTTCCTTGTTATATCTATCTGGTTTTAGTATCACGGTAATAGTATTAACCTCATAAAGTGAGTTGGGAACTTATTCTACCTCTCCTGTTTTTTGGAAGTCTTTGAAAGCATGGCATTAAATCTTTAAATATTTGAAAGAGTTCATGAATGAAGACATCTGAGCCCTGACTTTTCTTTGTGGGAAGTTCTAAAATTACTAATTCACTTTCTTTTTTATTTATTTATTTATTTATTTAGTTATTTAATTTTTTTTATATTTTATTTTAGTTCATTGTACACAAATGGAGTACAACTATCATTTTTCTGGTTGTACACAAAGTAGAATCATACAATTTGCCTATTAATACATATACATAGGGTAAAGATGTTTGTCTCATTCTATTATCTTTCCTTCCCCACCCCCCCATTTTCCTCTATACAATCCATCGCCTTCTCCATTCTTCCTGTATCTCCCCCAACCCCTGCTACATGTCATCAACCACTTATAAGAGAAATCATTTGGCCTTTGGTTTTTCGGGATTGGCTTATTTCACTTACCATGATCTTCTCCAATTCCATCCATTTACCTGCAAATGTCATAATTTTATTATTCTTTATGGCTGAATAATATTCCTTTGTGTATATATATACCATGTGTGTATATAGTCTAGTTATAGTGAATTGGGCTGCTATAAACATTGAAGTGGCTGCATCACTGTAGTAATCTGATTTTAAGTCCTTTGGGTATAGGCCAAGGAGTGGGATAGCTGGGTCAAATGGTGGGTCCATTCCAAGTTTTCTGAGGAATCTCCACACTGCTTTCCAGAGTGGCTGCACTAATTTACAACCCCACCAGCAATGTATGAGTGTACCCTTTTTCCCCACATCCTCGCCAATACCTATTGTTGCTTGTATTCTTGATTTTAGACATTCTAATTAGGGTGAGATGAAATCTTAGGGTAGTTTTGATTTGTGTTTCTCTTATTACTAGAGATATTGAACATTTTTTCATATACCTGTTGATTGCATGTAGGTCTTCTGTGAAGTGTCTGCTCATTTCCTTAGCCCATGTATTGATTGGGTTATTTGTATTCTTGGTGTAGAGTTTTTTGAGTTCTTTATATATTCTGGAGATTAGTGCTCTATCTTGTTACAGGCGTTTTTGTACATTCTATTTCTTCTTGAAAGAGTCTCAGTAGTTTGTGTCTTCCTAGGAATTTATCCATTTCCTCTCAATCATTTAATTTGCTGCTAACAGTTATTCATAGAATCCATTTTTACTGTTTAAAATATTCCCTTTCTTTCTTCTTCCTGGTCATTTGAATCTTTTCTCATTTTCACTTGGTAAATATAGCCAAAATTTGTCAATTTTGTTTTGTTGAAGGACCAACTTTTAAAGGTGTACAGCCAGAGGAAGTTGTGCTCCATTTGTGTGTAGTGTGTCAAAATGTACTCTGTGGTCATGTATAACTAATTAAAAATTTTAAAAAATTGTTTTTCTCCATTATTTTTCTCCAAAATATCTCCATTATTTTTCTATTCCCCCTTCCATTTATTTTCACTCCAATCTTTATTGTTTTCTTCCTTCTGCTTGTGTTGTGGTTTTCTCTGTACTTTTTAAAAAAAATTTTCTGAAGCGGGTGGTTAAGTTACTGACTTGAGGTTTCTTCTTTCTCAAGCCCACATTTCCTCTGAGCACTGCTGCCTTCCACAGTCATGGTATGCTACATCAATACTCCAAGTATGTTTAGACTTCCGTTGTGATCTCTTCTTTCTGGTCTCAATTCCACATATTCATGAATTTCCAAAGTTTCCTTCTGTTACAAATTTCTAATTTAATTCCACTGAGGTCACATAACATGCTGTGACTTCATCTTTTAAATTTTTCTGTGGTTTTTATTATGGCATAGCACATGGTGTATCCTGTAGGAAGTATATGTATTCTCCTCTTGTTGAATAGAGTGTTCTGTGGAGACGTTCTGTGGAGTTGGTTTATAATGTTGCTTAACTGATTTAATTGCTGACATTATTAATTTCTGTCAGATTTTGCTGTGTTTTGGTATGGTCATTTGATGAATATATATTTTAAATTGTTGCATCTTCCTAATATGTGGACACTTTTATCATTTATCATTGTAAGATGTCCTGCTTTGTGTCTACTAATACTTTTTAACCTAAGTCTATTTGTCTGACATTAGTATAGGTACTACAGTTGTCTTTTGGTTACTGTTTGTGTGGAACGTGTTTCATCATTCCTTTACTTTCAACATAATGTATCTTTAGATATAAAGTATGTCTTTCATAAGCTGCTTCTCTTTGGGTCTTAAAAAAATTAATTCTTCTAATCTCTGCCTTTCAATTGGAGGGTTTAATTCATTTACATTTAATGTAATTACACATGAAGTAGAATTTTCATCTTCCATTTGACTGTTTGGGATATAGTTGTTGATGAGGCCCTTACTTTGCCATTCCAGAAGTCCTCTATCAGTTCATTTGATGACCTTGTAAGTAGTTTATGCATGCCCCAGAGTGAGAAGTAAGATGCAGGCCTGATTTTCAGCTCATAGTGTGTAAAGAGAGAGGGCAGATTGTATACAAGATCAATGAAATATAGGTTGAGCACCCCTTATTTGAAAATCTGAAATCCTTAGTGTTCCAATATCCAAAACTTTCTGAGTACCCAGATGATATGACGTAAGTGAAAAATTCTACATCTGACTTCATGTGACAGGTCACACATCACAGGCAGGCATACAGAAAATACTGTGTAAGATTACTTTTGGGGTATGTGTGTAAGATGTACATGAAACATAGATAACTTTCATGTTTAGACTTGAGTCCCACCCCCAAGATATATCATCATGTTTATGAAAGTTTTCCAAAATTTGATACAAAAATTTGAAATACTTCTGTTCCCAAGCATTTTGGATAAGGGACATTCACTAGGTGCTATAATATAGGAGGATATGCAGGGTGAAATAGTAGATCAAGGCATGCCTTGATGTTTTGCCTGACCTTAGGCCAAAGCAATGGATCCGACCAACCATCGACTGAGCTTCTGAAACTGTGTGTCCAAATAAACTGTTCAACTGCCAAGTTGTTATTGTCAGGTGTTTTGGTCACAGCAATGAAAAGCTGACTAACTAACACACTGGGGAATGATACTGGCCAAATTGTATTGCTGTCTTGTGTGCGTGTACAAATATGTAACAATAAATCCTACTATTATGTATAATTATAATGCACCCATAATTTTTTTTAAAGTAGACCATGAACTCTAGATGTCAACTGCCTTTAGGAACATGTCCCAGAGTCTGTGGTATAGCTACATAGGAAGTGAAGAGAGGAGAAGTAATCCTTAGCTCAGACATCAGTGACACAGATCTTTCTTCTAGACTCCCCTGGCTAAGTCAGGCATCTCTTTTTAGCCTTATACAGGTCCTGCTTCTTGTCTCCAATGGAACACTCAGCACATGATTTAAAAAATTACCTGATATGCCTATCCTTCCCTGTACATTATGAATGCTGCAAAAATAAGAACCAAGTCTTATTCATCACTGTGTTTCTGGCTCTTTCTGGAGTAGGGGTTTAACAATGTCATGTGGAACTAGGGGTGGATGCAGGGGTTTTGGAGGAAAGGAAATCTGAGAGGTTAGTACTGAGTGGTTTTATCCATTTCTAAATCCTCTTCCGAGCTCAGCACCTCCCAACCTGTGGTCCATGTGTACAGCGTCCCTGAGAGTTCACAGATGGTGCCCTCTGTACCCAGGGATCAGTGTGCCAAGAATAGGCAACATCATGAATACACATTGGCAAGGGGCCTCTGCTCCCCAATTTAAGATGGCCAGTTCTTACTTGGCCACTCCCTAACACGCATCCATCAATCTTTGTTTTGCTTTGTTCTTGAAATCATGTGAGTATTTGACCCCCCTCCCAGCCTCTATTGCTTTTTCCCGGGTTCTTGCACGTCCATGAACTGATGCTGGGGCGTGGGGAGGATACTTAACTAGGGTTCCTATACTTTTTTTCAAAATTGTGGGAACTTTCTGGCACAGGAATCTTGCATCCTGATTCGGCATGACCTCAATAGCACTTAAGATACCCAATCTCCTTGGAGCAAGAGGGACCCCATGATTCACACTGGTTTCTCCAGAGCTACCGTCTGTCATTCCAGGATCCCTGATGAAAGCTCAGTTGCTTTCAGTTGTGGGTTGTGTGGATACACCGTCTGCAATGGTAATGGTGTATTCTTCCCTTCCCGTCTTTTTGGGGAGTCAATATGGCTCCAGGTGATGTAATTTCTCTGGGCATGATTTTCAAAAGACCTTTTGAATAGTCATGTCATTTGCCAGACACTCAGCAATGTCACTTACTTGAGATGGGGTGTTTTCTGATTCTAGAGACTGATAGTATGAGGCTGTATCCTTAAGTAAGTAGAACCAGGAAGAGAAGGTTGTGGGGGGACCACCTGGGTTCAGCTACCAGATGCTGAGCAGCTTTGCAGGTTAGAGAGATGAACCCAGGATGCTGAGAAGGAACTCTGGGGAGACAGGGAAGGAAGGAAACAAGGAAGAAAGGACAGATGGTGTGGTCCTTGAGTCCCGTGGTCTGTGGCCTCAGGCCATATGCTTACTTTTGCTTCAGGGCCAGAATGGTGGGACACCCCCATAGCTGGTCTGGGCTTCACTGTGTTCATCGTTCAAGGGTCACTGGTGGGCGGTGACAGCGAGTCTGTTCGTATTCTCCAGGCTGACAGATACGTGAGGACTTGTTCAGCACAGCTAATGAGCCTGGTGCTGGCTGTGAAGAGGGTGGGGGCAGACTGTGAAGAGAACCAAGTGCCGCATGATAATAGGGCTTTACGTTTGGGGAGCAATTTAGTGTTTTCAAAGCACTTTCATATACATTATCTCATCCTATCCTCAGGGCGATGCTGCGAATGTGTTATTACCACTCTGTTCTGTTCAGAGAAGAAAATATGGGCTTAGAATGATCCTGCGACTCAACCAAGGTGGGGGCCACTCCTGAGACTCATGGGAACCAGATCGGAGGCCCTTCACTCCCAGTACCAGGGTAACCACACAGGAGAGCTATTTGCTGGTCTCTGTGTACAGAAAGATGATCCCAGCAAAGCCTCCCTCTGTCAGTCCTTAGGGCAAAGGCAGGGTTAATAGTGGGCTGTGTAGAAGCCCCTCCTCCCTGCCTAAACCATCCACATTAGCCCTGGAAGTTCTCCCCAAAAGATTGGAAGAGATGTTTACCCTGAGAGAGATTAGTGCTCCAAATTGCGCACCCAAGGGTGGAAAGCAGGGCTTCAATTCAATGAGGCAGGTGTGGCAATGGAAGTGATTAAACAGAGCTTGCTTCATTCATTCAGCTATTCCTTGAGTGTGCACTAGCAATGGGTAATGCCAGGCATGGTGCAAGATCCTCAGAAGTGGGATTCAAGGGGAGAGACACACAGATAAATAAGATGAGCCTCTCCCCTGAGCCCCTTGGCTGTCAGAAGCATGCAATGCTCCCTACCTGCTGTGCCTATGCTGTGTGGGTACACATCACCATTCACATTGGAGATAGAGAAGGAAGCTCAGAATTAAGAGCTGGAGAAGGTTTCAGCAGAGAGGGCTCCAGACCTGCTCAGGAGGCCTGGTGTATTGTGAGAGTCACAAGCTTCTGTTGCCTCCCTAGCCAGTAAAAAGAACCTGAACACCTCTCCACCTGTCTGTATACAAAACAATACTAAAATATGACTGGCAGAAGCCGAAGACGGGGCAACCACTTTGGAGGACAGTTTGTTTCTTAGAAAGTTAGTAAAACTTCCCTTATGACGCTTGTATTCTGCTCCTTAAATATTTACCCAGAAGGCATGAAAACATATGTCCACAAAAAGACTTGGACGAGAATATTTTGTGCAGCTTTAATCACAATAGCAAGAAACTGGAAATGATTCAAATGTCCATTGACAGGGGAATATATAAACAAATTGTTATTTGCTCAGGTAATAGAAAAATCCACAGTAATGAAAGAAAACGACTTGTTGAGCTGCACAATGATAAGGATAAATCTCAGAAATATTACAGTGAGTAAGAGAAACTGACCAAAAAATGAAAAAAAAAAAAAGAGTATGTGATGAGAGATTGCATGTCTGTGAAACCTGAGAAAAGACCAGTCTGATCTATGATGATGGAAAGCAGAGCAGTGGTCGTCTGGGGCGGGGACCAGATCGCAGATAGACTGGGCAGGGCATAGGGAACTTTCCAAGGTGGGAGAGATGTTCTGTCATGAGTAGACTGGTGAGTGCACAGGTGTGTATACTTACCAACCTGTTGCCCTGCACACTCAAAGCAGATTGAGTAACACCCTGGAGATCCTCTGCTGGGACATGTCTTACTTGCTTTATTTGCCAGGTCATGGGGAGGCTCAGGGTTTCCCAGGGAAGGGTCTAGGGTGTCTAGTGTGGCCAGGGCAGGGGAGGAGTGTCACCAAGGGGGAGGGGTGCTTTATTCAGGGTTCTTTAGAGTAGCAGAACCAAGAGGATGTATTATATATACAGAAAGAGATTAATTTTAAAGAATTGGTAAATCTCAATATGTACAGCCAACAGGCTAGGGACCCAGGAGAGTCAGTGATCTAAGTTCTAGTCTGAAAGAGCCAAAGTTCTAGTTCAAGTTCCAAGGTCAGAAAAGGCCAAGGTCTAGCTTGCAGTCAGGCAGATAAAACACCCTCCCACTCATTCTGTTGTCTTCCTGCCTTCAACCGATTGGATGCAGCTCACCCACATTAGAGAGGGTGACTTTACTCAGTCCTCTGACTCACATGTTAATCTCATCCAGAAACACCCTCACAAACATACCTAGAATAACATTTCATCAAATGTCTAGACATTCTGTGGTGTAGTCAAGTGGACACAGATTGTAGGCAATACCAAGGGACTGTGAGGCAGCAGATGGACTTGGTATTTTCTGATGTGTTCACCCAGGTTCAGTGTATCAGGGTACCCGTGGACGATAGGGACGTAGTTTATAACAACCCCCAGGATTTCTGTCTGAGGAGACCATCACCAATACAAAGTCACTCATGGAGGTGAAATTTAAATTGCAGTAATGTCCATAAAAAGCCTGTGGGATTCAGGAGAGGCTCTAGATGACCCAGCAGGGGGGTCCTGTGAGCTTTGGAAGGACAATGGCCTTGGATCTGTGAGGTTTGTCTTTGTTGTCTGCTTATTTTGTTTTGCCCTCAGTAACCTGACCAGCTGGCAGGTGTAGTTTCGTACCTGCTGACCTCCTTTGGAGTAGTTTCACAATGTTCCATTCTTGTTTTGCTTGGGGAAAGATCCCTTTTTCTAGCTAGTCTCTCTGCCACAGGTGACAGCTAGGTTTGCAAAGCCTGCCTCCTAGTGCCAAGTTTACCTGCATGAGTCATACAGGGAAGACTGATATCCCAACCTAGACTTCCTTCCCATGAGCCCCTCTCTCCCAACCTCTGGGGAAGGATTAGTTGGGGAAGTGTGACTGACCTTCAGGATAGATGCAGGGAGACGAGTGGCCTGAACAGCATCCTTGGGCCTTGTCACACCAACCCCAGCTGGGAAGCAGGGTCTTCTGGGTGCGGTGTGACCATGCCAGTTGGACTCTGGGTATCAAAATGCTCTCACCTGCATTTTCACTGGGGAGCATATGCATCCCTTCCTCCCTCCCACAGCTCTCTGATTTTCTCTGGGGCAGCTCCTTCTTGCTACTCTGTATAATCTGGAAGCCAAAGAGTCCTCTTGTTTCTTCTTATTGTCTAATATAACCAAAAGGAGCAAAAAGACCTTACCTGGCAGATCAAATGCTTTCTGTGAGGTTTTGGAAATTTGAAGACTCAGCTGGAATTCATTCACAGGGGTGTGGAGGGACACTCTGGTTACACTCTTCCGGCTCCATAGTTATTTTTGTAGTTTTTGTTTTTATCTCCAAACCTGTAGAGTGGCCTCCTATCCCAGCCTCATACTCTGGCCTTGGGCAGTAATTCTATGAGTTCCCAGTTTTCTCCCAATTATTCCCCAACTTTAATTAGATACAACTTCTATGGCTTGCACTAAAGAAAACAGAAGTAGTAGTAACTTCTTGGACCCATTTTAAATGGATGCTTCCCATTCCTACCTTGTTCTATACTAACCTTCTCAATGAGGAAAGGACCTTTCCAGTTAGGCTCAGTGAATCTCTTCATTAGGGTTTGTTGAGTGCTGTGATGGGCTGTTCTTGTGTTAGCACATAATCAGACCACGTGTGAGCCCAAATCAGGTTGAAATATTCTCTTGGGATCAAAATTGCAGTTAATCCCCACCTGCCCCCCATTTGAAAAGAGAATTCCTGAACAACTATTTTACAGTTTTTAAAGACATTTATGTAACTCATCTCATTAAAGTTGGAAATATTCTCTTGAATTTTAAGCTTATGAGTTTCCAGGGAAGAGTGTTGGGGAGGTTTGGTGTCTGGTATGAGCTTGTTGGAATAAGAATTGTTCAGGAAGGAAGTTGACACAGCTAAGTAAAAATTCACATGTTTGGCAGTACCCAGGGTAAGGGTTTCCAGAGTCCAAGAGTTGCCCAGAAGTTCCCCAGCAGGAACAGACCATTTGGGCAGTAGCTTACAGTATGATTCGGGAAATTATTTTGGTTAAAATTAAAATAGGGATACACATTTGGATAATATGTCATGAGTGTAAGGTATGTTGAAGTAAAGGGACTAGCTGGGGAGACTGCCCAGTAGCTTGAACACCACATGTTCTGAGAAACTGCATCATCTAGGGCCCCCTTTTGTGAGGACCCAAGACTATCTTGCCAGGGTGCCTAGAGGTGACTCCAGCTGATCAAGCTCACAAGAAACTGTGGAGCATGTCACACCTCATTTTCTCATTATACTGAGAACAAGGAAGGTCCTAGGGATACTCTGTGGCTGACTCCCTTATTGTGAGACCTGAGCTGGAGGAGCCTTGTGGGGGTCCAGCAGCAGATAGATCTTAGAGTTAGGAGAGGAGTCCTGCTCCAGGACTGCAGGGATTGGTCAGCTGCACTGTCCATCGGGCCTTTGGCAGACAGAGGCAAAGTGTCTGGCATGTAGGATGCTCAGGATGGCTGCTGACTAATTGACTGAATGAATCATGGAGAAAGGGCAGCCTGAAGTCTCTACCTGCTCTGGTGAGAGAGACCTTTCTGTCCCCCTGTGCCCCATCAGTAGCTGGCCAGAGCTTTCTTGCTCCAGCTTTATTCAAAGCTGGAGGCCTGGAAGTATAATAACCCTAATGAGGCCAAGTTCATGTTCCAAGGCCTTGCTGTTCCTGCTTTGAAGGCAGAGATGTCCTGGGAAGGGGCCAGCCACTCCCGAAAACACTAGTACGACTCTGACTCCCAAAGAAAGCCCTTGCACGCAGGTTCTTGGTAGTTGCATACATTGTCTTTCATGGTTTGGGTTGACAACCCGAAGGTAACTTGAAGGGCCTCTCAGTGCTTTCCTATGTTCCTTGATCATGGCTGGAAGTTTTCCACCTTGATGTCAACCACTTGTACCTGTGGGTTGGGACTTTGGGGCAAAGGCAGATGAGCTTCTTTGTCCCAGTTCCTGTGGAGTAAGCAAGTTCTCCCCTGAGTCTTTTCTTCAAGTTACAGCAGCTGGGAGTCACCAAGAGGGGATCCATTGGTACTGACCACTGCCTGATGTGCACACTCAGCCCAGGGTTGGGAGTGGGTAGAAAGCCAGCAATTATGTATGGCAACATTTCCTATACTTTAGCTGGAGAACCAGTCCTTTAGCCCTGGTGTGGTATATATGAGGTAGGGGGAAAAACAAGTTCAACAAGTGTCTGCAGGGGGCTTGACCTTTCATATCAGTGGTCTGGTTTGCAACAGCACCCTGTGGAACTGTGGCTCAGAGGGATTAAGCGACTTGTTCCAGCTCACACAGTTAGTAAGCTCAGCACTTATCAGTGTAATTTACTACCTTGATCTGCATTTTGGGTGTTCAATGTAGTGGCTTGTGGGAATCTGAGAGGCTGTGTGGGGACAAGTCTCACCTGGTTCTGCTATTTTTTGCTTATGCCAGAGTGCACAGCTCATGAGGAACCCTACGATAGAGTACTGTCAAATTTGGGGACAGCTTTTCAAATATATCAAAGGCCAAATGTCTGTATTTTATGAGCTAATTCCTTTCATAATAAAGAAGGTATAAAGTTTTTTTTCATGCCTAGAGTGCTGATAAAAGAGCCATTTGTATTTCCTGTTTTATGATATAAGCTTTCATGTAGACCTAATTTCTGAAGATTTCCCATTGCTCTAAGTTACTCTCAGTCCATTAAATTGTGCACAGGATGAGGAGAGACAGTGTCTAGAATTACTTGGCATACCGGTTCTATGCAATAATTGACAGTTATTGATTTGCAGTGGAAGTGACGGTACATATCTTTCTGTTGGATTTTATATTTTTTTCAACATCCCCCTTCTTTTGTCACCCTCCGGTCCTGAGAGTGCCATCCAATTACTATCTTCCTTAATAACCTCTTATGGCCTGGTTTTCTGGGGACAGGTCTTCTCTCAGTCTCCCTTTCTCTCCACCATTTTGCATGTTTGTTAATTTCAGGTCAATTTCAGTTGCTCCTGTAAATTGTCCAATGGTCACAGTTCTCCTTTCTCGTCTGACTTGATTGTGAGGTGCCAAATTCCAAGTTTGGAAGGATTTGTTATTTGGAGATTATTTTGCGCTCTTTTGTAAATTAATTTCCTTTCCTGCTAAGGCAGCCAAAGCACCGCAATGATTTTGTACCACAGAGAGGTAATGAGGCTTAGGGGAAAATGCTTAATAGGAAAACATTGTCCCACACTGAGAATTCGGAGCACTGGGAGGAGAAGAAGCTGATGAATATTAAAACCAGACAGTGTGATGTTTCTGCTGAGAGTTTCTGTGAGAGAGTGCACAGTGTGTTAGGAGAGAGTTTTATCTGTGCCTTCATGCATACTAGGGATGTGCGTACCTACATCAAGAGACTGTGTCTTGGTTAAACACTTAACCCTCCAGCGCTGAAGCTAGGGGAAGGGGTAGCAATGAGAGAAATGCTGGAAAGCCAGGAGTGTCACAGAGTCCATGGATTCTGCACAGTGGGAAGCCTTTTCCCATCATGCATAGCTTGGAAGTTTCTTCTTACAAAATATCCTAGAAGTTTCTTCTTACAAAATATCCTTGGAAGTTTCTTCTTACAAAATATCCTGGAAGTTTCTTCTTACAAAATATCCTATCCAAGGTGATAGCCTGAGTAAGTGGAAGAAATACATGTGAGAGAGAAAGCCCCAGAAAAGGGATGAAGTTCAATTTGCAAGGCCATTTTTTTTTTAATTTTTGTCCCTTTTTCATTTTGTCTCTCTGCCTCTGTCTCTGTCTTCGCTGTCTCTCTCTTCGGTAGAAGGCTTTATTTGGAGAGGGAGCCAAGGTTGGTGAAAACAAACCTCCTTACAAGGAGAGATTTGGTGCAGATCCTCCACTTAAACCCCAAGGCTTTGCAGTAGGTACTGCGACTGATATCAAAGTGCCCATTTCATCTCAGATGAGTTGGGGAATTTAGGAAACACTGAAGAGGATCAATACAGGAAAAGAAGAATTTCTAAAACTGTGGATTTCCATGTCTAGCTTTTCCTCTGAATAGACCTAAAAATAATAGGCCCTTTTTGTTGTTCTCTGAAATGTTTAGAAGTGTCAGGCTGTTGTAGAAGTTTGAAACCTTAGGCTGTGTTTCCAGGAGTGTGTGCTGACATTTCCTCCTTAATAACAAATTTATTAACTCTCTTTGATTGCTCTTCCATTCCTTCATCCTGCCCACCTCCTACCCCAGCCCATTTATTTTGAGAAGATTCCACTCTGATGTAGTTTCTGTGCTATATAAGAGACAGGAGGGGGAATAGACCTTCATTTGGTTTTTGAGTTTTGGGGGGAAGATGGGATGTTAGTGACCTTTGATAGTTTCCCTTAGAAGCAGAGCCAGGCATGCAGACTCATGAGCACTTTATTTCTTGAGTGGGGAAGAAACTCAGAGGAGTGACGAATAGAGGAAGGGAGGAGTCCCTCAAGCCTGGCTTTGTCTGGACCTCCAGGAGCTTGAGGCAGAGAGACCAGGCTTTTTGTCTTTTAACCATTGACCATGGGCTGGGGAAGTAACCCCGGGTGCAGCTCCAGTATCTCTGGACTCCTGGGAAGGTTTTAGGTGTGAGCCTTTAGCTAGCACAGGAAGCCACTGGGTCAGTGGAAGGTATCCTGGGTGTGGGCTGCACAGTTGTGAAAGTAAATACACAAATCAAGGTAGAAAATGAAGCATGTTACAAGTAGAACTTTACGATAATGTGCAAAGTTTAAGATAAGCTCTGAAGAAATGGAGGGAAGCTTGATCTGGGAATGTCTAGGAAGAACCCGCAGAAGACATAAACCTCAGAGATTGAGATTGTTGAGCCTGGACAGGGAAGGGTCTTTTGGTTGTATGTGACAATATCTAATCCATGCTCCTATAAGTAGAAATGCAGAAACAGAACCTGTGTGCACACACTGAATTGGAAGGTTCTGAGGGTAATGCACACTTGCTCTGCTTGTCCTTTTATTTTCCTGCTGATTGATAGTATCGCATCATATTCATTTATTCATTCAGCAAACATGAATGAAAAGTCTGTTTCAGACAGTAAACTCCCTGCGCTCATGGAGCCAGCAGGCTGGTTCTCCCCTTTGTAGGCAGGATGCTGACTGCAGCCCCAGCTCAGGGAACAGGGAAGCCAGGTCTATTTCCATGTTCATCTGTCACCTCTCTTACAAAGGCTCGGTTTGGTCTTGCTGGGCTGTGCTCATCTCCTGTGTAAGATTACTGTGGAAAGGGGGATGGACATCTCCAACAAATAGGCATGGGAGCAAGCTCTTAGGAGTGGCATCCAACCAGAGCCAGATAGTGTCATGTTGGGACTGTTTCCCAGTGGAGTGGTGGTGCCAGGCAGGCCCCCAGCTGCAGGGGACTTCCACTTCTACTCCAGGCTCAGGGTACAAGTCAGGCACTGGTGCATCATTAGCCATGGAAGGGGACTCAGTGATTTGTAGTCAAAGAATAGGGCACAGGGAGAGACATGGTGCAAGTCAGGCTGGGACCAGAGTTAAGAGGATTCTGAATGCTGGGCCAGGACTTTGGATTTTATATTGTGAGCCATGGAGGGTGATAGGGCCAGGCATGATCAACAACAGGGTTTAGGAAGGAAGCTTGTTCTAGGCATAAGTTTTACTAGATTTGAGAACTGATTGAATTAGAGAATGAATCAAAGGTGATGGCAAGGCTGTGCTCCTGCTTTTAAATATTTTGTTATCTCACAAGCCTTTTGAGATATTCTCTCTCTGCTCTTCTTGCCAGGACCGTTTATTATAGTCTGGTCAGGGCTTGGATTCACGGAGCCTCCTGCATCTATAGCTGTGTCATATTTAAGAGTCTTGGGACATGGAGCGAAATCTAGCTTTTCTCTGGGTATTTCCCACTCTTTGTGGCTAATGTCTAGGATACATTTGTGATTATATTGAGCTGTACCCTCTCAGGCTATTAAAATGACAGGGCTGCTTTCTCTCAATGATTTCTCCTCTCTTCTTTCCTGAAACACATCTCCTCATGTCCAAAAGAGTGGCATCTTCTCTGTGGCTTCTTCCTCCATTCCAGCTGGGAGACTGCCTTCCAGATGTGCTGCTCTGGGTTTAATGACTCTATAAGCAGGTGCCTTAGTTGATCTAAGTCTCCCATTGCTACTGTGCCTTGTCTGCTCCCTGTTTCAGGAGGGGAAAAGGAGGGAACTTAAACTTATTGATCATTAAAAATTCCTTACATTCTCTGTTAGAGAGACAATTTCTGATAGGCTTTCTTACCTGCCAGGTATCTCTGTCTTTTTCTGCTTCTCCATCTCTCTCTCTCCTCTGTCTGCACACACACACATATTTGGAAAACTACCAGATTTTTGTTCATTTAATTTCACTCATTAATATAAACTGCTTTAATTTGCACAATATTCCTACAAAGTTGGTATTATCTCCAGTTAAAAATGAGAGCACTGAGTTTCCGGCAGGTTAAATAATCTGTCCAAACACAGAGTCAGTCCTTGGAGATGCCAGGATGGAAGCCCAGAGGATTTGATGTACAGATCGTGCCCATCAGAGCACATAAGTTGTGGCAGCCCATCCTACCCGGAAAACACTGGAAACACTATAAATGAAAATCAATTGGAAAATGAGTAAATAATTTAAGATTTATCCATATAATGGAATACAATACACTTTCCGAAAGAATGAATTAGATCTATATACACAAGGGGTGGAAAAATGTCTATGACATTTTGTCTTCATGACAAAAAAAAAGAAGCAAATTGTACAATGGTATGCATAATATGATCCCAATTTGTGTCCTCATATGTGCATAGAATGAATCTGGAAGGATGTTCCAAAGTGAGCCATTAAAAGTGAGTACTTCTGGGAAGTGAGACTTGAGGATAGGAAGTTTTTAATTAAAAATTGTTTGGAGTTTTTGCATATTTTAATTTAATATTGTTTTTATAATAATTTGAAAGCCTTCTTCTGATTGCCAGGTTGGTCTGAAAAAAGAGTGATATCTCCCCCTGGTCCATGCACCTGCCAGAACCCCCTTTTCTGATTTTAAAATTAATAAAAAATATAAATTAAGGCCAGGCACAGTGGTGCATGCCTATAATCCCAGCATTTTGGGAAGGCGAGGCAGGAGGATCATGAGTTCAAAGCCAGCCTCAGCAAAAGTGAGGTGCTAAGCGACTCAGTGAGACTCTGTCTCTAAATAAAATGCAAAATAGGGTTGGGGGTGTGGCTCAGTGGTTAGTGCCCCTGAGTTCAATTCTGGTTCCCGCCCCCCAAAAGGTCTATATATAAAAAATTAAGACAGCAATGAAAATAGCATAGTATTACCTTTAAGAGTGGTCAAGATATTTGGGAGAAGTTCACATATTTTTTTCCCTTAAAACATGTTTTTTTTTTTTTTTAACTTAAAAAGACCGTACATATTTGGGTATATTCACAATGTCAGTAAGGCAGCTGCATGTATTTGCAATTATAAACTGGTATGCATTCACAGAAGAATTATTTAATATTAGCTGTATAAAAAGCAAAACTACTCTCCAATATGTGATTTGTACGGTACCAACCTGCTCTATATTTCTTTGCCAATTTCAGTCCTGTACTAAAAAGTAACAAGGTTAATGGCTATTGCAAATACCGCTAAAAGACAGGCTAATGAAATCTTAATCTTAATACTAGGTTTACTGTAAAAACATTTTATCCTACAAATTCTTATGATTTCAACTTAAATTTTTAAAAATAAGATGTGTATAGGGCAAGTTATTCCTTGGAGCAGAGAAAAATTAGTACTAACAGTAACTAACACATCAAACTTCAACCATCTCATCCTCATCTTCTTCCTTGGTCTTGCTCTTTTTATCCTTGACAACTCTTTCTCCTCTTTAAAAAATAAACTTTCATTGTGCACGACCATAGAAATGAAAAGTGGTACCCCATTTGTATACGATGAATCAAACTGCAGTCTGTAAAAAGAAAAAAAAATCAAAAAAATTAAAATAAACTTTCTATTTGAAATAGATTACTAAACATAGCACACACAATTCTCATCTATTCCTTACTCAATATCATTCCCCAAATTTTCTTAGGCTTCATAGACACGTTAGAAAGTTGCATCTTACCTGCAGTGCTGGTCAACATTCTCTCAAATCTTTTGCAACATCTCCAGGATGCTTTTCTTTGATTTCTGGTAATATGCAGACCAAAGCAAGAACAAGGTCAAAGGAGGCTGTTTAGTATATTAGGATTCTTGAACCTCTTTTCTTTCTCCTTTAGAAGGAAACAAAGCTTTTCTGCCATGTCTTAAGTTTTTCCTCTCCTCAGCAGACTTGGGGGTCTTCTATTTTACTAAGCATTTTAGAGAAAATTCTGTGACATTAAAGAATCCAGTTGCTGTTATTGGTGTCCTTTCCTGTGGAAAAGTCACAACACTTTTCCACGTAGCACTGCTCTGTGACAGGCTAGGGGACAAAACAATGCTTCCAACATTGACTGGGTCATCTGAGAGAATCTGTAGCCATAGCTTCATCCCCAAACCTGTCTTGCTGGTAATGCTCTGTATATATACTTGTAAGTTAGGTTTTATCTGAGTTATGAAAGTTCTAAATGGCCATCAAAGCAAGAAAAGCAATGCAAAGATGATGCATAAGTCAATGTTTCTGCCCACCCCATCCCACCTCATCTGCACCCAGCACAGTGGGTTGGACTAACCCTGTTCCCAGTCTGGAGCATATCTTTGTACGTTTCTATGCAGGTAAAAATGTACAAACATGTATAGTGGGTACTTATCTCAAGCTACAAATTCAGAAGTGCAAACAATGCGACTTTCTGTGTCTACAGCTGAACTTAAAATTTTACCTTGAGTGTCCTTCTGTATATAACTTCAGAAAATGAAGTCATGGTTGAGTTGAGCTTTCCCTCTTCCCTTCTCCAGGAGGAACTGCTCTGATTTGGAGGTGGAAATGGTGGTGGGGCTGGGTGGTGATTGTGGGGACTGCTTTGATCCAGTGTCACCACTGGGCCCCCTTCTGAGCCATATGCTCTCCCTTCTAAACTTGCCGTCATCAATCTGGTTGTGTTCCCAAAGGCATCCACATTTCCATAGGCTTAGTTTTGGAACTTGTGATTGTGGCCTGCTCATACTTAAGGATGGTTGTGGCTGTTCATTACTCTGCTCACCAGGCACCTCTGAGGCCCCACGGGGAATTTGGGGTAGGGTTCTGTGAGATACCTCATATCTATCTTCCTGGATTCCTAGGAGTACACAGGTGCCTAGTGAAATTAAAGACCCTTCTCATTTCTCAGAGATTCCAAGATTGGCTGGAGGTTCCCTCAACATCCTTCTTCCCACAGGGTCAGCCTTGGGCTCAGGTGCAGGGCCCAGGGACAGGACGCCTCTGAGACCTCATTTAACTGTGTTGTTCAAGTCTCTCTTGCTATCTTTTCTTGCTTGAGCATTTTTGTGAACTCATGGCAGGGAAGGTTTTTCCTCAAATGGGTTATTTAGAGTAGTTATCTCCAAAGTGAGTTGCACTTCTATTTTGTTTTCTTTAATTGAAAAGCAAAAAAAAACAAAGTTTTCCTAATATTTAATACAAGCTGGCACTTAGGTCAAAAGGAGTGGTCAGTGGAGTGGCGCCCTCACTGCTGTTTATCTATTCAGGGTGTCCAGCACATCCCATTTAATCTGCCTTGGGAGACCATTAGCTGATTGCTTTGGTGAAAGCAAACCCTTTGAATGGCTGGTTCTTTATAGCACCCTGTAATGAAAAGGGCAGAAAATTTTGAAATCTTTTCTCTTCACCAAGAGCTTCACCGAAGATCTCATGACAAAGAACTTAAAAGACTCAAACTTGAGGCTAAGATACTGTTCTTCCATAAAAAGACCAACATTTCAAGTTTGCTGACCTTTTTTGTGAAGATGAGACAATATCATTTGAATACTACCTGGCAGATACTTTAAAAAATTAAACGTATTTCATCTGTCCCTTCAATGTTTTAACAATGAATGAGAAAGTAATTGCTTTTTGAAAGAAACTCTTGTTCTGATTTGAACGCATTTTGACAATGAATGTTTGGAAATATTTCTATTAGAATTTGATTACTGCTGAAAATAGTATGTGTCACTCATGAGTAATAATTTTTAAAAATCATCATATCTGTATAGTAAAAAATAATCCTGGGAGGCAGAATTTTCATATATATGTATAAAATTCATGTGTGTGTCTGTGCGCGCGCGTGTGTATAAAACTTATACAAGGAAGAGTTTGCATGTGTTTGAAACTGCTTATTGAAACTATAAAGATACTCAAACTACCTTAAAACCCAAGGTTGCACTTTGGTGCCTTCTTATAAGATTGATGATGATTTGTGATTTGCAAGTAAATACTGTGACTTAAAAATGTCTCATTCTGCAATTTTATATCTTTCTCTTGGTAGGACTTTAAACTCTAGTCTCAGCATTTTCTATTTGTCTTTTTGAAATGTATGTGGCTAATAGGCATATAGAATTATTTTTAGTTGTCTGTAGCTTTCAGACTATGTTAAAATAAACCTTTACTAATCATGTAAAAATAACTATTAAAAAGTAAATATGTATTATCCTTGTAGCTAAATTAAAAAAAAAAGAAACTATGACAATTTTAACATTCCTCAAACCCAGGGAACAGAATCTTCTAATCTGTGTATAAATTCTAATTTCTTCTAATTTGTGTATAAATCTAATCTGTGTATAAATCTTCAGAGTGAAGAGTTTCAGTGTGCTTTGAAATGAGTCCCTGAAAACATGAAATTTTCGTGTTGCCTTTGGAAGAGTAACTGGTTAACATCTGGGAAGATGAAATGTTCTAGTCAACTTTTTGGCAAATTCTTTGGTGTTTCAGGTTGAGAAAACAATGCACCAAAGAACTTCTTTAATTTGGACATAGTAAATTCTGCGAGTTGCCTCTTTCAGCTATAACAACCTCTAAAATCAACTATTGTGGTATAATATACACAATGGAATATTACTCAGCCATAAAGAAGAATAAAATTATGGCATTTGTAGGTAAATGGATGATGTTGGAGACTGTTATGCTAAGTGAGATCAGCCAATCCCCCAAATCCAAAGGCCACATGGTCTCTCTGATAAATGAATGATGATGCATAATTGGGGGGGAAGGGTGGCAAGAATGGAGGAAGGATAGATAGCATAGAGGGAAGGGAGGGGTGGGGTCGGGGTGGTGGGGTAAGAATAATAACAGAATGTGTGACAGACATCATTGCCCTGTGTACGTGTATGAATGCACAGATGGTGTGATTCTACTTTGTATACAACCAGAGAAACAATAGCTGTACTCCATTTGTGCTCAATGAATCAATAAGCAAATAAAAAATAAAATTAAATAAAAAAACTCTATATATGAGATAAACAAGTAAAAAAAATACACCTGGTTCTTTCCCACTAAAAAAAAAAATAAAAAAATAAATAGAAACAAATCAAGCCTTGAAATTTCTGTATCACAAAGGATTAAATGAAGATATTTTTAATAAAGCATTTTCAATTACATTGAAATTTGTTTAGTGGAGGGTATTTGTTTTTAGAAATAGTAAAAAGATTTGTACTATTGATCAGATATAATGATATAACTCATTTAAAAACAATCTATATTTTCTGTTTTGGATCTTCCTTTAATATTCATGGTTTTGTGTATGCTATATAATCTATAGTAATTTATGCACATAATTGTTAAGTACCTAGGTACATATGTAATGGGGTGCTTGCTCCAGTGGTCTTGCTGAGAGTGTACTCACTAGGATGTTTGGTGGTTATCATTTGGATGAGGATGTCAGTGTATGAAACCTCAGGAATTAACCTCAGTTGATAAAATCTGCTGAGATGCCATTATTTTGCTACCTTCAGAAGTGCCACCCAGCAGCAGTAATTAATGTCATGAAAACATCTCAGTATTATTCTGCTAACACATATACATATATATCAACTTTTTATTTTAGGAAAATGGAATCATGCTCTGTTCATTACATTGTAACTTCCTTTAAAAATTCAACAGTAAATTATATTCATCCTTGAAAATTAATAGTGAATGCTCTAATTCACTCCCTAAATAAGGATACAGTGATCCTTAATATGCAGGTACCACATTTTATTAAACATTTTCCCATTGAGAGATATACATTTTTGTCTCAGGGTTTCTTTCCTGTCTTCTCCCTTCCTCCCTTCTTTTTTTATTTCCTTCTTTCTTTGATGACTTTTCCTCCTAACATAGGCAAGGCTCCAGTAAATATTCTAATATGTTTTTAATTTCTGTAAGATAAATTCCCCCAAGTGGGGTCCTGGGGTCAAAGGCTACACAGTAAGCCCTCCTTCCCTTTCCCTGGGGGATATATTCCAAGACCCTCAGTGGATACCTGAAACTGAACACAATGCCAAACCCTGTACACACTACTGTTTTTTACATCCCTCTGTAAAGTCCAATTTATAAAGTAGGCTAAGTAAAAAATTAGCAATAATAACTAACAATAAATTGGAACAATTATATCAATGTACTGCAATAAAAGTTGTTTAAACTTGTGAGTTTTTTAATGGAATTTTCTATTGAATATTTCTGGCCTGCAGTTGACTATGGGTCACTGAAACCACAAAGAGCAAAGGTGTGGATCTGGGGGACCACTGTATCTTTTTCAGCTTTTTTTACATATTGTCACACCCTTTCCCAAATAAGTCTGCCACTTTTCTCAACAGTGAGTGAAAATGTTTACTTCTCCCCATCCTTGCCTGTACTGAAGTTATCATTCTTTTTTATTTTTGTCAATTCAAGAGGTTTGTTTGCTTTGATTTTCTGCTTGTGAGCTTGAGCATATATTGACTTGTTAGTTGTTTTAGTTAGCTTTTGCTGTGTAAAAAAACCACACCAAAATTCGGTTGACTAAAGCAGCAATCATGTTGATTCTGAGTTACCTGTTGGACTGAGCTCAACGGACGGTTCTATGGCTCAGCTCCCCCATGGGTTTATGCTATGTCAGCTACTGACTGGTCAGTTAGGTGGTGGTGGTTGGCTGACTGTTGGCTAGAGCCAGCTAGGTGAGTGGACCATGGATCTCTCATTATCCACCAAAGTAGCCTGGGCTTTTTCACAGCCTGGGATTACTCAGAGCAGAAGACAGGACAAGCCCCGAGGCCAGGCACTTTTCAAGTCTCTGCTCATGCCATATCTGCTAACTTCCCATTGGCCATACTAAGTCATGCCGGCAGTCCAGACTCAGGGGTTGGAGAAATAGATTTGGCTCAGGATAGAGGGGGGATATTGTGTGACCATTGTCTGCAACCTACCAGATTCACTCTTTGAAATTCTTTTTCTTTGCATTACCTTTTCAAACCTTTGTCCTTTTTCTTTTCTTACCAATTCTAAAGGAGCTCCTTATTTACTGATATTAACCAGTTGTCTGTAATTTTATGTCACGTACATGTAAATATTTTATCTGGATATTCATTTGTCTTTTGACATTGTTTAAGGTATCTTTTACCATATTAAAAGCATGATTTGGGGCTAGGTGTGGTGGTGTATGCCTGCAGTCCCAGTTACTTGGAATGCTGAGGCTGGGGGGTAACCTGATTCCAGGAGTTTGAAGCCAGTCTGAGCAACATAGTGAGATCCTGTCTCAAAACAAACAAAATTATCTGGTTTAGGAAGTTTTTCCTCATTCCATGATGAAGTAATACTCACATTTTGGGATTTTTTTTCCCCCTCTTAGCCTAGTCATTTTATTATTTCCCTTTAGATCTTTAATCTGTTTGACACATAGTTTTTTTTTTTTAAAGATATGGAATGCACTTATGTAGCTTTGATTTATTTTAGTATTCTTTATTACATTTACTTATTAAACAAAGTTTCATTTTTCCATGGAATTGAAGCACTGTCTTAGTTATCTATAAAAATCCCATAAATATTTGTTGGTGAGGGCTATTTGGCAATATCCTTTGATATAACAATTCCACCTCTAAGAATTTATCCTCCAAAAATAGTTCATCAGATGGGCAAGAGATATGCATAAGAATGTTCATTGCCGCATTAAGGAGTGAAAAATTGGAAACAACTCTACTTTTGAAACAAATGATTAGATAACCAAACAGGATAATAGGACATTGTTCTGCTATTACAGAGAATGTATTAGCCCAATAACTAGAAGACATATTGTTCAGTGGAAGAAATAACATTGTAAAAATATGTATGGTATAATTCCAGTCATACTATTAGGCTAGGTAACTTTATTTCACACAAAAACACAGATATATCATTGTTTTAGTCAGCTTTTTTACCACTGTGACCAAAAGACCTGGCAAGAGCAATGTTAGAGGAGAAGATTTTTTGGTTCTCATTTTCAGAAGTCTCAGTGCACAGATGGCCGACTTCCTAGGGCTGGGCCCAAGGTAAGGCAGAACATTATGGTGGAAGAGTGTGGTACAGGAAAGTGGTCGAGGACACCACACCAGGAATCAGAGAGAGAGGCTCAACTCGACAAGGACAAAATGTATACTCCAAAGGCACACCCCCAATGGCCCACCTCCTCCAGCTACATCCTACCTGCCTTCATTTACTGCCCAGTTAGCTGGGTCAGTGGATTAATGCACTGATTGGGTTAAGGCTCTCATAAAATCAAGCACCCAAGGCTGTTGGGTCCTTCAGAGAGAGCTAAGACAGGGGAGCCCCACAGCACTCAGCCTGCGCAAACAAGTGGAGGGTCAAGCTGCTTGTCCTTGGCTTTTCAAGGGAGCCCATGGAACACTTCTGTGTCCTTTCTCACACTTCCCTGAAAAGGGTTTTCCTTCCTAGATATGCCCGCACCCCACCCTGCCAGTTTCTATTCTGAAGATAAAGCCAACTGGATCAGGGATCCTGGGAAAGATATCACCCCTGCAGGGGTCAGGTGGAGACTCTGACTCTCATATTTCCAATTATCTAGGACCACATGGATATTTCAGAGTCTGTCTATTAGAATAGATCCTGAAAACCCAGAGTACAGAGAAAGCACATCTTCACTCAAAGCTAGATGATAAGTAAGTACCATCGACCCCTCACATAGCCTATCACACACATCAATACCATGTAAGGCCCCAAGATGAAGGTGCAGTTTCAGGGAGAAGAAGGAAGGTGAAAATGTATTAGATCATTTTTTGTTGCTATAATAAATCATCTGAGACTGAGTATTTTATAAAGAAAACAAGTTGAAAGTCCACATATGATGAGACAGGAAGCCAGAGAAGAATTCAGGATTCAGGCTTGCTGTTTTATAACAACTCACTCTTGTGAGAACTCGCTCACTGTATGGGACTAACATTAATTCCCTCGAAGGGCAATATCTCCAATGACCTAATTTCCTCCCATTAGGCCCTATCTCTTAAAGGTCCCACAACCCCTTAACATTGCCATACTGGGGATCAGGTTTTCAGCACATGAATTAGATGTAAACCATATCTGAATGATTGTAGAGGGAAAAGTCAAATACATGTGAAAACTTTATTTGACTGAGAAAATTCTTATTTGCTTGAACATACTCTCCATTGCTTAAAATTAAGTTTCTGCTACTGGGTGGAATGGAGACTCAGGAATAGAAACAAATTTCAGCAGTTGCAGAAAACTAAATATGCCCTCTTCTGCACACCACCTGAATTTGTGGCTTGTGAAATTCATGCCCTCTACATGTATATTTAGACAGGCATAGAAAAACATCTGGAAGGATTCATAACAAGCTGTTCCCAGTGGTAACAAACTTTAATTTCCTACATTGAACATGGATCACTTTTGCAATAAAAATGCAAATCTAGAAAAATATTTCAAAATATGTCATGTTCATTGTAGGCAATTTGGAAAATATGAAAAGTACATTTAAAAATTAAATCATCTGAATTCCCACTATATAGAAATAACCATCATTAATATTTTTATTTATTTTATTTCATGTATATGCATATTTATTCAAAGTATGTAGACGTGCATATACTCAAAGTATATGGGTTCTTTTTATAAAATCAGAATTAGATTGTTTCTGCTTGTCATCATCATCCATTTTTTTTCTTTTAAGGCTGTTAATGAGCGTTTCCCCATGCTACTAAATATTCTTTGAAAATACTTTAAAAGGTACATGCTCCGAGGTATATACTGTAATTTCTAAATACAGTGAGAAAATGAGGATCAGAAAGGTTCAGCAACTTATCCAAGGAGCTGGCATATAGTGCTCTTGGGATTTGAACTTTTGTCTTCCTGATTATCAAGACCAATCCTCCCAAGGATGGGAGAGTAAATGAATAAATGTTTCTTCCTTACTTTCCATGCCCCACTACCTTGGGTTTTACCTTCCCCAAATAAGGAAAGTCTAACTCACTACTGGGGATCCCACCCCTTGGTGCTCAATCTTGGTTTCTAACAACCCTTCTGAAGAAGTTTTTGTTGAGTGAGCTTCTGCTTCTGAAGCTCTTGCCTTTGTCATCCTGAGCCTCCACTTTGCCCTCTTCTCCTTTTCAAGGTTCTGGCTCTGTCCCCTCTGTGTTTCCCACCCCTCCAGAGTCACATCATTACCTTGGATACACAGCATTTTTATCCAGGTCACCTAGCAGTATAACTGAACCTCCACAGAAGACAAGGTTTAAACAGTTCAGGCAGCCAAAGTTCTCCCCTTTAAATGCTCCCTTTAAATTTAAATCCAATGAATTATTGTGGAAGCAGTAACTGGGTACATGAGGTACGTGAGGGCAGAGGTTGGATGGTAGAGATTGGTCAAACTAGAGAGGGTGAGTCCCATTGAAAGGCATGCATATTTGATTAAGAAATTATCCTGATATTTTCTCTGATAATTTTCCACCCATCCAAGAGGCATGGTAGGCAAAATAATGCACCTTGCCCCACAGCTCCTGATCCCTTGATCCCTTGAACCTGTTAATATGTTACCTCAACTGGCAAAGAAGAATTGGGTTGTAGGTGCAAGGAAGGTTTCTGACAAAGAGATTTCAAAATAGGGAGGTCACCCTGGATTATCTTATTGGGCCCCATATAATCACAGGCATCCTTGATAGTGGAGGAAGGAGGCAGAAAACAAGAGTCAGAGGGTGACATGATGACCAGGAAAGGAATACGGAGATGCAGTGTTGCTGGTTTTGAAGACAGATGAAAAGGCCACGAGCCAGGAATGTGAATGACTTCAAGAAGTTGGAAAGACCATGGAAATGGACTCTGTCCTAGAGTCTCAGAGACGAATGAGGCCCTGCCAACACCTTGATGTTAGCCCAGTGATGCTCATTCCAGACTTCTAGCTTACAGAGCTGTTGTAAGTTTTTTGAGTCAGTACATTTGTGGTAACTTGTTCAGTATCAATGAGGAACTGAAAAAGGTGTTATCTTTTCCACAAATGAAGAAGAAGATCCATCTGCATCACAAAGTTCAAGGAAACCTACTCAGGTAAGGAAGGGTGGGAGGGCATGGGCTTGACCTTGTCCTAGTTGTTGACTCAGGTGACAACCATCATGGGACCCTGAGGCAGTTCAGGTAGGCTGACAGAGAGGTAGTCCTGCAGAGCTGGTGGAGCTTAGAATTGGCAATGACTCATCTGTAGAAGGTCAGCCTTAGGGGCAGCCATTTAGCAGGACAGTTTTCCAGGAAGCAAAAACTGTCAAAGTTCATTTTTAAAATAATCAGTCTTTGGAGGATTGAGCACCTATTTTTTTTTTTTTTTAAAAGAAACCAACTTTTTGTTGTTGTGCTGACTTCACACATGCTCTGCAAGGTCTCACCACTGAGCTATACTCTCAGCCCTTAAGGAAATGAACTTTGAAAGGAGATTTTATTTAATGTGTTTTCATATGATTTCTTTGGGTTGAATATGAGAAATTTTTATTGCTGGCATAAGCAAGTTTTAATTTTTAAAAGTTTTTGAAGTCAAAGGTTAAGGGACTGTTATTGCCTATCTGAGGGCTGGCAAATGGGTTTCTGGCCTGTTGCCATCCATTGTGGTCCCACAGAGGACTGAGCTGTTAATTGGGCCTCCGAATAAGGCTGGGTAGAATTGGAGAGCCTTTTGTGCATTTTCAGCATGGTTGCTCACCATCCCTGAGGTCACATCCTGGCTGTGTTGTATCGTGGAATATTATGAGTCTCAGAGCCTTGTTTTTCTCATTTGTACAACAGACATCGTAACATAAACTACCCCATGGGGTTGCTGTGAGAATTAAAGGAGTAAGCCATATAAAACTGTGAGCACATTGCCTAGCATACATTAAATACTGACTTCTTTCATTGTTGCTATTTCTATTTTTGGAACAATAAACTAAAAGTCAGAGAATTGCTGGACTGAAGGCAGGGCAAGAGTAAGTATGGACTTTGGCCCCAGATGAGCAGTTTTAGATGTTGTGAACCAATGGGGGGAACTGGTGTGGCTAAACCTCTCTTTCAGTATTGTGTCTTAATTATAGATCAATGCATCCTGAGAGTTCCCTTTCTAATTTAGTTGGATTTTCTTGAGAAGTAGTCCTAGGGAGCCCAGTTCTCCCATCCAGATTCCTTCTGGCAACATCTTTGGGATCATCATTGGGATGGAGACATTCAGATATCCTGAAGGAACTTTTTTGGTTGATAGCTTTATAGAATGTAAATTCCTAAGCTTATCAAATTGAGAATAGGTTACTAAAAAATCTGGCATGAAGAGTCTAGATATTGATTGATCATATTGGCCTTGTCTGGATGATGAATAAGATTGGGAAGAAAAAAGTTCTTTAACAATATTTAGTGTCACACTGGGCGTGGTAGCACATGCCCGTAATCCCAGTGGTTCGGGAGGCTGAGATAGGAGGATTGCAAGTTCAAAGCCAGCCGAGGCCCTAAGCAACTCAGCGAGACTCTGTCTCTAAATAAAATTCAGAATAGGGCTGGGGATGTGGCTCAGTGGTAAAGTGCCCCTGAATTCAATCCCTGGTACCTGCCCCCCCAAAAAAATTAGCATAAAATTGATGCTAGCTTAGAGCTTTGTAAGGTGGATGTGACTATATTTGGGGTGGATAATTTCTTTGGGGGTGCTGTTCCATGTGCTGTAGGATGTTTAGCAGCATCCTTCACCTCTCTCCCCAGTAGATGCCAGAAGATACCAGTTTCCACTTACCCCACCCCAAGTTGTGAAAATGACAGGCTTCTCCTCACATTGCCACATGCTCCCTGGAGGGGCAAATTTGTCTGTAGTTGAGAACCATTGGTCTAGATGAGGAGGTTAGAAAAAGTAATTAGACTCAGCTTCTGTGATCAAAAATCTGACAGTTGGGTAGAGGAGATACCTGAGAACAATGGGCCCCGGTAACATAGTCAGGTCAGCCACAGGACTGACGCAACTGACGCAGTGCAGAAGATAAGACTGAGAGGGGGCAGGGGTTGGAGGGCACTTCATTATGTCTACTTTGCTGGATACAAAGAAAAGTGATCCTTTTCTTGTGAATAAAATGTTGACTACCAGTTTGATTTCCTGATGCTCACAGAGGCCAGTCAGGAGGTGCTACTTTTTGTCCCTGAAGCAAATGACCCCGGACTCCAAATGCTCTACATTTTGGCTAACTGTGTCTGATTTTTAACGTTAGGCTGGGCAGTTTTCATGCCTTGTGCTCATAGGCTGTCTCTATTTCTAGCATTCCTGCTCTGCTCTAGAGTAGTAGATCCTACCCCAAAGTAATGAAGCCAGAGTTGCTGAGGACGAGGCCTGGACCCAGGTGAATCAGATGTGCAGGGTTGAGCACCACTGGTCCCAAGTCAGAGAGAAGAGCCTGTGTGAAGGGTTGAGTGAAATGGCCCAGGTAGTGAGCTTGTGAAATCTCTTGGAAGCTGCTCTCTGGGTCTGGCTGAATTTGTACCGGCAAAGTTGGGTAATGGCCACTTCTGGAAGTCAAAGCATTGCTTCACTTTATAAAATCAAACCCCATTGATTGGAAAAAATAAACCTGGATTAAAATTAGCATATTATCTGGCCTTTTGACTAAGTGCCAGAAGAGATTTTACTAATGTCATTTTAAAGCTCACTGTTTTTAAACCAAATATCTTTTAATTGCACATCGAAATAACTCAATTAAAATATTTGAAGTCAGCTTTTTCTCTCAAGCAAGAGTCAAGTTCTTCTCTTGAATAGGTTCTAAAAACTAGTCTCCAAAAGCTTCAACTTTCCGAATTTTTCTTAATACAAACTTGAAAATAAAATAAAAAGTGATCCATATCCAGTTTGAGCAATTTCAATTGTTTTTAATTCAGTGCAACTCAGTTCAATTGAACAGATCTCTCTAGTCCTTATTATGTGCCTAACACAGTTTTAGATGTTGGGAGGCAGATAGGTGAAGAGTAGTTTGTTGAGGAATGTATATATAAGAACCAAGCGCCCACTTATGCCTCCAGTCTGTTCACCTATCTGTCTGTCTAGGCCCAGGACAGCAAGTAGTTGAAATCAGTGAGGAGTCTGAATATTTACAAATGCCTTTAGTGAAGGCAGAGAAGAGCTGGTTTCAGAACCCACCATGGAGAAGGATGAACAGTCCTTCCTACAGAGACCATGGGAAAGGCTGGGCAAGCTGCAGTCAAAGGGAGAATAAGGCAGAAGTTCAAGAAGTTCAAGAGGATCTGAGGATCATGGGAGCCAAGTGAGCCAGGCAAGGGTCACCCTATTCTGACCCAGTGATGGAGACAACTGCCAACCCTGCTGGTGAGACCAGAGCAAATGGGAAAGGACCAGAGTGGACAATCAGGACCAGTGGACAATAATTAGTTCTGAGTTCCCTCCATGTATCCACTAGGTCATCAAAACCTGCATTCACACCACTGGGAGAAGGAGTGGGAATGGGGTGAAGGAGTATCTAGAAGACTAAGCATCCACCCAGAGAGACCAACTGAACCATAAGTGATCCAGACACAAAGCATTGACATACATTTGTTTCCCTTGTGCCCAAGGATTGTGGATAGAGGCTTGTGAAGAAAATTCTGGGAAATAAAGAGGCTGTGTTATCTTTACCCATCTGAGTAAAAGGGGGAGTAATTTTGAGACTCAGGTATATGTCATGTCATCTCTTCAGATCTGTTTGTTTTCATTGATTCATTCAAGCCATGTTTATCAAGTGAATATTGTATTCCAAGCACCAATTACCTGTTGAGTATCTCATAAGGGTGGGGTTTGTGTCAGGCACTGCCATGGGCAGGCACAGTCCTCATCTCATTGACACTGAGTCTTGAAAGGACTAATGGAGAGAAAATCTTTATATTAAGCACCTGCTGTTTTCCAGGTGCTTCATATACATCTTTGTTATGCTTCATTGCAGAAATTATTTTGGGGAATGAGAAAATGCATTGGTCCTGTCCAGATGGAGTCTGCATTTGGCGACATCCACACGTACATTCTGGAAGGTAGTCCACACCCCTGTTCACTAGAATTATTTCACACATTCCTCACCAGCTAGCCCTGGTACTTGGAGTACTGAGAAACATGTCTTTAGAGCTGTCCTGGAATCCTAGAGTGGCAAGATGACTCCTGGAGAGGTGTAGGGGACAGCAAGGAGGAGACCTCTTGGCAGAGATCCTCTGACTTTGACCCTCAGACCTGGGTATTTGACTATAGATCCACACTCATCCCTTCTGAATCTAAAGGAATACTCAAGGTTTGAAGAAAATAAATAAAGGGGAGATATCAATGAACTGGGGAGCAGAGCATGCTTTGAGTTCCAAGCAAGCCTACTTAGCTGTTCTCCATAGCAGCATTGTGTCACAAGAGTATTGATAATTGGAATCTGATTTACAAAAAGACATAAACCTGAAACTCCATTAAAACAGGGTTACAAATAATCAAGGCTAAAAGGATCCTTATGCCAGAAAACACAGACTAAGAGAAACTAAGAAAAACTCTTAGTCTCAGCTCTGAGCTTCCTGGTAGGTAAGGCAACAAGCAGAACTGGGCAGGGCGTACAGCCCTTCATGCTTACTCCAAAGAATACCAGTTCATTTGGAGACAGGCTTCTATTTTTTTTTTTTTAAATCTTTTTAGCTTTGCGCTTTGGAAGACATTTATCACATGAGTTTTTAGATAAGGGACATGGAACAACATAATGGATAGTGTCTTTGCTTGCAGTTTTACAAACAATGCAAATGTGATTCATATGACTGCTTCTTATACCAGCCCTGGATAAAAGCCAGAGGCATAAACAATGTGATATTCTAGTTCAGTGCAAATTCTTTGTTTGTGTGGAAAACTGAAATGATGTCATCCAGACTTGGAGCTTCCTAGGGATTTGACTTGGCAGAAGGCAGAGTTTAAAGGCTCTAGAGGTATTAAAATTTGGTGTTTCTTAGGTTATCTTAGGGTAGTTTCCACTAAATTTTTAAGATATAACTCCAATATCATCTATCCTTGACTCTCTGAGGTCATGTTAGTAGGCCTTCATGGGTATTTTTTAGGCATGCCAAAACTAGAGTAGTTCTGGGTATAAGGCAAAGTAATATGTGGAGGGTCATAGTCTGGGCTTTGGCACTGGATTGCCAGCTTCAAACTTGGGCCTTTACCACTGATTAACTGTGCTACTTTGGACAAGGGAAAGAATCACTCTGGGCCTTCATTTCCTCATCTGTAAGATGGGGCTAGCAATAGTACTTACCTCATGGGATTGCTGAGGGGATTAAGAGAATTGATGTATGGGACACTCTTAGTATAGTGCCTGGTGCATAGAAATCACTAAGTAATTGGCCATCATGATTGGTGTCTTCAATGTCCTGCCAGCTCTTCTGCCAAGGCTGGTGGGCAAATGGGCTGCTCTGTGGTCTAAATTGGCTCTGGCACACAGCCACTTGAGTACTCAGATAGGTCCTTTGTCCATGTTCCCAGGTATGCGGAGCACCATGTGCACATTGACCTTCCAGGTAACCTCTATCTAGACATTGGTCCTCATTAGTGCTCCCTGACATTCACACTGGGATGCACTTGTGGAAGGATATATGGGGTCCTCCATCTCTGGGTATTCCCAGTCTTTGGTGAATTGTCTCCTTGCTACTGTTTTCCTTGGGTGGCAACTGAGGGGTCTTTGGTCATCAGCAGGCTTAGGATTCTTGCTTGGCCAGCCTCCTATTTTCTGTGTGGCCTTGGTTGGATAACCTAACATCTCCAGCTCAGATACTTTGTCTCACATAATATGGATGATGGTGCTACCTCATAGGGCGAGCACGGTGACAATTCAGTGAGCTAATATATATAAGGTCCTTAACTGGGACCTGCACATAACACACACTCAGCATCTCATCTGAAGTCTACACCAGCCTTATTCTCCATGGTGTGAGCTGACTGTAGAATTCATCTTTCCTGGGGGATCAGGGTGTAACTCTGTGGTAGAGCATTTGCCCAGCATGTGGGTTCAATCTCCAGTACTGCCAAACAAGCAAACACCCCAAATCAAACCAAAACAAAAACCTCATCCTATCCATGTGAGAATAGCCAGGAAAAACCTTCAAGTTCCAAGATGGCTTTATCCCAGCCAAGGTCCCCAGGCCTGATTTGTGGCAGGGATCAGTGCTCACTAGCCTGCTCCTGGAGTTGCAGAGCCCTCCTGCAGCAGGTGGACTGCCTGGGCATATCCCAGCCAGGGTGGGCTTCCCTCTATCCCTTTTATACTAACTGCCTTTTCTGCTCTGAAAGACATGCAAGTATTTTTAGAAAAAGGAAATTAGGAAAAACTAAGGATTTCTCACCCTACCTATGTAAAGCTTAGTGTGTGAAGTGGTTTTTTTGAGAACATATGATTTTGTATCAGGGGCAATTAATGAAACTAGACTCAGAGTATAGTCAGACTCTGGTCCACAGCTGGCCTGGTGGGATGTCACTTTGGTGAGTTGCTTATCTCTGTATTTCCAGTTTCTGCAACTTGGGATCTTCCAGTCCTTATTTTGGGCCATGTTGTTGTGAGTGCATTGGACTCAGTAATTTGTTGCATACTTATGTTCTTTTTGAGCACAGGAGAATTCTTTGCTCTTTCTTGCCTTCACAGAACTTTAATGACCCTCTTCTTTTAAATATATCCAAACCTCTTTCCTATTTTAGCCCAGCACCTCCATAAAGTCTCTCCTACTCACCCAGCCTTCTCAGTCTCCTCCTATCACAGGCCCTCTGGGCAGCTCACCCTTCCACAGCTACCACTGATTCCCCCACATCCCGCTTGTCTCAATGGAACCCTGTCTGACTGAGGAAAGAGACATCATCTGTGACTTCCCTGTTGCCTCTGAACTCATGCTCACTGAGGTGTTTATCTTAGGAGCCCAGATCCCCCGTTCTGTACATGTTTAAATCATTCATCCTTCTAGAAGGATGTGTTGATCAAAGTGAGCCAGAGTGTTTGAACTATTTCTTTGATCAGACTATTGTAAATCCCTAACCCTCATGCACATCTGACTGATCGAATGTCAGTCCTAAGGTTGCTGATGAATCCTCCCTTCTCCTTACTCTGGGTTGCTTGATGTATGTTCATTGCAATGGGCTGGTGAACGAAGCTGTTGGATAAGAATCTGACATCTTTCCCTTCTAGGAGTGATAAACATAAACAGGCTTGAGCCCAAAATGCACTCGGGGCTTGATCAGGAATTCTGTAGGAAATTGTGCCTATTTTGCTGCTGGATTCCAAAGAACATACCATGTCTGTGGATGAGAGCAGTGTCCCTGCCTCATTTCAAAGGCTGGATCAGCTGTTTCACCTTCTTAAGGCGTGGGAAAATAGATTCTGAAAAAGATATTTTGGAATTTGGATTCTTAGTTTTCTGGGCATGGTGCAGAAAACCAATAATCTTTTTTATTTCTAGTTTTGCTGCCAAGTCGCCTTCTCCCATGGGCCTGGTGCAGACCATGCTCATCCCTGACTTGTCCCTTCCAGCTGCCTTGTGCAGATTGAGCATTCTTAATCTGAAAACCCCAAATCTGAAATGCTACCAAATCCAATTTTTCTGAGAGTCCAAGCCTGACATAAACTGTGCAAATATGCCCAATGCAAAACCTCAGAAATCGGAAACACTTCTGGTTTCAGGCGTTTCTCATAAGGGATGCTCAACCTGTGTCAGTCAGCATTCTTTCTTGCCAACGGCAGAGTCTGCTCTAGTTAGCTTAAACAAAATGGGCATTTGTTGACTTTTGACTTCTTTCATTATTGACTTACAATTGGACAATTCTGATTAGTTACCCATGTTTATTCTCTCTCCCACAAACCATTCTAAAATGACAGTAAAGGGTTAAATTGGTATAACCCACAATGTCAAAGAGCAGATGAGAAGAGGCAACAGTTGATGATAGCTTGGGGTCATATTTTGGGAAATAGAACATGGGTGGAGGAAGGGTAACTGATTTAGCAGATGTGAAGATGTTACGATTTTAATGTTTGATAATAAAGATGCTGTTGTGGAGTTAGCTGGTTCTACCTGCAAACACCTGAGAGTCTCAGCACTGAGACCCCAGAAGTGGGATGAGGCAAGTGGTAGAAATCAGGGGAAGATAAGCACTGGTTTGCGGGTTCAATAGTGGAGACCTTCAGCTTTTTGCCCTGATCTGCTCCCAGTGTGCTGGCAGCTGGAGTGAACCTGTAATGTTTTGGATAGTGTCCCTTAAAGGTCCCTGTGGCTAAGGTGTGGTCCCCAGCCTAAGGCACTCTTGGGAAGTGATAGGACCTTCAAGAGGTGGGGCCTAGTGGGAGAGCTTTTGGTTTTGTGCCCTTGAAGGGTACTGCGGGACCCCAGCCTTTTTGTTTCTTGGTGGTAAGGCGAGTGGTTCTGATTGGCCGGGTGCCCCCACTCTGATGTGCTGCCTTACTCAAAGCAGTGGGGCCAACTGATCATGGACTGAACTCTCTGAAACTGTGAGGTAAGATAAAACTTTTCTCTTTAGAAGTTGAGGATCTTAAGGATTTGTTATAGTGACAGGAAACTGATTAACACAATACTCTTCAGGCAGGATAATGAGAAACCGGATGACTTGAAAGAAAAGACTTCTAAGCTGATATCATGGAGGAGAAGGGCAGAGGCAAAGTGGCTATGACTAAATGGACCTCACAAAGCATCACGTGTGGGGAGCTTGGTCCTTAGGGTGGTGCTGTGAGAAGTGGTAGAAACTTCACGAGGTTGGACCTAGTCTGGAGCAGTTAGGTTACTGAAGGCATCAGCTTTGGAAAAGGTTACTTTAGGTTTTTTGAGACCACAGTTATTTCCTGAGAGAATACATTATCTAAAGAGGAAGTCTGACCCCTCAATCTCTCTTGCCTCCTGTTTTGCTATGTGATTTCTTCCTTTTGTGTGTGCTTTCATCAAGATGCCATTGCCATGCTGTGACACAGTCAGAGGGTGTCCTTTCCAGGATGATGGCCCCATTTATCTCCAGAACTATGAGCTAAGCAAACTTCTTTTACTTATAGATTACCTAGCCTCAGGTACTTCGTTACAGCAACAGAAAACAGACTAAGCCCACTGAACCATAAGCTGAATTCCGTGCCCTTCACAGAGCTTCTTAATGCCTCTCTTTAAATATGAAAGGACAGTTAAGGATCATTATGTATTTGAGGAAGATCTGTTGTAAGAAAGAGAGAATACAAAACAAACTTACAAAAAGGATCCAAGACAAACTGACCAATGTGAAAACCTCAAAAATCCTAGTATTGATATAGTCTTAAAGAGATTTTAAAAATTACACCTTTAAGACATGAACAAAATTCTGTAAAAAAGAAGAGAGAGTGCAAAGCAGTAGTTGAAGATTTAAAAAAGGTAAATGAAAATTTAAAATCTAATTGAAGTAGTGGAAAATAAAGTTGGAGGAAATAAAATTAGAAGGCCAAGAGGTATACATAAGAGAAGGAAAAATTTGATAAAAATGCATGACTTGACTCAGGAAGTTCCATATTCTTCTGAGAGAAATTCTGGACAGATAACAGGGAAAACAAAAACAAAAACAAAAACCAAGAAACAGAGAAAAGGAAAATATCAAAGAAATAAATAAGAAAATATCTCAGGAACATGTATCTCCAGAGTTAAAAGTCCTATCAAACATTTAGTTCTTAGCCAAAGTAAATGAAGAGACTGAGCACATGAAGTCTCCAGGTTAGGGAGGTGTGAGGGAGACAGAAAGAGGATAAGGGGGTCGTAGGGGGAGAGGAGGAGAGGAGGAAGAAGGCAGGGGATATCAAAGTGACAGGAATTAGAATGGCATTAGTAACACTGATGCTGGAAGATCCTGGAGAGGAATTATTTCTGTGAAAGAATTAACCTTAACCTATTCTGTGCTAAGTGGAACTATTGATGTGATTGCAAAAAAAAAAAAAAAAAAAAAAAAAAGACCAAATCAAAAAACCTGTACATTCAAAGACTCAAAAATTTATACCCCATGAAGTTTTTTAAAGAAGCTGCTATAGGATTGGTTTCAGAAAAATAAAGTAAAAACAATAAATCAATAAATAAGAGTAAGCAACATCAGGTACTGAGAATCCAACCAGCAGAGCAGAAAGGGAAGTCTCAGGATAGCCCTGGTCTGCAACTGGAGATCAACAGGTCCATCTGGAGCAGGACAGCTAGGGTTATGATAGGGCAGGACCCTGAAAGCCTCTTGTGTATGATTTAGCATTTGGAAAAATGCATCATAGAACTTGTGTAAATAAATACAAATTGAGACAACTGTTTACACAAGAAAAGCAAAAGTTGTATGAGCAGGAAATAATAGGTTCATAATCTGCCTCTTGGTTGAGTAGAGAACAATGTAATCACTGTAGAGTCAACACTTTTTATTTTTTAAAAGCAGCTTTATTGAGACGTGATTCCTTTATCATATAGCTCACCTATTTACAGTATATCATCATGTATATCTAAAAAGAACAAATAAGAAGAGTAATATATACCACCCAACGGTTCCTTGTTCACAGAGTTGTGCAAATCATAACCACAGCCAATTTTAAAACATCTTCGTCAGACAAGAGAAATTCCATAATCGTTAATAGCCACCTCTCATTTCTCTCTCCACTTTGCCTATATTCTCTGCCCCTCCCTCCCTTGGCCCTTGGAAATCACTTACATACTTTCTGTAGTTTTACAATTTTACAATTTTACTTTATTTTTTTTAAAATTTTTTAGTTGTAGGTGGGCACAATACTTTGACTTTATTTATTTATATATGGTGCTGAGGATCGAACCCAGTGCTACATGTGCTAGGTGAGCACTCTACCACTGAGCCACAACCCCAGCCGCTGCAATTTCTAAAATATTCTCTCTGATGTAATGGTGCATCCTTCGACCAACCTCTCCCCATCTCCCCCATCTCTGGTCACCACCATTCGACTTTTACTCTAGTTCCATGGAATCAACTGCTTTACCTTTCACATATGAATGAGGTCATCCAGTGTGTGTTTTTCTGTGTGTGATTTACTTCATTTAACACATTCTCCACATTCATTTGTGTTGTCACAAATGGCAAGAGTTCCTTCCTTAAGACTGAATAGCATCCTGTGGGACCCATGGACCATATCTTCTTTATCCATTAATCATAGATGAGTACTTAGGTTGACTCCAAACCTTAGATATTATTAATAATGCTCCAATAAACAAGGGGGCACAGATTGAATTTTAAAATTGGGATGCAGCTAGATTGGAAATATTGGGAAGGGAATGAAAAAACATGGATTTGTAGATTTAAATCCTCGTTACCATATCAGGAAGATAATAGATTATGTTAATGTCTAAAACAGATCAACCAAGTATAGCAATATGAACTTGATTAAATATGATTCAGAAACATCGAAGTAAATCACAAAAGAATAGCTAAAAGGGTCACAAGTGTTTGCCTCTGGGGAGGAGGACTGGAGTGGTAGGCGGACTAGGAACTGTCATTTATCCATAGAAGGTCTTTAAAAAAAATTAAGCCCTTTAAAAATACTGCCTTTTTGAAATTATGATTTAGTATAGAATAATAGGTATATAAACTCTTGTCTATAATTGTCACATTGCGCTTTGAAATTACTCAGTTTATTCTCCTTCTTAAAACATTTGATTATGTTCTTGTTTAGCACATTGGTCTTACCAGTGTTTGATATTCAGATTTAAAAAATAAGTATTATTTTACCTATTGTTTGTAAAAAGTTTTAAAACAGAGTTACTATGAAGTAAAAGGAATTTATTTAAATGATACTGGGCAACACACAGAGGTGGGCAGAATGCTGGAGAACTAGACCCATAAAACCAAGGGAGGCTGGATGGGGGTGGACACCGTCAAGTCACCCCCAGGTGCGGTCTGGATTAGACAATCTTAGTCCATATCATGTTTCCAGAACAATACCACAGACTGGGTAATTTATAAAGAAAAGAAATTTATTTCTCACAGTTCTGGGGGCTGGGAAGTTCAATATCAAGCAGCTGGCCTCTAATAAAGAAGGGCTTTGTGCTACGTCATCCTATGGTGGAAGATGGAAGGGCAAGTGTGTGAAAATAAGAGGGGCAGAACTCTCTTTTCTCAGGAAGCCACTCCTGTGATGATGACATTAACCTACTCACCTCTTAACGGTCTCGTGGCTCATCATTGTTGCAACTGGGATTAAGTTTCCAGCACATGAATGTTGGTGCCTTTACAAGGCAAGGATTCTCTGATACTATGTAGCCAAAAATCCTACCACTATCTCTTACACACCCCTGTGGGGATACCCTTTTCCTTCCTCCCAAGGTGTTTCTCACATCATTTGAACTTGCCCAGAATATCTTAGAATATGTATTAACACCCAAGCTAGGTCTGGAAATCCCCTAAACTAGTACAGGGCCCACAGGGGAAGTGAGCCTGGAGAGTCCCCCATCCTGCAGTGAAAGACCTCACAGTGGCTGACTTGGTCTACAGACACATTCAAGTTGCTCCAGCCCTAGGACCTGTGAAGGCTGGGAGCCAAGCAGAGAATGGCAGAAGGGCGGAAACAATCCCCCAACACCATTTCAGATCACAGTTTCTTCACTGTTGCCAGACCCCTGCATTCTTAGGGACAGCACAGCTTGCACTAAACTGACTTGCTTTCAACCCCCAAGGCTGTAGTTATTAAATAATGGGGCCCAACACTGCACCCATTGCCAGCACTGTCTTCTCTTGCAAGGCAGGACGAGGTTCCAAAGTGGCAGATAGAACAGGGCTATGCAAGTGGTGATGATTTAATCAATACACTCGGGGATGAAAATGAAACTAATTGAGAGCCTGTAGACAGACATTGATTGATAAAGGTCAGGGGAACGGATACAAGGTTGTTTATATGAATTAGATTTTCTGTACCATACTTCATCTACAAGTTAATCAATCTTCATAGCTGATTTTGTTTATAATTGATTGTTGCCTTTTCTAATAATTTTAGAACCGAATCCTCATTTGCAACACGTGGATGCGTGGCTCAACCACGTTTCCTACAAACCTACAGCCCTTCTCACCTCCTGCCTTCCCAGGGCTGTTTCCTTGGAAGTCCTGTATTCACACAGTTTTCTCCCCAAGCCATGCTGTCCTGTGGGTGAGCCCTTTCCAGGTGCTTTGTGCTGGCAATGGGTGTGGCTTTGGGACCGCTGGGAGACATCCCTGAGGACTAAGCACATTTCTATTGGATTTCTGATTTTGTCCCTATTTGCCCTAGGGGCTATACAGGGAGTTGTTTCACTGGAGTGGGAGACACAGGGCTATGGGTAAAACAAAGCTACTCAGAAGTCTGGGACCCGACTGCCTGGTATTTTTTCTGAGGCTGTCTTAAAGATTGTAAAGCAATTTATATTGTAGACTCTAAAGAAAATAGATTACTTCCCCCCTGCCCAACATGCACCGAATTTGGAATATCCTGTCCTCCTTATTCCCTAAGACTTCAGAGCCCCACTGTGACCTCCCAGTCAATTTCAATGAGTGCCAAGGTCACCTATGTGGGCAGCAGTTTATACTGTAGTTTCCCTCCCTCCCTCCCTCCCACCCCCTGTTCAGCCCATGAGGGGGGCCTCCCTGGCTTTCTCACGTCCCATATCAGGGACTGGTTCCCTGACAATTCCTGGGCTGGGGAACTCCTCCCCAGCACCCTGAGGAAGAAAAAGCTCTTGTCTCCAGAACTGAAAAGAAGATATTTTTCTTTCTATTCCATTCTACAAAAAGTCAGGCTCATAAAAAAGAATACAAATTACACCCAGCAGCTCTTATCAGCTTGGTAAAGAATTGCTACTTTCAACTTTATTGCCTTAAAAAGAATTCAAACGCTTCCATCTTTTAAAAACAATTTGGGTTGAGGAAAGGAATTAGGTCCGTGTTCAGAAGCAGTGTGCAGCATCGCGCTGAGCATGATTTGAAGGGGTCACCGTATTAACCTTGGAGACCGATGCTTTGATTGAGCAGCATGAGGTGGTATAGTTGTTCTCCCAGAGGATGTCTCCGCCAGGGGTCTGGATCTGCAGGGCTGACACCCATATATAGGAGGGCAGGCCTCTGGGGTGTGATGTGACCCAGCAGTGCCAGGAGGGACTCCCCTTATCTGTGGCGTCTGATGCTATGGGTCCCCAGAGTTGGTCTTTGGATATAAGCAGAGCCTTCTCAAGCTCCAATATGAACATGGAAATACCTGTGGGAGGGAAAAGAAAACATTTCCAATCAGTTTTGGACTTTGCTTGTATCTGAAAATCATTTGAAGCTGGAGCTAAACAATAGATGTATGAAAAATGGCTCTGAGCAGCCACCTGCCACTCAATGTCCCCCTCTTCTACCCTGGGTTGGTGGGGTGGGGGAATCAACCAAGTCTTGCAATTGTTCACAGCCCATAGTGTGAACAGAGGCCGATGGCCACTCTCGTCACACCAGACCAGGGCATAAATAAGCTCAGAAGTGATTTGTTCTACTGTAGATTTCAGTTCTCAAAAGGGATTGTATGACAGCATTCGGGTGGCCAAGGGCCTGAATGCCTGGCTCATTTGTCCCTGAGACAAGATCAGATAGAAAAGCCAGGCTCACATTGCCTCCCTTCAGGATACAGCCTGAGTGTCTGTGGGAGTGAGAACATGGACAGTCTTATTTGGTTTCTGTGCCCTCCAGGTGGTGGGGAAATTATAGATCATTGATTAAAATCCAAGTGTCCATCAGCCGATATCATTGGCATCGCCTGGCTTCACTTCTCCGAGTTGATCTTATTAAACAAATCGTGCCTACGAGCAGACTCCATTTCATTTTTCTGCTGATATTAACGTTTCCTCATAAATTGTCCACATGTAGCATATTCTCACTTTTTATTACAGTAAATTGCACTTCCCGCACAGCCCTGGAACCTGTCTCTATTTCATCTGAAGGATCCACAAATGATCTGTAATGAATCTTCCTCCCCTGGAGGCTGTGAGCTGCCGTTCTGCCCTCTGCACAGTTTGGACTGGCTGTTTATCTCAAACTTGGGCAGCAGTGAGAATGGAGGCTAGGGAAGGCTAATGATTGACTAGAAATTGTTCTGCTCTATCAGACCTTTACATGTATTTAGTCAATTATGCTTGCTTTCCTTTTATTCAATTATAGCATAATAGGTATTCAGAGATCCTTCTCTCCCACTGTCCCATGCTAAACTACCTTTCCCTTTGCCCAGATGGTGACTTCCCTGTTCCCTCCACAGGTGGGCTCCTGGGCATCAAGGAAGCTCTAGCAAAAAGATGGGTGAGGTGGGAACAGAGGACTCATACTTGATTAGGAAAGGCCCAGAGGAAGAAACTGGAAAAGAGATCTGCTTGGATCTCAGATTCCCCAGTGGCATCCAGTAGTGAGGATAGAGTCAGAGGTAGGAACCTTTACAGTGAAGGCAGGGTCCAGAGACATTCTGGAGACAAGTCTGGGATAAACAGAAGTAGCTGAGCCAGAATAGGCAAGCCCCTAGGAAACACAGAGTGGCCCCAGACAGTTCATGATAATTGCTTTTTATAGGCTTCCTTGTCATCTGGGCTTAGCTTCTGATACTCTAGCCTCTTGGCGCCTGCTTTGCTGATTTTCTTGTAAATTTGCTCCTCAAATCATCTCTCATCTTGAAACCAGCTACTCCCCTTCCTTGCAAATGGGGGCGTTGTACTCCCTCATGCTTCAGAGGGGTGACATTACACAAGAGAATTGTTTCTAAATAGCATGTTGTTGCAAAGGCAGCAGTGGGTCTTTAAAGTTAGCTCAGTATCTGTCCTTGGGAAGGTGCCAGGCCCTGGGCTCCATGGGGGGAATGTTCTCAAATGTTAGAGTTGGGGTTTTAAAGAGATGCTAATTGCCGACAAGCTTCCATTATCTAGGACTCCCAGTGTTGGAGGGGGGTTGCCTAGATAAGTGGCCAACAATGAATGCACACATAAATAATCGGTGGCATTTGCACTTTGTAAAATAAATCCTCAGCGACAGTGCTGGAAGGCTTCCATGTGGAGGTTTTTTCCACTCCATTTACTAGTCCTGTAGGCCAAAATAGAGTGAAACATGCTCACTCTTAAGAACACAGTGGAATAATGGTCTCAGGCTTATGAGGACAAGTTAATCTGGAGAAAGAAGGTTCCACTACTCCTAATGGTGTTTTTTCGGATATGAGAGAAAAAGGTGTTTAGTTCCCATTGTCATGGGGTCAGGGCCTGGCCTGGAGGTTTATATGCTTTCTTAGACAGTTGTTTGGGCCTGTGGGAGAGCAGCATGACCAAGGGATAAGAAACAGACTGGAGACGCAGGACCTGGGTTTGAATTCAGTTTCTGCTGCTAAGTACTCTGCCAAGTACTGCTAAGTATTCTGCCAAGTACTAGCGAAAGAGCTGAGTCTACATCAAGATCTCAGTTCCCTGTGATGTGGGGGCGAAAGCACAACCTGATTAGTTAGTTCGATGGGAGTAAATGGGGCCTGTGGGGTTGTGAAATAGAGAAGATGTACTGAAGTATCCTGGAGGTTTCTCTCCTTGCCCTTGGAAATGGCTCAGACTTGATGCATCAAAGGCTGAGGACTGGAGATGCTTCTCCCAGGGTGCTCAGCACTCCTGTCTTCCCTGTTTCTGTTTAGGCTCTCGGTATTAGATCTGATACTTATCACCATACCTTCAAGGGGCAGCTGTAAACTCTCCCCAGCCCTGGTCCAGGCGAGATGCCCTGCACCTTCCATTCCTGCAACATTTGGGGGCTGCTTTCTGTTCCAGAGCCTTCTAGGGAGCCAGGAGCTGGAAATTGGCCCAAATCTCCTTCTCTGTGGGAACTGTAGGATTAGGGTGACCAGAACAGAATTCAAATGTCCTGGCTCTCAGTGGGCCTGAAGGATGTCATCTTGGGATCCCGTGTCATGTATACTTCAGCTCTGTTGATGCCCTTGGCAGTGGAGAAGATACCTGAGGTTCAGACTAAGCCTGCTGCTCATGAAGGGGATGCCTTCCCTTTTACATGCAACTTTCCAGGTATGGGATCTACCCATGGCAGCACTCTTTTCCCTCCAGAGGGTATTAATATGTGTATGTCCATACAAGTTGACATGTGTGTGCTGGGTACAGTTGCAACTTGGGAGGCTAAGGAAGGAGGTTCACAAGTTCAAAGCCAACCTCAGCAACTTAGGGCCTAAGCAACTTGGTGAAACTGTCTCCACAATAAAAAAAAAAAAGTGCTGGAGATGTAGTTCAGTGTAAAAAAACAAAACAAAAAAACCCCACTAAGTGGGCACATATGTGGACCTGAACAATTGTGTGCAGCCACCTGCACCCACCCTCCCAACCTCTTCTTTGAGCCAGTTACCACCATCACAATCTGCTACTTCTTCTGTTCAAAAGGCTAGAAGTCAGCTGGATCTTTTAAAAGCCCATATCCTCAGCTCTTCTGAAGTGTTGAGTTTGCCAGTGTTCGACAGGTCAGAGGAGTCAGAAAGATGGATCCTGATGGTTTTCCAAGGCCTTGCAGGACTCAATAACAACATTCACACCTTATCAGGGCCACCTGAACTGTAGCTTTGGGCCACTGCAGTGATCCCTTTGGGTTTATTGAGAGCTAGGTCCTGGTTCCCACAGGGTCTGCATGGAGCTTCTGCAGTTGCTCAGGCCTCCAGCCCTGCTGGGCTTGATTGTCCCATAGCTATGAGACTTGGCTCTATGCAGAAGTTTTACTGCAGGGAACCAGCCTCCCCACCTGCTGAAGGTGAGGGACCAGGCCTCCCTGAGCAGAAGGCCAGATCTCCCACCCCACCTGTGGGATACAGGAGCTGCCTTCCATTTGTCTGGTTGTGTCAACTCTTGTCTACAGACACCCATCATATTACATGGCTGATAACCACCATGGTCAAGGTGAGGAGAGGCACCATGCTGCCCTGAGGGGTGTCTTGGGTCATGGATGAGACAGTACTGACCACTTTGCAAGGCTATATATGTATTGTCTTTTTGTCACTGTTTGACTCCATGTTGGCAGGAATGTATCTGGTAGTTTTAGGGTAGTTGTCAGGACACGGCAGGCCCTGTCTGCTGAATAAAAGAAGGAAGGAAATTATGCAATAGGCCACATTTGAAAGAGACTATTCAATGAAGCCCAGGCAGGAGACATGAGGGGGAAGGAATGGGGAGGATCCTTGTGCTAACTGATCATGTATAGCAGACTTCCTGGCCTGGTAGCTTCATGTGTAATTTCATTTAATTCTCACCATAACCCCAGGCAGGAGGTGTTTGTCTCAGGTTGGTATCCCAGAAGTGAACTTTGAGAGGAGGATTCATGTGATAATGATTTATTAAGAAGCATTCCCAGGGGGAGTTAAAACAAGAAAGACAGCAGGGGAGTGGAGATGTGGAACAGGGATGTGAAGGAAGCCAAGTGAGGTAATTTTGGCTCCATTCTGCAAAGAAATTCTGAAAATAGCTGAGATCACACGGGGAGAAGTCCCCATCAGGGAGCAAGCCAGCTGGGATCTGTATCCGTGGCACCCTCAGTCCTTGGTTAAGGGTGTAAGTTCCCAGGCACTGTGAATGCCAAGCAGGGCTCCAGCAGCTGAATCTTGGGTGTTGGCAGTTAGGAGTGAACATGCGGGGGGAGTCTGTAATCAAATATCTGATGGGATGTGAGGGAGATGTGGGCAGAGCACCATAGCACGCTTGGTACACAAATGTCATAGGGGTGTAGAATCTTCCCTTGGTGAGGTGGAGCAGATAGGCCAGGAGCACTCAGCTAAGACTTCTCCATGCTGTGCTTGGTCTGTGGATAAAAGGACTCACCTTCCCTTTCTGTAGACATAGCTAGGGAGGGATGCCATGCAGAGGGGGAATCAGTGGTGCTGGGACCTATGCTCCCGCTGGGCTGCAAGCAGTTAGGGCTCTCCTCAGAGCTGGCAGCTCTCCAGTAATTGCAGAGGGAGGTGGACATGTTCTTGTTCAATCAGAGATAGCCACCCCTTTTTGCCACTTATCCCAGACTCTGTAGGAGTCATACCCTCTGGAAAAAAGCCGCAGCCAAGTGCCATTTATCTTTGCGTGGGGAAAAGAGGCTTAACAAATTAGCCGATGCTTAATTGGTAAAGGAACAAAGGAAATTAGGACAGGGAAGTTGGTCAGTTGTCCTGTGGGGTTTTCTGATCAATTCCGTCCAATGTCTTCTGTGCATGAGTCTGATACCAGGTGGGAAGACTTGTTAGGGAATTCAGAGCTCCCACCTGCTCCCTGGACTCTCCTGGAAGTTGGCTAAAGATGTCTGCAGCATTGGCACCCGCAGGCATAAGTTGAAGCCCTCTCACCTGCACAGATGTGACCACCCCTTCAGATTCCATATTCTGGAGCAGGGAGCCCAGACTCCAGGGTCAAAAGTCAGGTCAGAGCTCTGAAACGACAGAGGATCTCAGGCACATCACCTTCCCCAGTGAATTAGGATCCTTAACAGTGGGGCCCCAGGGTCTGCATTTGTAGAAGCTACCTAGGAGGTTCTTCCATGGGCCCAGACTTAAGAATCTTTGCTATGGATGTCAGCACCTTACCCCTGGTCAACCTCCTCTTGAACTACTTGGAAAGTTGAAAAGTTTTTACCCATGGTGAGGTGATCTGCCTCCCTGATTTTTGGCACCATAGGTTGTAAATCTACTCTCAGAGGCTGCAAACACAAATTTCAGTTTCTCTTCCACATGACAATTCTTCAAGTGTTTAAAGAAATCTACCCTGTCCCAGCCTCTGAGCATCTCTGGTCACTTTAACTGGTCATTGGTTTACACTGTCCCACTCCATGACTGGGCTCCAGTATGCAGCGTCTTTCCATAAGGTGAGGGGACTCAGATCAACACCCAGGGGCAGAACAAACCCCCTCATCCTTGCCTTTCCATGGGTCTCTGGTCTCTACTCCAGGTATGCTTTCAAATTTCATTTCCCCATTTGCTTCCCTGCTAATGGAAACAAGTGTAAGTCTTGGAGTTCAGCCTTGTTAAACCACATCTGTTGAGATTCAGTTCATCCTTCCAGCTTTCTGAGATATTATGACATCCTCCCAGTTTGGTATGGTGTGCCAGTTTGATAATGCAAATCACCAATGTCTCCATGTGATCTTGAAGGAAAGGTTGAAGTGTTGGGAATCAAGGCCACCTGAGGCTGGGCAATGTATTCAGAGTGTTCTGCCTTCTTGCCTCCACTGCTCCCTTCTCCACCTCCTCACCAGGGCTTTTAAAGGTATCCATGGAAGTCTAAGTGTTGAGAGGAGAGAGGCTGTGGTCTGGGCAGCTGATACTCCTCCATGAGTTGCTCTCCCTTCTCCACCTCAACTGAGGCCTCCTCTAGAGGCCATGGTGTCTAGAGTCCTTGCAGCTTCTCTGGAGATACCCTGGCTTACTGAGCTTGTAGAATGGTTTGGGATGCATCTCAGGACATGGCCCTGTGGAAGGAATGGATACTATTGGCATCTCTTCTGCCACTTTTCTATCAAGTGCACCCAGAGTCTCCTTCTGAGGTAGGAGAGGAAGCACCCAGATTTTTTTTTTTTTTTTTTTTTGGTACTGGGGTTGAACTCAGGGGCACTTAGCCACTAAGTCACATTCCCAGCCCTATTTTGCATTTCGTTTAGATACAGGGTCTCACTGAGTTGCTTAGCATCTCACTTTTGCTGAGGCTGTCTTTGAACTTGCTATCCTCCTACCTCAACCTCCCAAGCTGCTGGGATTAATGTGCCACTAGGCCTGGCAATAGATGTTTTTAAATATGGTTCATTTATCCCAGGGAAGTGAGGATTCCTGAGGTGAGAGTCATGAAGAGAACAGGAAGGGTTCTACAGCCAGAGGAGACTCCCAGGATACATGTTGAAATGTGAGCAAGTTGGGGAGCAAGGCTGAACCCCACAAATGACAGGAATGCCCAAGGAACTTCCCATATCTGCTTCCTAGGGAAGGCTTGGGCTGTGTATGGGTACCAATCTCTGTGTCTGCCTCTTTCTGAGACTGAGGACTTGGGATTATGTTGCCTACCTTGGCAGATAGGAGAGTTATCTACATTTTACAGATGACCAGAGTGAATGAATGACAAGGATGGAGGTCATCCCCTTTCACTCCAGTCTCATGCCCCAGTTTGTCCCTGTAGGGTCTGGCACCCTGTTGTTCACAGGATGGAGAGTCTGTATCCTTTAGTCCTGACTGGCCCAGGAGAGGCCCTGTGCCCACCCTCGATATCCTTTGGGATGTTGTCTGTGAAGGACTTGGGGTTTTAGAACTCACCTGGGTATATTCCACAGGCTCTATCTTCATGACCTTCTTTTGCTTGCCAGCAAACTTATCCATTCTCATGGAGTGAGGTCCTGACAGAACCTTGTGGGATGGCAGCCTGTGAGCCTTAGCACCATGAGGGCCTGAGGACGCTGCTGGACCCCATGCTGGCTAGGTTGCTGGGGCAGGCTCTGAAACCTCTATGCCTCATTTGTTAAGAAAGAGTCAGATCTCTAAGAACTGACAAGAAGGTATTCTTGTTATATTAATAATCCAAAAAGAGAATCGTAACTTGATGTGTGTTTCCTGATGTGATTTTAATAAAAAACATCTGTCTGATATGCATATATAGACATGTACTTACAGACCTGACTATAGAAGCTTCTGGGGAAAGGGGACTTCAGACAACCTCTGGTGGGATGAATCTGGAGGAATAAATGGAGAATGTTTACTTCATAGCATGTTCCATAAAAATGGGGAGGCCTATGTGTGACTTTAAGCATTTTAATTTTTCTGTATTTTTCCAATCAGGAGTAGTAAAAATTATATTGGGAAAATGCAAAAATAAATAAATAAGTAAGTAAGTAAATAAGTAAATAAATAAATAAAGGCTGGTTACAATCAGAGAGCTTTCTCCCAGGTTCATAGATGGCCTGGCACAGTGCCTGGTGCTGTTGCTGAGCCTTTAACACATGTTCACTGTGAGTATTCTTGTGGGACATGCTTGAAAACCATCAGTCCCTTCTAATTCTTTCAGTCTGTTGACTTTTCAATTCAAGAAGGAAAAAAGACCTCCTAAACATGTATGAGAAAGAAAATAAGTAACTGGGTCCTGTCTGCCTTGGCCTCCATATATTCAACAATGTTCATTGAATACCTGTTACGTACTGGTAAAGTTCTAGGGACACAGGTGTGACCTCAGAGACATGGACCTTGACCTTATGGCCCCCCCCAGTCTGGCAGAGAAGGTAGATAATAAGAAAGAAACTGATAGCCATTCAAGCACAAAGATGGCAAATGCTATGAAAAATAGAACAAAGCAGTCTAAGAGAGTGATGAGGTGGGGCCACTGCCGAGGCACTAGAAAGGGCTGTGGGTTCTATGGATCCTAGTGAAGTGAAGGCAACTCTGAGCCCCAGCTCTGAGCTTCTGTCTTCTGGATGTCACTCAGCACAGCCTGACAAGCTGGCATAAATCCAACATTCTGGCTTCTGAGTCTGTAGCCTCAGGCAATGAAGAGAGTCCTCCCTTAAAGCCCCTGCAGGAAGGTGTTTTTGCTGGCATTCTTGGGGAGGGAGGCCGTGCCCCTGCCTGTGGCCCTGTGATGCCTGCAGGAACCAGAGCCTCCAACCTTGCTCAGGGCTGGCGCAGGAGAGTACAGAAGAACAGTGGGAAATCAGATGTCTGTGTTCAGATGAAGCCTCTTGTGGCTAAGGCAGCCAGAGCAGGCCCCAGGGGAATGGTATGTTTTGTGAGGAAAAAATTCTGCAAGAACAATGTTTATAAAACCCCGTCTCCACAATCATCTTGTGTGTCTGCCAGCTTCTGGCTTGCTTGTGTTCATGTACATTCTTTTTCTCTCTGCAGGCTGTGGAGACCAACCTGGCTTCCAAGGACAGCCACTGGGTCTTTGTGAATGAGGTAAGAGCCCCGAATGGTGAGGGCACAGCCTGCACTGGCTTTCCCCTGTCCCTTGGCAAAGCTCAGAGAAATCCTTTCATGTCCAATTCTGACTTAGGGGCTGAAATGAATCCTGGGCTTTGTTCTGTCAAAGCAAGAGGTCAGAGAATTGGACTTGACTTGCCAAGATGCTCACCTCTACCAGGTGGGGACCAGGGAGAGAAACCAGACCTGAGTCCATGAGAAAGTCAAAAGTCAGAAAAGTAGTGTCAGGCATTAGATGTGTGGGGTGGGGTGAGGCAGCCAGTCAGGGTCCCAGGGCTGGAGAGATTAGAGCAGGTTATCAAATGGGGTGTAGATCGGGTGGGACAAGGGAGTAGGAGAGGAGAGAGGCCACATTGCATGCAGGATTTTAAGGGCATGGGAGGGTTATGTGAGTGTGCCTGAGTATGGGCCAGAGTATTTACGTGTATGAGTGTGTATGTGTGTGAGAATGCATGTATGGTAAATGTATGATTATGTACATGTGAAAATGTATGTGTATGTGAATGTGTGTGTGAGTGTAAATGATTGTGAGTGTATATATTGATGTAAGTGTACATTTGTGTGTATCAATGTATCCATATGAATATCTGTAGACAAATATACATGTAAGAATATGTATTTATGTGTGCAAGTGTGAGTTGTATATATATGAGTGTTTCTGTAAAAATGTACATGTGTGAGTTGCATGAATGTGAGTGCATGGGTTGCATGTATGTGAGAGTGTATGCAAGTATGAGTTGTGTGTGCATGCAAGTTTATATGTTTGAGGGTATGAATGGTATGTGCATGTGTATGTTTCATTTGTATACACATATGAGTCTATAGACATTCATATGAGTGTGCTTGTGTGAGTGTGTTTGTGTGTACAGGCAATGGGAACAGGTCAATGCACCATTTAAAGTGGGTGAATAGGAAATGTCTCCATGACTGGCCATCTCACTATGTTGGCCTAGGGGGGTAATGTGGGTAATGGGGATATGAGATGCCATTGCAGCCTGCCTGGTCCTGGCCTCCCCCAGCCTGCAGGCATTGCTTGGGAGTGGCTAGTAACCACAGGCCAAGCTTTCCTGAAGAATCCCCTCTGACCACATGTCTGTTCAGGAACTACAAACCAGGGTAGCCTGTGTAACTGTGGAGTTCCAAAACCTGGAGCGAACTTGAGAATGTGTTTCCTGGTGCTTTCATCAGGGCTATAGCCTTCAGCTGCTCCTAAATTAGTGGATCAATTTCTAATGGCTTTATTCTGGAAGATGCAGGGTTTATTATGTGGGTAATTTGTTTTTTTATGATGTGTATTTCTTCATTAGCTCAATGCTAATATGGCTGAAATAGTTTTGGGTGGCTAATGTTAATAACGGTGTAGGTACTACAGATAGTAACTGCTCCCAAGACCCACTTTTCATGGTTTTCCTCCATGAATTCACACCTTATTAGCTCCATGTCTACACAGGTCAGTTGGAGACATGCGTAGTAACCATCCATTTCCCCTGGGGTGCTGTGGTGGACTGTGTGCTGGTAATTAGGTGAAGGGACATGACCACCCTCCCGGCTCTTCAGAACTTGCAAGATCCTCTGGAAGGCTTGATTCTCTGCTCTTTGCTGGCTTCTCTACAGCTTCTTCAAAGCCCAACATCCTTTGTTTCAGAGACAGGAAGCATTCTGTGTGCCCCTGAAGTCAGGCTGGTGCTAGGTTTACTCCTTGGATGACTCCTCCACATCCAATAGGCAGTGTTTCTCCATGGTCATCTCCAAAAACGTGCTCTGTTTTTACATTTCTAACCTGTTTCCCTTCCTTCCCCTAAGCCCTCACTCCCCGCCCCCAGGGCCTTTTGTCCCTCCAGACTCCCTGTCTAGGTCTGGGGTTAACTACAGGGACCCCAGTGTGAGGTACCTTTGGGACACTCCCTTCTTAGGCAAGTCTGTGGCAGCTAGAACCCAGGGCTCAGTGTCACCAGGAGGAGACAGGTGTGGGGGGCACCTCTCAAGTCACACTGGAACAGCCTCACTCAAGACCACAGCTGTGCCCCACTGGGTCAGCAGCACACCCTGGGCTGACCAGGCAGTGCACACTGATCTGCAAGTACCCTGAGCTAAGTGTGTCCTCCTGCAGAAACAAGGGTTCTCGGGGAACCACTACTCTCCTCCTTTCTTGGCTGCCTTCTCCACAAGAAGACTCCTTTGGGAGGCAAAGGACACCCACTAACCTTTCTAAAGTATACTTTACATTTGTTACCTTCTGTAGTGCTTATCAGTTATAGTTCAGTTATTTTCATCCCCATGTACATATGGGAAAACAGAGGCCCCAAGGGTTAAATCACTTGCAACTGTTAAATGATGCCTGTGGGATTCTAGATGAAGACTGTCTGGCTTCATACCACTTTCCACCCAGTGACATAATTGTGCACATGGGCTTGGCAAAAATCCTAAACTTGTGGTCAGGGTCTGATTCTGTAAAGCCTATTAGTAGAGCTCTGATATGCACAATGAAGGAAACCTTTTGGGCTCACCACTGGGACCAGCATGTGGACATTCTGGAAGTCTGAGATCCAAAGATAATGCCTCTGGTAAATCTTGGACCTCAGCATAACCTCTGGCTAATGATTGATATGTTCTCTAAGTTACATGTATGCTTATCCTTAGGAGACAGCCATATTCAGAAGTACTGTTTCCTTTTATAGTTGTGCCCCATAGGAAACGAGTCCTGTTATTCTTCTTGCAGTGTAAAATCATTTTAATATCTACAAAATTTTCAAGCAATATAAATATTGAGTCGTAGACAAATACTTGCCAGTCACTCTTCTGGCATGACTAGGAATAAAATAAGGGGGAAAGAGAAAGAAAAAAAGAATAGAGAATCAGTCAGGCGTTTGATGATGGCCTTCCTTCCAACATGATCTCTAGAATTCAGCTGCTATAAGAGTCCTTGTCTTCCCACTTCTTGAAACTGTTTCCCACTTCCCTTGCCCCATAGACAAGCTCAGCTCTGTGCCTCCTTCCTCTTTCACCACATTTATCTTCATCTAGAATCACCCTCCAGCTGTGACCCCTGCTCTCCATATTCTTTCCAGGTTCTGTCTTTGGTTCTTTCTCTGTATTTGATGTGCTTAATGCATTTTTCAGGATTCAAGATAAACATTCAAGGGCATGTGTTTTTGTTTGCTTTTTCTTAATACATCTACCCTTTCACTGGGGAGTATTGGGGTTATACATTACAGACCTGTTCTATTTGGAGAAGAGATAACTGGATGCAGAGGAAGGCTTGTGTCTGTGTGTCTCAGTGACAGTTTCTGTAAGTCTCTGGGCTCCACTGTGGAGTTACTGGCAAGCAGATGTGTTTAGGCACATAAACTATATCTTCATTGATTGATTAAGTTATGTTACTTTGGAGAAGGGTGGAGTATTCAAAAAAAAGCTCATGAAAAGAAAAATGAACCATTAGTCAAGGTAGCCACTAGACAATAAGATTTTTGAGGGCATGGTCAGATCTGTCTCATCACGAATCTTCAATGTTCCAAGCAAAGAATAGATTCTTGAAAAGTTTGGTTGATGCAGGTGGGTGTACATAGCATAGGGCCAATTGCATTGATGAGCCCTTCACAGCCTGCCTTGGAGAAAAGACAAAGGCAGCAATTAAGACCCATTTCTCAGAGATGGAGGGGACCACTGTGGGTCATTCATCAAAGACTGCCAGTTCAAAGTCAGTTGATTTGGATGAGGTAGGTGGCCTCCAGAACCTCTCTTTCAGTGTTTCAGGTAAAGTGTTTCCCTTCTTTGTGATCTTCAGCAGACCTGAGACATGGCAGTCATTCTGGCTCATCCAGTAAATCATGGAGATTTTTGGTGTGGATAGCAGTCTGGTCAAAGAGGATATTTCCCTCCCCAGGAAGCTCTGCATCTGCAGGTGACATGCACCTCATAGTCTGGCTTCTTGGGAACTTTCTGAAGGAAATCCTTTTGAGGAATATGCAATATGATTGTTAGTCTCTTGAAGAAACAATTGTGATAGGGACTTGAAATATTCCGTTTGTTGCTGGACAGTTTCCATTGTTCAGAATAATTCTTTCAGATGTGCAGTCACAGCACTCATTGACCTTAAGATGCTTAAGAATGTAGACACACACACACTAACCTTTGAGGCTCAGTGAGTGAGACTCTGAGTGGTGATTGATGGGTCACCAAGGATCCATCAAGAGGCAGATTCTTAGAAGGATGGAGGCACAGTCAGCAGGCCCTCAGCATTCCTCTCCTATTGCTACAACGTGTTGATGACCCCTTTATCCCATGTTCATTCCAAACTGTGCCCTTGAGCTCAGGATCCAGAGATCCAGCTGCCTTCTTGACTCAGCTACTTGGAAGCTCCATTCCCACCTGAAGTTCAGTGTGAGTCTCTCTGAACTTACCATACTCCCCCGAAACTGGTTTCTGCTCAGTGTTTCTGATCTTAAAGACCTTCCTTCTGGTTGACTGCAGTCAGTGAAGAAAAGCCCATATTCTGCAGTCTGCCCCATCCACTCCAGTGCCTACTGCATGGTGCACCCTTATTTTCTTCTTACCATTTACCCACTATCTCACGACTCATTCCTGCAAGTGGACCAGTGACTTCTTATTTCCTCCATAAATTTCTTCCTCCTGACTCTGGACCTTTGCAAGACTTTCCTTTCTACGTGCTGTGCCCATCTCAAAATTCTGTCCAAGATTCACCTCCCTTACAAGGGTCTGTGAAACATTATCTCTGCCAAAGGGGCCTTCCAGATTTCTCCAGAGAGCAATCTCCATGCCATCCTGTGTTCCTCACCTAGCTTGCTGTGTTGGGAGATTGATGCATATGGCAGACTCTCTGTTTGAGAGAGCCTGGATGTCCTTTCTATCAGTTTCCCTCAAGTTCCCAGCTTGTAGGGCTCATTCACAGAGGAGCTTACTGGCTACACTTCTTGCTGCCCTGTTTCTTGCTTCCTTACCTTTACTCTGTCCGTCTAATTACCCACATGTGAAGGAAGAGGAATTCAAAATCATTCCAATTCTCTATGGACTCAGGAGTTTCCATTGCACCCATTTTTCTGTGCCTGCATTATGATTGGATAGGACCCCAACTCTTTCTCAGAGGCCACACAGGCTCCCTCTGCCTTGGACCAGGCCTTTGGCAGGCAGTAGAGCAGCCAGGAAGGAAGGCAGGGGAAGCATTTGTTAGGTTTCCTGCAAAAATCCCAAATTGTACGCTGGGGAAAATGTGTCCTGCTAATTTGTTGGTGCTTTTTGGAAAAAGATTCAGTGATCAAAGAGGGCAAATGACTTTAACAGTGAGAAACAGGTATCTCCTGCAGGCATCTTCAGGCTCTGATACTCATGGTGCCTTTCCAAGAAAGAGGGAGTGCACACTGTCTGCCACATGCATTTGTTTTTCTGAAACACATTCATGTCTTTTGGTCTTCACATGCTCATCTCTGTAGGGAATTGGCAGGTGGTGGGGTTGCAGGCTCCACAGAGCTTCTTGCCACATAGAACTGCTCTACCTGTACCCTGAGGAGCCTCCACCACCCTAGGTGCAGGTTGTACCAGGTGCATGGACCTCTTCAGCCCCATCTGGCCAGAATGTTCTTGCCCACAAGGCCCTGGTCCCCATTTAATTACTTTCACTGATTTGCCACAAATACTGCATGAGATCCTTGGGGGATAGAGTAGGCTTGTCAATAGTCCAGAAAACATCACTCATGACTTTCAAATCTTCCCTATCTCAGAGCACAAAGTGAGTCAAAAACAAATGAAAATGAGATTAGGCTACAAGTAGTGTTGTTGTGGAGAAAGGAAATGCCAAAGCTCTAAGTGAAGAAAACAAGAAGAAGGAAAAGATTTTAAGAAACTGAATCACGTAGCTTTAAGAAATCTCTACTTGGGACTCAAAGAGAGGGAGGGAAAAAGATTTAATTTTTTCCCCTTTCATTTTGAAGATTCTAATTCTGTTCGAATATTAAGTCCCTGTGCCATTTGGTGCCTTTAAATTTAATTTAGTATCACTCTGAAGAAATTATGTTTGTTATAGTCTATTTATTTGTTTCTCTTCTTAGCCTGATTGAGGTGTCTTTGAGGAAAGGAACCACATCTTACCCACTTCTGTAGCCCCAGCTCAGAACTCTTGAATGAAGGATAGGAGTTGTCATTTATCAGACATTAGAAGGGATTAGGTACTATTTTTGAGTATCACTTTCACTATCTATTTTTAAATTTAAAATCTAATAGTGAGGTTTAATTGACATGCAATAAATGCACATATTTAAGGGTGCAAGTTGTTAAGTTTGGCATGTGGATTCACCTATGAAGCCATAGCCCAATGAAGCTAGCCAACATATCCTTCACCCCCAAAGTGTTCTTATTCCCTTCTGTAATCTCACCTTCCTGTCGCATTCCTCCCACTCCTTAGGCAACTACCAACCTGTTTCTGGAACTATAGATTATTTGTATCTTCTAGAGTTTTACATTAATAGAATCCTATAGCATGTATTCTTTTCTCTTTTTTTAGTATGTTTTACTTTACTCAAATATAATTAAGATTCATCTATGTTGCAATGTATAGAAATAGTTCTTTGTTTTTATTGTTGAGGAGTATTCAGTTCTCTGACTACAACACAATTTGGTTACCCATTCACCTCTTGACAAATTTTGGGTTATTCTAGAATTTTGGCTATTATATAGAGAGCTGTTATGAACTCACATGCATAAGTCTTTGTATGGATGTATGCTTTCATTCCTCTGGGGGCATATACTTAAAAGTGAAATTGCTGGGACCTATGGTAGATATATGTCTCACTTTTTAATAAACTGCTAAGTGGATGAGAGGTCTAGTTGCTACATATCTTCTTCAGTACTCGGTGTGGTCAGCCCTTTGGGTCTCAGCTGTTGGAATGGGTGTTCTATGTTCCTCATTGTGATTTCATTTTCATTTTCCTGATGATTAATGATATTGAGCATCTTTTCATGTGAGTCTGTTTGCCATCTGTATCTATATATCTTCTTCAGTAAAGTGTCTGTTTAAATATTTTGTCCAAGTCACTGGAATATCTGTTTTCTAATTATTGAGTTCTGAAGGTTATTTATGTATTCATCCTACAAGCTGTTTATCAGATGTATATTTTACAAATATTCCCTTTCAGTCTAGGGCTAGTCTATTCATTCTAACACTGTCTTTGAAGGGCAGATGAAGCTTTTAGTGTGGTGTCTGAAACATATCTGAATGTTCTATTATGTTCTGTCGATTTGTTTTTTTCCCCTCTATTTTTGTACTAGTCCCTTTTTAAAATTTTATTTGATACTGGAGACTGAACCCAGGGGCGCTTAACCACTGACCTACATCCCCAGTTCTCTCTCTCTCTCTCTCTCTTTCTCTCTCTCTTTTCTCAATTTTATTGAGACAGGGCCTCGCTGAGTTGCTGAGGCTGGCTTTGAACTCTAGATTCTCTTGCCTCAGCCTCCCAAGCAACTGGGACTGCAGGCCTGCACCACTGTGCCTGGCAGTCCCATGCTCTTTTAATTACCAAAGATTTCTAATAAGGTGGGAAATCATATTTTGTTAGCCGTCTACCTTAGTTCTTCATTTTTGAAGTTGTTTTGGCTATCCTAGGTCCTTGGAATTTTTATGTGAAATTTAGAATCAGCTTGCCACTTTTGACAAAAATTATCATTAAAATTTTATTTGGAATTTCATTTATCTATAGTCCAACTTGGGGAGAATTGACATCTTAATAATATTGAGTCTTCTCACCTACAAAGGTGTATCTCTCCACTAATTTAGGGCTTCTTTAATTTCTCTCAATAATGTTTTATCATTTTCATTGTGCAGATCTTTCACATTTTTGGTCAGATTTATCCATGAATATTTGATATTGTTGATACTATTGTAAATTATACTTTTAAAAGCATTTCAATCTCTGGTTGTTCATTGATGGCATATAGACATGCAGTTGATTTTGGCACACTGATCTTGTATGTTGGAACATTGCTAAACTCACTAATTCTAGTAATGGTTCATAGATTCCCTGAGATATTCATATTAACTTTTATGACCTTTGGATATATGACAGTTTTATCTCCTTTGCATTTGGATACCTTTTATTTCTTTTTCTTGCCTGATCTCATTGATTAACTGATTAATTCCTCTGGCACAATGATGAATGTAATTGGGGACAGCAGACATCCTTTTCTTGTTTCTCATATAAGGAAGAAAACACAGAGTGTTTGATCATTAATTATTAAGTTTGATATAGGTTGTTTGGAGATGCCTTTTATCAGACTGGGAGGTCTATTCCTAGTTTGGTGAAAATATTTGTTAAAAATTGAGGTTGAATCTTGTTTAATGCTCTTTCTGCATTTACTGAGATCATCATATGATTTTCTTTAGAGTTTATTAATATGTTAAATTGCACTGATTGACTTTCTAATACTAAAGCAACCCAGGATTCCTGACACAGAACTTACTTTGGTGATGTATTTTGTATATGCTATTGCATTTGATTTGATAACATTTTGATTAGATTTTTTTCTTCTGTATTCACAAGGGGTATTGGTCTCTTCCTTTTAATGTCTTTCTTTGCTTCGGATATTGGTGTAATGTTGGCTTCAAAATATGAGTTGAAAAGTGTTGAATTTTAGAAGAATTTGTGCAGAATTTTAATTATTTTATCTATAAGAGTTTGTTAGGATGCACCAGTGAAGCTGTATGGAATATTTTAACTACAATTTAAATTTCTGTAGTAGACATAGAGCTATCTATTTCTTCTTGAGTTAGTTTTGAGTTAATTTAACGTCATTTAAGGGATTTCCTCATTTCATCTAAGTTGACAGATTTTTAAGTATAAAGTTGACAATATTTCCCTATTACCCTTTAAGTACTTGTTGATTCTGTAGACATGATCTCTCTCATCCTTGATATTTACAACTTGTCTCTTTTCTGTTTTTTTTTTTTCCTTGTTTTGATCTGTCTGGTTAGAGGTGAACTGATATTATTGATTTTGATGAACAGGATTTTTTTGTTTCATTGATATTCTCAATAGTTTTTCTACATCCTTTTCAGTTGATTTCTTCTTTTGTCTTTATTATTTCCTTTCTTCTGCTTACTTTGACTTTAATTTGCTCTTGTTTCTTCTAACTCCTCGGGAGAAGCTGAGATCATTTCCTTGAGACCTTTCTTTTTCTCAGTGCTGTTTCCTTCTAAGAGACTTGGTGCCACCCCATACATTTTGATATGCTGTATTCATTATTTAGTTTCAAATACTTCTTATATTACTTTTTGGTTTCTTTTTTGACCTATGGATTATTTAGAAGAATGTTATTTGGTTTGAAATATTTGTGGATTTTTCAAGGATCTTTCTGTTATCAATTTCTAACTTAATTCCATTGTGGTTAGAAAATGTAGTTTCTATTACTTAAATCCTTTGAAATTTATTGAGGCTGATTTGATCGTATGGCATACTGTCTTTCTTGGTCGATGTTTCAAGAGCATTTGAAAAGGATGTGTAACTTCTTGTTGTGTGGAACTTTCTATAAATATGAATTAAGTCAATTTAGTGATAATTTTTGTGTCTTTAATATCCTCGATGATGTTTTGTCTACTTGTTTCAACTATTGAGAGAGAGAGAAAGGTATTAAAATACTCAACTTTAATTGTGAGTTGTTTATTTTCCCTTGCAGTTTTATCAGTTGTTTAATATATTTTAAAGCTTTGTTACAAGTGGTAGATTTTTCTATCTTCTTGATGAATAAACCCATTACCATTATGAAGTGACCTCCTTTAGCCCTGGTAACTTTTCTCTTCTTTGCAATATACTTTATCTGGTATTAGTAGAGCTATTCAATAAGACTTGAAAGTCAAAATTGCTCCTTGATCCATGGACTGCAGAATAGATGTGTTTGTTAGGAGGCATGAAAACAACATTAATCTCATTTTACATCTTCATCAGGGTTCTTGGGTGACCAAGTGCATTGTCATTGAGCAGTAATATTTTGAAAGGATGCTTATTCTGAGCAATAGGTCTAAATATTCAGTAAAACAAACAAAAAAACTAACAAGTGATCTACTGTATAATCCAGCTATTCCACTTCTAGGACTATATTTAAATGAAATGAAATCAGCATATCAAAGAGATACCATCTGTCCATTTTTGTTGCTGCACTATTCACAATAAGATATTGAATCAACCTCAGTGCCCATAGACAGATGAGTGAATAAAGAAAATGTGATACACACACACACTATGGAATATTATTCAACTAAAAAATAATGAAATTCTGTCAGATGCAGGAAAATAGATGAAACTAGAGGACGTTATGTTAAGTGAAATGAAATCCTATATGTTCTCTCTCATATGTAGAAGCTTAAAAAAGTCAATTTGAATATGGAATAGTAATTACAAAAGACTGGAAAGAGGCAGGGGTTGAGGATAAAGGGATTTTGGATAATGAATACTAAAGCACAGTTAGATAGAAGGAATAAATTCTGGTATTCTACCACACAGAGGGATGATTATAGTACACAGCCACCTATTATATATTTTATGAACATCGAAAAGAAGGGGCTCAAAGTCTCTAAACATAAAGAAGTGATAAGGAGAGGGAAATGCTAATTATCAGTGAACATACATACTGTATGAATGAGTCTGAATATCACACTCATACACCTCATCGATATGTAAAATTATTGCATGTTAATCAAAAACTAAAATAAAGTAAGAAGTATGTCGTAAACAGATGTTAAGGATTCCAGGATTTCTGAAATGGCACACGAGGATAAGGCATCAGCTTCAAGTCACCATATGCATTAGCCCCTCGCAAGAGTCAGCCTGTCCTTTGATGCTTCAGTCCAGGAGGTAACTTCTCCACTCTAGCTATGAAAGCCCTAGATGGCATCTTCTTCTTAGATAAAGCTCTTTTGTCTGCATTGGAAATCCATGGGCTAGGGTGGCCACCTCCATCAGTGATCTGAGCTACATTTTCTGGATAACTGGGAGCAGCCTCTGAACCTTGAACCTTCATGTTATGGAGATGGCATTTTTCTTAAACCCATGGTCTAACCTCTATTGCTTCAGACTTTTCTTCTGCAGCTTTCTCCCTCTGTTAGACTTCATAGAATTGAAAAGTTAGGGCCTTACTTTGGATTAGGCTTTGGCTTAAGGGGTTTATGACTGGTTTGATTTTGTATCCAGACCACCAAAACTTTGTCTATTATAGCACTAGGACTATTTTGCTTTCTTATAATTTGTGTGTTCACTGCAGCAGCACTTTTAATTTTCTTCAAGAGCTTTTCCTTTGCCTTTACAAGTTGGCTAACTGGCACAAGAGACCTGACTTTCAGCCTATTTTATACTTTACATGTCTCCCTTACTAAGCTTAATCATTTCTAGTGTTTGATTTAAAGTGAAAGACTCTTCCTTTCACTTGAGCCCTCAGTGGCTATTGTAAAGTTATTAATTGGCCTTATTTCCCTATGGCTGTGCTTTGAGCAAATGGAAGCCTGAGGAGAGGGAGACAAATGGGGAAATGATCAGTTGGTGGAGCACCCACTTATTAATTAAATTCATCATCTTATGTGGACTTGGTTCTTGGTATCCCAAGAACCCATGGGTTCTTGGCATCCCATTACAATAGCACCTTCAAAGATCACTGATAACAGATCACCATAACACATACAATGATAATGAACATATTTGAAATGTTGTAAGAATTACCAGAATGTGACACAGAGACTCAAAGGGAGTACACGCCATTGCAAAATGGCACTGATAGACTTTCTTTATGCAGGGTTACGCCAAACCTGCCATTTATAAAAACTACAGTATCTGTGAAACACAATAAAGCACAATAAAAGGAAGCATGTCTCTATGATCTAAGTGCTATGTAGCTGGTTGTTATGCTGTGCTATTTAGAGAATTAGGACAATAAAAGGGCTGTCCCCGCTTGGTACAGATGCAACCATGTAGGCCTAACTACTTAGTACAACTCAGCAACATTGTAGCATTTTCAATTGAAAAATTTTAATTTTAGTTAGTTGAACCTGCAAAATGTGAAACCCATGGTTATAGAGGGCTGGCAGTACGTGGTTAATTCACCATATTCTACTTTTAAGGGCCATTATTCCACCTCACATATAGTGTAAGTATCTGACAATCACATGCTTCCACTTCTCCTTTCCTGGTCTTTGTGTAATTGTTGTCATAAATATTACTTTTATATGTGTTGTTTATACCACAATATGTTGCTATTATAGTTTTAAAATAATCAATTATCTTTTAAAGATATTCAAAGAATAAGAAAAAAAATCTGTATTTTCCTATGTAGCTACTGTTTTAGATGCTTAATTTCTTTGTGAGCCTTTGTATTAGATCTGGTATCATTCTCCTTCTGCCTGTAGAATTTAACATTTCTTGTAGTGCAGATCTGCTGGTGATGAAAGTTTTCAGCTTTTGACAGCTTGCAGCTTTTACATCTGAAAATGGCTTTATTTCACCTTTATTTTTGAAAGATACTTTTGCTGGGTGTAGAATTCTAGGTCGACAGTTTTTCCTTTTAGTACTTTAAAAATGTTTCCCCATTGTATTCTAACTTTTACTGACAAGAAATCTGATATTATTCTTATTTTTGTTTTTCTATATGTACCATATCATTTGGTTTTGCTTTATTTTAGAATTTCCTTCATTCCTGTCTTTCCTTCCCTCCCTTCTTCTATCCCTTCTTTTTTCTTTTCTTTTCCTTTTTCTCCTTTCTATGTTTCTCTCCCTCCCTCCCCCTCCCCCTTTCTCTTTCTTTCTTTTTGTGCTTGTTGCTTTTTGAGCTTTTGGACTTGTGGATTTATAGTTTCACTGAAACTTTCATTTATTATCTCTTCAATGTATTAGTCAGGGTTCTCTAAAGGAACAGAATCTACAGGAAGTATGATTATAAGAAGGAGATTTGTTAGATTGGCTTACACAACCAGAAGCTTGGTAGACCACAATGGCCTTCTGCAGCTGGAGAACTGGAAGACCAGCAATTGCACAGTCCAAGAGGCGCAAGCCTCTGAACAAAAAGGATCAATAGTGCTACCGTAATCCGAGACCAAGGCTTCGGAAACTACCTGAAGAATCACTGGCAGAGTCCGCATTGGAAGAGTGAAGAAGCAAGGGTCCAATATCCTCAAATGATTGAAGCAGCAATCAAGAACCCATTCAAGAAGAGCCCAGCTTGCATCTTCATCTGTTTCCTAATTCTTCCAACTTTTATTCTATCCAAGCCACCATCCTATTGGGTGGTGCTGCCCATGTTTAGGGAGGGACTCCAGTTCGGTTCACTATCCCGCGTTCCAAGCATTCCTAGATAAGCCCTCATTGACACACCCAGAAGCCTCTTAATCACTGACATATCTTAATTCAATCAAGTTGACAATTCAAATTAACCATTGCATTCAATATAAAAATATTTCCTACTATTTCTTCAAATATGTTTTTCTCCTCCTGATCCTCTTACTTGAAGACTCCAGTTACATATACATTAGACTTTTTGAAGTTGTCCCACACAGCACTGTTTTTTCATTTTATTTTGCATAATTTTTATTCTTAGTTTGCAGATTCACTTATCTTTTATTCTTTAGTTCTAATCTGTCAGTAGTCCTACCCAGTGTGTTTTTAATCTCATAATTGTAGTTTTGATCTCTAGAAGGTTGAATCTTTTTCATAGATCTTCAATGTCTCTACTTAGATTTTTGAACATATAAAATACCATTGTAATTACTATTTAAGGTTATTGTCTGCTAGTTCTTATTTCAGTTTCAGTTCTGGGTCAGTTTTGATTAATTGAATATTCTAATTATTTTATTTTTCTGTTTTTTGAATGCCTGTTTATCTTTTAGTAAAGGCAAGCATCTGTGAATTTACCTTGTTGGGTACTAGATATTTTTGCATTTCTATAAATATTCTTTAATTTTTTCTAAGATGTTATTTGTAAACAGTTTGATCCTCTTGTTTTGTGTTTTAGTAGTTCTTTCTCCAGTAAGATTCAGTCTAGGACTTATCATTCCATACTACTAAGGTTATACTTCCTGAGAATTTTGCCCAGTGCACATGACATACAAGGTTTTCCAGCCTGGATGGTGAAAGATGGTGCTTCTTGGCCCTGTGTGAGCTCCATAGACTGGTCTCTAACTTTTTGGTTGGTTCTTTCCCTAGCATAGATTGTTTTTCTACACATATCCCTAGTCAGTACTCTGCTGAGAATTAAAGGGGGACCTTCAGGGTGTGACATATTCCTCTCTTTCCATGCAGCTCTCTCATCTATGGATTCAAGTCCTATGAACTGTAGCTGCCTTGGTCTTCTAGGATGTCAGCAACAGATCCTCCCTGCATTGAGTCCACTGACTTTTGCAAGTCTCCTCTTCCCCACTGCATTGTGGAAACTCCCTCAAGACAGTATCCTAGTTTAATTACAGGGCTCACTTTCCTTCCTTGTCTAAAAGGACCATTAGCCTTCATTGCCTATTATCCAGTTCTTTGTAAACTGTTGTTTCATAAATTTTGTCTCGTATTTTTGGTTATTTCTGGCAGGTAGGTAAATTCAATACCTGTTCCACCATCTTGGTCAACAATGGAATTCATCTTTATTATTTCATTTAATCACAAAATCCCTGGTTTTATGGAGCCTTTTTTTTTCTTCTTTAAGATATGGGATCTCATGTGTTGTTCAGACTGGCATCAAACTCCTGGACTCCAGTGATTCTCTTGACTCAGCCTGCCATGTAGCTAGAAATGCAGGAATGTGCCATGCTTCTGGCTGAGCAAATTTTGAATTAGAGAAGATAGATGAAAAGATACCAATTAAATACATAATTTTGATGGATTTTACAGATTCTGTGTACAATGATAAAGCTGTGTAAGGAGGAAAGATGGAGAAATAATGGTTTCTAACATACTGGGTGATCATAGAAGGCATCTTTGATGAAATAACATTTGAACAGGGACTTAAAGTGAGGAGGCTGTGCATAAAAGTGGGCAAAAAGAATTTTATGCAAGAAGACAGGTGTGAAGTTTCTGGTTGGGAGTCTCATGGGGAGGCTGTAGGAATAGCACAGAGGCTAGTCTAGCTGGAGCAGAGTGAATAATGGAGAGAGCAGTGGAGAGGAGGCAGAGGCTGGCAGGAGGCCAGGTCACATAGAACATTGTGGGCATTGCAAGACATGTTTACATTGAGTGAAGTGGGAAATAAGTAAAGGGGTTTTGACAAAATAATGACAAGATATGGTTTAATTTTAAACAGACTCTGGCAATGGTCTTTAAAATGGCTAATGAGATAAGAAGGGTAGGGAGAAGGCAGGAAAACTAGCAGGCTACCATGATTATCCAGGGAGGGTGGATGATGGTTTGGACCGTGACTGTAGAATCAGGGTGGTTGCATTCTGGATATATTAGGGAGGTAGAACAGATAAGATAAGATTGATCGGACTAGATGTGAGTTATGAGAGAGAAAAAAAAGTGAAGGATAATCTCTAGGGTTTTAATTTATTTATTTACTTGTTTATTAACTTTTTAGCTTAAGAAACTGGAAAGAGAAGACATTTCTTGATATGAGTGGACTATGGTGGTAGATATTTGAAGGGTGAGATGAAGAATTTGGTTTGACCATGTTAATTTTTACATGCCTATTTGTTAAGTGGTGATGAGAAGACACAGGGCTCTATGAGTCTGGAGTTCGGAGGAAGGGTGATGCTGGTGGCAAGAATTTGGAAGTCAGCTGGGTTCAGTGGCACATGCCTATAATTCCAGCAACTTGGGAGTTGGAAGCTGGAGGATTGCAAGTTTGAGGCCATCCTCAGCAACTTGGTGAAACACCACAACAACTTAGCAAGAACTTGTCTCAAAATAAAAAATAAAAGAGGACTGGGGATGTAGCTTAGTGGTAAAGTGCCCTTGGGTTCAATACCCAATACCAAAAAAGATAGAAAGAAAGAATTTGGTAGTCATCTGCATATAGAGGATGAACTCACTGAAGGAATGCATTGCCAAAAAGATTAGGCCCAAACCCTGACCACTGAGGGGCACACTGGGCCAGAGAAAAGAATCTGAGAAGGAGCAGCCTGAGCTGGACAAGACCAAGTAAGAGATGGAATCCTGAAAGCCAAGTGAAGAAACCAAATCAGAGGGCAAGGAGGTAGTTCTGATGTTAGGTGCTATTGTCATGAGGGTGTGATGACCTAGAGTGTACACTCCAGGAAAGATGGGAGATCTGAACCCTTAAGAAGTGCAAGTTGCAGTATTCCATTCTACAAATAAGGAAATGGAGGCTCAGAGAGCTTGGCTGACTCTTCAGTGCCATAATCAGTAAAAGGCAGGATCAGGATTTGAACTTAGATCTGAATGACTCCAGATTTAACACTATATACTTTATGCCACACTGCCCCTCTGTCCCTTTCTTCCTTACACCTAGCACTAACTGAATACTGAATGTGTGACTGAATTCCACCAATATTTAATTTCTTTTCATAATTTAGAAGCAGTAATATAGTTCTTATTAAGGAAACTCTTATTCTGAAACTTTTGTTGTGTATTATTAGATTTTTCCCTTTATGTTATCTTGCATATTAGCACCTTGTTTTTTTTTTTTTTCACCTTGTTTTAAAAAAATAACTTGGGGAAAGGTTTAAAAAACTTAGAAAATCTCATGCAAACAAACCAATAAATGTCATATGAATAGTACTAAAAGGAAACAAACTATATTCACTGAAAATGTCCTTCTATCCATTAATTGGAATAGATCTATTTTCCTTTCTCAAACTAAAAGGAACTTTTAGGAGATTTAACATTTGTAATTATAGATGCATGAGGATATTGTTGTTCTATCAACCTGTTATGGTGTGCATATGAAGTGTCCCCCCAAAGCTCCTGTGTCAATGCAGGAAGTGAAGCAATTAGATTATGGAAGCCATAATCTAATCAGTGACTTTATCCATTTTATGGAACCCATATTTAAGGATTAATAATTTTAATGGATTGCTGATAACTGTAGATAGGTGGGACATGGCTGGAGGAAATAGGTCACTGGAGGCATGCTTGGGGATTAAATGTTTTGTCCCTGGCCTCTCACATGCAGTCTTTCTGCTTCCTGGTTGCCATGAACAGAACAACTGTCTTCCACCACACCTTCTGCCACGATGTTCTACATCACTTCAGGCCTAAAGCAATGAAATTGGCCAATTATGGATTAAAAGTCTGAAGTCCTGAGATCAAATAAACTTTTCCTCCTCTAAGTTGTTCTTTTCAGTTATTTTGGTCACAGCAAAATAAGGTACAACCTTTAACCTTTCCAGAGGACAGTAGACTGGGCATTTTTAGGTGCACAGATGATAAGTTTGGGGAGCAGGACTGAGAAAGTATCAATGTGCCTTTGGGTTCTAGGTCAGTCTTTGGGAACACACCATGAATATGATTTTGGCTCCAAAATCATATCAATTTTGTCCTACTTCTGTAACTCTAAGAAAATAGTTTTATTTCCTTCCTTGACCCTTATTTTCCTCATCTGTTCTTCGGGTTCATAATAGTCACCTGCTAGGGGAGTTGTGAAGATTAAATGAGCTGCCACATAGGAAGTGACTGAGCACAGGGACAGCTTTTCTCATTAAAAGCAACTAATACTGTATAGTAAAGTTTAGTTTTTGGACCTTAATGAAGAAAACACCCAGATCTAAGGTATTGATTTTTGATCAGTACACTTCTTCATGAGAAGTGCAGGGCATGGGAACACACCTTGAATTATTGCCTGGATGAATACGAATTGCAGCATTTTTTTTTATTTGGGTTCTGGGCTTGCTGGGGTCCTAGTTCTCCCTAACTCTGCCTTTCATCTCCTAGGTATGCTTTAAGACTCAGCTCATATTACTGCAACCCCTTCCTTGCAACATCCATTGATGCTTTTCATGGCTGATTCTTCTTCCAATACCCCAGAGAGTTCAGGTTATAGTTTTTCAGTGGTCCTTCACTTTTCCCTTCATATACTGTCTCCCTATCATGAGAAACTCTTGACAAGCTATTATTCTCTCATTATACATGTGCTAAAGATAGGTACCAGCCACTCGGGCTGCTCATAGGAATTTGAGAGCTGTGTCCAACCCCCTACTCTCAGTGGCTTGTAGTGTCATGAGTGAGAAGCAAGTGGCCATGGATAACTAAACTGCAGCTAGCCATGGGCTGTGGGAACCTCTCTACATTCTCTACAACTCAAGTTCAAACTCCTTGTAAACAGACAACCTATCATTTCTGTGGAATCAGACTCCATGTTTTTAGACATGAGTCAATTGTTTCCAACAAATGTATTGCCATTTTGCAGAGTTTTGACAGAAGAATGCTTGGGAAAGGGAGTGCTGACACTTAGGGAGTTTTAAAAATAGCTTTAATTACCGCGTGCAGCAAATGTATGTGAAAACTAAAGGTTAGCGCCTCTACCTTTCTGTATTCCTATCCATCGTTCTTCCCACAAATGGATTCCAGTGGATTCAGATGAACTTGCTGCTGGTGCCAGAAAGGCCCTATTATCTGCTTCTTGTACCCTGTTATTACACCTCCTTTTCCAGGCTGGATAATCATTATGCATCACACAGCGAAGAAGAAGCAAGAATGTCTGCATGCACGCATACACACACACGCTTGCTCACTCACACACACACACACACACACACACACACGCAAGGCTGCTGCCTTTACACACAGCATGGGGATTAGAGGCCCCTGGTGGAGCTGCCCAAGGAGACCCCTTTACAAGGTAGAACAAGGAAGCTGAAACAGAGACAGCAGCCTGTTCAAACCACCAGAATATGCTGGTGTGAAGTGTCTTAAATGATGTTTGAGGGCTCCCAGAGATAGAAGTCTCAGCTTTGACTCTCTTCAAACCAGGAAATGTTATGTGCACTGGGACAGCCTGTCTCTTAGAACCGGTTGAAGAATCCCAAATGAATATCATGCACTTACGAAAGGGGAGTGAGGAAACTCTATCTGTCAGTGATCAGAAGTAGATTGCATTTTCCTGTAACTCTGGAGACCAGTATGCCAGTTGCTAAAGCAACGATGGGCTGAGCCTTCTCAGGTAGGGGAGAAGCCATTTACTGTTGCCTCACACCCAGCATTATTCCTGGTTCAAAACTCACTTGGTGAAACCAATGGGGTCTGAAAGACCTCTTGTTTACCCTTAGATCTCTGCTTGTTCACTGTGGGGTCTTGCAGGAACAGTGAGGTAAATGGTTGTCCTCGGAAGCAAGGGAACTCAAATTGCTGAGTACCCACTGTGTGTGCCAGGCTCTGCTTTGGATACTTCATAGATATCTTTTGAAAATTAATTAAATTGGTCCATGAACTCAATTAAAGGGATGGTTAGAAATTTGATCTCAGTTGTAACAGGATTGTTTCCTCTCTACTCTAATGAAGATTGTGCAAATGTTCCTGAGTTTTTTACTAACAAGAGCAATCCTGGGAAGGCTTTGTAGATCTAGCAGTCCTATTACTGGGTACATATCCAAAGGAAAGAGATAGCTGCACTCCATGTTCATTATAGCCTTGTTTGCAGTAGCTAAGATGAATCAACCTAAGTGTCAATCAGTGGATGAATGAATAAGGAAAATGTGATACACACACACACACACACACACACACATGCACCATGGAATTCCTTTCCTTTAAAAAGAAGGAAATTCTGACATTTTTGATAACATGGATGAGCCTGGAGTACAGTGTGTAAGTGAAAAAAGCCCGGCCCAGAAGGGCACATATTGAATGTTCTTGCTTATATGTGGGAATCTAGAGGTGAACTCTTAGAAGTAGAAGATAGAATGGTGGTATCAGGAACTGGGGGTGGATGGGGTTTGAGAAGATATTGGTCAATGATAGAATATCACAAAATTTCAGTTAGGATCAATAGTTCCAGAGAGCTAGTGTATAATATGGTGGCTTTAGTTAGTAACAGTGCATCATATACTTGTAAATTACTAAGAGAGTAGATGAATCTTCTCACCACAAAAAATAAGCATACGAAGAAATAGATGTGTTAATAAGCTTGATGTAACCATTCCCCAATGTATATGTATTTCAGAACAATTTTATCTGTTAATTAAATAGTAATCATAGTACAAAGAAAGACCTATGTTGACATTCAGTGTGTTCCAACCCACTTTGGGTCTCAGACTTGGTCATGGTGATTTTTTTTCTTTCTGAGTTTGAAAGACCACATGCCTTGGGTCCAGCCTTCCTAACTGGTCATCATCCACTCATCCCTATACCCCATCCTGGGGACAAATGTGGATCAGGGGATGGGTAGAACCATAGCTGCTCCTCTGTCTCCCTCCCTATTTCTACTGTAAATTCCCTGGTGCCTGCCACTTTGACCACCCCTATTCCCCGAGTCACAGAGGACTGCCCAGTCAACTGTCACTGTCAGTTCGCCTATTTTTTGAAAGAAAATACCTTGGGAGAAAGAAAAGCACAGACTTTCTAGAGCATAAAATGCTGCTTACCTTGGAGTGTATGTGATGGAGGAGGAGGATGAAAATGAATAGAAAGAAAGCAGAGAAAAATAGCTCTAATTCTCTGATTGTTCTCTAATAGTAAAACAAAATACAAATTAATGTCAAAGAATATCCTTTCAAACAGCCTTATATACGTAGTTTGTTTTGCCAAATTGAGATTTTTACTCTTAAATTCAGTTTTATATCCTACTGTTTTCAATTAATAGAACAGTAACATTTTATCATGTCAGTAAATAGCATTTGAGATAATATTTAATGGCCTTGTGGCATCCTGTCATTTGAGGGAATCATAACTTTTTAAATCCTCTCCATGGCTGGCAACTTTGGTTGGTTAATACTCTTGTAAATAATGCTGCACTCAAAGTCCTTATGCCTAGATCTGTTGATGTTGCCTTCAAGTAAATTTTCCAATTATATTGGTATAGGTTATTTAGATTTTTGAATCAAAACTTGGACTTGCAACTTAAAGTGCCATAGAACTTTCTATTAACTAAGAATAGACAAAAAACAAAACATAAATAAGGAAAAATGAATGAGCCAGGTGTGGTGATGCACTCCTGTAATCCCAGCAACTTGGGAGGTTGAAGCAGGAGGATCGCAAGTTCAAGGCCAGCCTCAGCAACTTAGTGAGGCTCTAAGCAGCTTAATGGTACCCTGTCTCAAAATAAAAATAAACTAGGGATGTGGTTTATTGGTTAAGCACCCCTGAGTTCAATCCCTGGTATCAAAAAAAAAAGAAAAAAGAAAAAAAAGAAATTGCCCTCATCCAATAGAAGATAATAAATAAGCAGGTTCAAAGGGCCATTGGGAGGCAAAGTAGGTAAGTTTTATGATTAAAGCCTGTTTAAGGCCCTGGCTCTGTGGTGTTGCCCTCATCAATGGCTGTAAGGAGGCCATTGCAATGAGGGAGTCGGCAACCTCTTCAACTTACAGGAGTGGACACACATCCAAATTCTCTTTCCTCCAGAGAAGTGTTCCTCACCAAATTCTCTTTCCCACAATTTTGATTTTCCTGAAAAAAAATATTTTTTTCTTATCCTCTAGGTGGATGAGAATTTTTGGAGTTAAGATATTAATTCTTAGTCATTTCCCTTGAATGTTCTCCTTCTGGGTCAGGCATTTTTTCAGAACTTCACATCATTAAAGCTTGGTGTCTCAAAGGAAATGTTCAGCTTAACATAATGGTTCAATTTAGTAAGAAATGCCCATTTCATCTCCCCCAGATATTATCTTCAGGAAGGACTCCATTATCCATTGGGTTTTTGTTCCTCAGCTCATACCACACAGCCCTAGGAGGAATGTTGTTTGTCACCTCTGAAACTCATTGGAATTCAGTCCCCAGTGTGACTGTGTCAGGAAGTGGTGGGGCCTTTAAGAACTGATTGGATATTGAGAGGGATTCATGCTTTTCTCATGTGAGTGGGTTCTCACTTGCTTGGGACTAGATTAGTTACCACCAGAGAGGGTTATTATAAAACAAGGTCCCCCCTTTATTCTGTCTCTTTCACATGTGCTCACTTTCATTTCCGCTTTTACACCTGAAGCAGAATGTCCTGGCCAGAAGATGGCTGATTACTGTGCTATTGGACTTCCCAGTCTTCAGAACCATGGGTCACAATGAACCTCTGTTCTTTAAAAATCACTCAGTATCAGTTATTGTTATAGTCACAGAAAATAGACTAAGACAGATGTGGATCTCAGATAAGACGCTGACATGGTTGGAGGCCAATTGGACTGAGAAATGTGACAACTGGGGGAGAAATGATTAGACATCTGATAAAGTTGAGCCATGGGTCACCGTATGTGGTATGTGAGGCAGGGTAAGGGGATTCTGTGGTATCTGCTCCTACAAGGACTTTTTCTTTTATTTAGATTGGAACATTTTGACCTGAGGAGAGACATTTTGAATTATCTTTAGAAGGATCCCCATGACATCTGTGACAACATGCCATGCGGATTGGAGTAGGAATGGGCAAAGAAAAGGACAACAAACTAAAAAGTTAAGGCCTTTTGTTAGAGATGACAGTGGCCTGGACCAGGGTGGTGCAGACAGGCATGGTAAGATGTATTTAGGTTCTGGAATTTTAGAGGTGGGGTGACAGAAGTTACAGACAGTTGATCAGACTGATGTACAAAGTGGGCAAATCACTAGTCCAGGGGCAAGTACCTATCAAGGGTTTCAAGCAAGGGAAGGGAGATGGAAATTTTGGGTGTGTGGGGGGTGAGTGGTATTTTATGTAGTGTGTTCTGGATTTCATTTGACTTAGTCCAAGTTGACATTCTCATCATTTTATAAACATTTTGAAGTATAATTGTCAATTTTAAAAACTTGCAAAATCTGATGAGTATGATTTGAAGTTTTGACATATGCTCCTGTGGAACTATCACCAGCATCATGATGATGAATTACCCACAAAAGTATTACCCACAAAAGTTTCCCCATGGCCCATGTATTGGTTTCTCCCTCCTCCTAACCCCTGACCCTAGCAACCTCTGATCAGCTTTTTGTTACTACAGACTACTTGTAGTTTGTAGGATTTTATACTAAGAGTAATACCATATATACTTGTTTTTGTCCAGCTAATTTGACTCAGCATAATGATTCTGAGATTTATTCATATTTCTATATATATTGATGATTTTTAAAATGGTGTGAGGTAAGGATTGAGGTTAATTTTTATTTTATCTTTGCACGTGATAATTAGTTGTTCCAAAACCAACTGTTGAAAATACGTCTTTTCTTCCTTGAATCCTATTTCAAAAACCAATTAGCCTTCGGTATGTGGGTCTATTCTTGGATTTTGTTTTCTGTTCCATTGACTTGTATGCCTATCTCCCATTAATGACACACTCTCGTTGTAGCTTTAGGGTTAGTCCCTGAAACAAGTGGAATAAGCTCACCACCTTTATCATTTTCTGAAACTTTGTTTTCACCTTTCTATGTTCACATTTTGATAGGGCTGGGATTAGGGTAGGGCATGTGAAGCACTCAGGTACAAAATTTTAGAGAATTCACTTTCAAGTTTTCAATGGTGCCTCACTTAGTTGTGGCCCTGCATTTCCATATAAAATAGAATAAACTTGTCAGTTTCTCAAGAAAGCCTGCTAGAATTTTAATTTCAATTGTGTTGAAATGAGACATACTTTGGAAGAGAATGGACATTGTGCTGATCTGTAAACAAGAAATATCTTTCCTTTTATTTAGGTCCTCTTTATTTTTAGCAAAGCTTAGTATTAAGTGTACAGGTTTTGTTAAGTTCATCTCCAAGCATCTAATATTTTTGATACACTTGTAAACGGTATTGCTTTTTCAATTTAGCCTTCAGTTGTTTGTTGCTAGAATGTAGAAATATAACGGATTCCTGAATATTGACCCAGTGTCCCCTGAATCTTGCTAAACTCAATTATTATAGCAGTTTTCTTTTGTATATTTTCTGAGACTTTAAATGTAGACTATCATGCTGTCTATGAATGAAAAAAGCTACACTCTTTCTTTCCAATTCAGATCTCTATTTCTTTTTCTTGACCTTTCACACTGGCTAGAACCTCCAGAACAATGTTGAATAGAAGCAATAAGAGTGGGCCTCTTTGCTTTTTTTCTAATCTTAGGGGCTTTTACCCTTAATTATGATATTAGATATAGGTTGACCATAAGTGCCTTTTTTTTTTTTAACAGATTGAAGAAAAATTTCTTTTATTCTTAGTTTGCTGAGAGTTTTAACATAATTGAATGTTGGATTTGGTCAAATTCTTTATATATATCTGTTGAGATGATCACATGGTTTTTCCTTTTTATTCTATTAATAAGGAGAACTAAATCAGTCATTTTCAATGTAAAGTCAACCTCATAGTCCTGAGAGAAGCTTCACATGATCATGATGTTATTTGTCCTTTTTTGAATTGTTAGAGTCAAAATTAGCTGAAGTATTTTAGCTAAGGTATTTTAAAGATATATATCTCTGTGCATGAAGGATGTTACCTTGTAGTTTTTCTATTTTGCAAGCACTTTGGTTTTGTTATCAGGGCAATGCTGGTCTCCTGGAATTAGCTGGATGTTTCTTTTTCTTCCATTTTCTGAAAGTTTATGTAGAGTTGGTATTTTTTCTTCTTTATTGGTATCTGGAATTTACTGGAGAGGTTATCTAAGCCTCAAAATTCTGCCCCCTCCACCCAAAAAATTTTCCACCCTGGAAAATTTTAACAATAAATCCAATTTCTCTAGTAGATATAGGACTCATTAGGTTATATATTTGTTTCTGATGGAGTTTGATGGTCTGAGTGTTTTAAGGAAGTTTTCCATTTTAAGTTTCTTATAGATCTGATCTCTGGCTGTAAATTTTATCCTTTTATTTTCCTAAAGAAGCTTTCTTTGGCTTTATTTTTGCTGTGTACAGAATCTGGGAAGACATGGTTTTGTTTTCTTTCCATAATTGAAAGATGTCACTTCACTGACTACTGGTTTGCTTTGTCTTTGATGAGAAGTCAGCTGTCATTCTTCTTATTTATCTTTGCACATTGGGTCTTTTTCCTCTTGTTGCTTTTAAGTTTCTCTTTGTGTCTCTTTGTTATGTGTTTATGTGTGGTTTCCATCAATTCGGAAAAGTTTTGGCCATTATTTCTTTAAATATTTTTCTGCCCCTTCCTTTATCTCTTCTTCACACTTAAGTGTCACATACATTTGGCTGCTTGTAATTGTTGCACACTAATGCTCTGTGTATTTTCCAGTCTTTTTCTCTCTGTGATTCATTTTGAATAATTTCTGTTGCCATACTTTCAATTTCATTGATTTTTCTTCAATAGGTTCCAATTTGCTATTAATTTTATCCAGTGCATTTTTTAATCTTAGACATTGCATATTTTATTTGCAGAAATGCAGTTTGTTTTTTATTTTTTCCCTATCATACACATTTTATTCTATTTTCTTGAACCATAGTATATGCTTATAATATTTATAATATCTGTTCTAATGTCTTAGTCTATTAATTCTACCATCTGCATTATTTTTGGGTCTGTTTCTATTGATTAATTTTTCTCCCCATTGTGGGTTGTATTTTCCTGCTGCTCTGCATGCCTGGAAGTATTTTATTAGATGCCAGATATTGTTAATTTCACATGGTTGGGTGCTTGGTTCATTTTTATTTCTTCAAATGCTGCCCCTCTCCATTAGAGAACCCATTAAGTTACCTTGGAACATTTTGATTTTTCAAGACTTGCTTTGAAGCTTCGATAGGCAGATGTCTTTAGTCTGCGGTTAATATGTCCCACTGCTAAGGATTTCTACAGCTGCCCCTTTCAGGTGGTCCTTTCTGTGGACTCAGGCAGTTTCCTCACACAGCTGTGCTAATCAATACTTTGCTAAAGATTTAAAGAGAACTTCCTGCAAGTCTCCTCTGGAGTTCTACCTCATGAATCTTGGGTTCCTAAAGTCCCAAACTCTCTTCTACTCATGGAGACCTTCCGTGTTCTCTTCCTGTGACACAACTTGAAAAGTCTCTCTAAGCAATAAGCTCAGACTCACTTCATTTGTTTCTTTTCTTTTCTCTCAGGCATCACTATTCAGCCAAGCCCCTTGTTCAGTATCTGACAGCTCTTGTTTCATATATTTTGTTTGTTTTTAATTATTTAATGAGGCAGGTAAATTCAGTCTGCCTTAAACCGTCATGGCCAGCATGCACACTGTTAACCACCATGCTATCCTTCTGAATGTATATTTTCAGATCATTACACTTATGTCTACACAATAGGATCTGTTCAAATGCAAGGCTTTTGATATGTTAAACACAAAGCTGTAAACTTTAGAATCAAGCCAAACTTTAGAATCAAGCCACTCTACAACTCTGGGCCATGAAACTTTATTTTTGAATCATCACTGGAAAAAAATTGGGGGTAAAATTTCAGGATTTTAAATTACAAATGCAATTAAAATTTATAATTTTCCATCGGCTCCTTAGGGATATAAAACCATGAAGTGTTAATGTGAAGCATAAGGTCTCATTTTCCTGGTGGTAGGGACAGTTGTGCACAAATAGAAGCAGATTTAAATATTCCCCTGAGACAAACAAATAGGTATTGCAAACAAAATAATTAAAATGGTTTGTAACAAGCAAGCAAATGAGTGCTGTGAAGATCAGCCGCTATTATATTTATTTTTCTGTTTGAATATCTGCCTGGGGAATAAGCTGCAAATTAAAGGACCCAACTAGATTTTTAAAATTTAATGACAGAATGAAAAGCATTGGCTTTGTGTTATGGAGATAGTTACTTAGGTCATAGTTTTAAATATTGAAAATATTGAGGTTCACTCTGTGTGTGTGTGTGTGTGTGTGTGTGCACGCACACACGTGTGCACACATGTAATTCTGAAGAACTTCTTCCTCATCATTTCCCTCCCTCTCTCCCTTCTTCTCTCCCTCCATGCTTGTCTCCCTCCCTCCTTTTTTCTTTCTTCCTTCCTTTCCCTTCTTTCTTCATAAGTACTTACCAGGCCTGGTACTCAGCTCCAGGAAGCCGGCAGAGTGTAAGATATATGCTGTGTCCTGGAAGAACAGGAATTGGACTGGTTCTAACACCAGCTTAGATGGAGTGATGAATTAGCACCTGCAGTTTCCTTTTGGATCTTTGTGTGAGTGGGCAGGACACTGAGAAGTCTCAGTACTTCTGAACTGAAGCAGAGTTATGGGCTATACGATAAAGATCCAGAGGCTCCTTATGGATTTTTGGATTTTAGTAAATGGAGTTCCCTTATGTAGCTCTTGAGTCCATTATTCTGAGCTAATTTCCACACTGCTTTGCTGGAGGCAGAGGATGACAGGAAGGGCCATTTCTCTGCCTGTGACTGTAGAGAACTTCCTACTCGATCTCTGCCCCCTGAGTTTTTGAGCTGCAGAGTCTAGATTTGTCCTGCCTTCCAAATGCCAGCTGAAACTATTTTAAGCCTGATCCTACAGTTATTTTAGTTCTTTTAAACCTCAGGTCTTGACCTGCAGAAGTTTACATTTCAGATGCAACTTAGAGCACATTTCAGGAATATCACATTGGAAAGAGTGAGGGCAAGGTTGGCAATTGCTAGACCACTTCTGGGAATTGCTTTGACCTACCTTGTATGTTCTGAGTCCATTGGAATGAAGAGAAACTGCATGAGCAGGGATGCGTGAGATGGAGTTGTGAGAATTTAGAACTGGGTAGGTTGGTGGAAGCAGGTGGAAAAGAAAAGGAAGATAGTAACAAGAGTGGAAAAGGAGAAGAGAAAGTAGGAGACAGGAGACAGTAAGAAGGGAAGAGGAGAGAGCTGAAAGGAAGATGCACATATCTCATACAGTCACTCAACCTCATTCAAAATCCACCACTAACCAGCCAGCCACCTTTAGTTCCATCCCCATAAATGCTGGAGGCATGTGTGCATCCCTTGCTTCATTGGAAGGCAGATGTCCACTTTGTGTTGATGATAAAATATAGAATAAAATGTGAGGAAATTCAAGTTCAATAAAACAATAAAAGAGGCACTCAAAATGCAAGTCTTAGCCAACATGGCAGCGTATGCCTGTAATCACAGCAGCTTGGGAGGCTGAGACAGGAGGATCTCGAGTTCAAAACCAGCCTCAGCAATGTTGAGGCACTAAGCAACTCATTAAGACCCTGTCTCTAAATAAAATACAAAATAGGGCTGAGGAGGTGGCTCAGTGGTCGAGTACCCACGAGTTCAATCCCCGGTACCCAGCCCCCATAAAAAAAATATACAAGGCTTTCACAGACTTTCTTTGGACTCTTGACTGGTATAAAAGTCTCCTGGTAAAACAGCAGAGCTGGGGAGAGTTTTCCAGAAATAAACAGAGAGCCTTGGGGATATCCATCCCATGGCCAGGTGGTGGTGTTTAGGGAACAAGTTCAGCTGCCTAGTGTGGGCTAATTGAGCTGTCTTCTGGGAATGAGCTGTGGTAGAGAAGATGGTGTGGGGGAGAAGCTCTGCCACCTGTACCCTGGACTAGGGTAGGAGGGGCAGGCAGATAATAGGCTTTACTATGAGCAGAAGCCATTGTGTCTGTTATACAAATAGAGGAAACTGCACTATATTTCAAATAATGGTCCATTTTATTTAATGACAGAATGATGAGTCCTAGTATGGTATCTTTCAGGGAATCAAGGGTACCTGGATCTCTGGAGGTGAGGCACAGGAAAGGGCTAATGCAGACTGAAATGGTCTAGGGCTCCCTTAGGAGTTTGGAGGAGGCTGCAGGAGCAATGAGGTGATGAGAGGGGCAGAGAAAGGACTACTCTCTTCCATGGAGGCTAGGCTGAGGCAGAGCTGTGCTGGCTTTCCACATTTGCAGAAAGTGCTTTAATGTTTGATTTGGAAGGATAAGGAGCGCTTGCTAGAAAACTGCTCTAGTCACATTGTGTCCCATTGAGTTAGACTCACTGAATGGTGTCAAAAACTCTTAGAAGTGCTATTATCCCTTTTACAGACGGCATTCAAAGAAACGTAGTACCTTGACCAAGGTATATATGGTCAGTAAGAAGAGAAGCCAGGATTGGAACCCAAATATGTTGGATTCTAAATCTTGAACCCTCATCATTTCACTGTCTAAGATCTTAGACCAAGACTTCCCAAATATTAGTATGCCTATGATCACTGGGGCATCCTTTTAAAGTGCAGATTCTGATCAGTTAGATCTGTAGTAGAACTTCAGAATCTCCATTTCTAACAAGTGCCTACAAGAGGCTGATACTGTTGGTCTATGGACCAGTTTTCGGGAAGAAAGGAGATCCTCTTTGATAATTTTGTATATTCTACATAAAATAGGGAGACTCATGAAGACCTTGAGATTTTGGGTGACGGGCTATGACTCTAGCCAGAAGAACCCCTCTACTGCCTCCTGTCCTGAAAATGTAACCAGCATCAAGCTGTGGCTGCATCCTCCCACCCTCTCTTCTTCACCAGCATGTCCTTATCTCCATGTAGCATTGTGTGACCTTGACCTAAGTGTTCTGGAGGGCTCTGAAAGCAGCAGACACTCCAAAAATCCTGCTGACTTCAGTGGGGGTTATTCTTTCATCATACTTTATTACATCCTTCTTCTATTTTCTCAACTTTTCTCAAACCAGCCTTGTCTATGAAATTTCTCTTCTATCATTAACTTTAGATTACTGGCACCATGGTTATTAAGGGGGAAATAAACTTTATTATTTCTCCAGAGATAGAATAATGCTGGTAGCACACAGATGTTTGAGAGATCTAGGTCTTTCTAAGGAATAAAAAGAAATTACTAATAATGTGATTGCATAGCCCTATATAAGTTTAGAGATCTATATAAATGTTTAATAGTATTTTCTTCCCTGATATTGGAAGGCTCAGAAATTTTACTGAAGTCTTAAGGAACAGAAAAAAAATGCATTTATGTGTGAGTTTTGCATTCAGTTTATCAAAATGTACATTTAGTAAAAAAGAGATCCTTACCATTTTAATTGTCATTGTGAAAATTGCTCCTCATAAAAATGGTTCCTTTTTACTGCTCAACCTGGCTTGGAGAGAGACTTTTGCAGTGATTCTCCCTGTTTTCAATAAAATATTTTCAAGAAGCTTAAATGGTAATGAGGGCAATATAACAAGCACTCACATGCTCATCATTCAAATTTTTGCCATATTTGAGATCCCAATTTCTAAGAAATTGACCATTTCAGATATAATGAAAGCCTTCTCTACCACATTACAAATCCTGTTGGGTTCTGTATTATTCAAGTTGTTTTTAACTATAGTAATCGAAAACTCTAAATCCAATTTCCTTAAGTGGTTTGAGAATTTATGATGTCACCTTAGAGAAGGCTCAGAGATAGTTTGCAAGGTCTCGGGGCAGGATGAGCAGAGGCTCAATAACATCCTCAGGTCCCCTGTTCTTTGGTGTGATGGTGATCGGCCTGCCCTCAGAAAGCTGCAGTCTCTTCTCAGTCGTCTTCTTAGGATTTTGCCAAGCTTCTCAGAAGCCACCAAGGAAAATCTTCCATCTTAATAATCAGAAATGGGATCATGACTGTTTCCTAAAATGACCTAAAGTAACAGGACCACAGAAGCTGGATCAGACCAAGCAGGATGTACCCCTGATTCTGGGGATAGGATCACTTCTTACCACCGTGAATCCTATGGTGGGAGGAAAGTATACTCTGGGGTTTATGCTGGCAAGGAAGAGGAGGGGCAACCTATTAGGTAGACAGAAAATCTGTTTTCTCTTTTCTCTATTCCCTCAGTGGCAACTACTCTCCTGAAGTCAGTGTATTCCACCTCTAAGTGTTAAAGATGTTCTTACATATGCCTCTACTATAAGTGTACCTACTTTGATGTAGCTTGGTCTTCTTTTTCTCCTCTGCTTTTCCTAACTGTTATGTACATCTGTACAGGTAATGACATAACACTATCAATTTATTCAGTTGTTTTCATAAGTGAATAGCAGTCCATCATAAACTCCACTGCTTCTTCAATTCTCTCTCTCTATCTCTCTCTCTTTGGTAATTACATCAGAGGCCTGAATGGAAGTAAGGTAGAAGTGTCTGGGTCTGACAGATACTGAAACTATTGTGCCACCAAATGATCCTGTTTAATTTATTATCATTTTTATTCTTATAGTCAGCCCCAAGAAGCACTTTAAAAACCATTCCTAGCCTCCATATTATCTTTTCATCACCTTTTTCTTTGGGGAGGGGGCAAAGTCCTTTTGAAAATCCAATACAGACCATGGGCTCTCTCCACAGGAAAATGCACACACACTCATATTCTTTATAGTTTTTGAAATGGTGAACCCCTGTGAAGCCAGCCACAGACCCTGGCTGAAGACACACATTTCCTCTGAACAGAGGCAATCAGATCTCATTCTCTTCCTTAGTGTGCTCGGCAAGAAGGACAATTTTGCTTTCAATCAGTGAATTAAGTATGTGCCTCCTGGGAGAATGTGAGGATTGACTTTTCTTTAAAATTCTTCTAACTTTTCTTTGGTCTTAACCCTTTGCAAGTGAAGTAGACAGGTTTCCTAATAATTTATTTGATTCAAAATGCATGCTCTCTAAGCTTCAGTGTGCATTCTCAGTACAGTGAGTATTCTTATTATTCAGTGCATGAAGCAATTCCTCGTATCTATTATATTCATAGACATCTTCCTTTAAGTAAGCTACAAGGCAGAAAAGAGTATATTTTTTTTCTTTTTGATAACTGGTAAGGATGTGATATTACCTGGAAACCCCAACCTTCATTTCTTTTCTGCTTATTCTAGTTGTTACAATATTCTTGTTATCACATTGTAAATACATACTACTCTCATTGAATATGGAGTAAATCTATCAGTGTTTTGCTATTTCTCTATTCTAACTTCATTATTAGTAAGTGTTCCAGATTTTAAATCTTAGTGATTTCTGAAGATGATCCATTAAACACTATAACCCAGGGTAACATTGTCTCTCTCAGGGCTAATTTCTTTCCTCTATTGAGTAGTGAGTAGGACTGATGAAAGAGAATGTATAGGTGGAATCTATTAGACTGTAGGAGAGAGAGCAACAGAAATTCATAGGAATGTTTCTGGAACAACAAATGAAGTAAGGTAGAACCTGCAGAAGGTTTATTGCATCTGCAATAGTGGGATGATTCAAGAACACAATTAGGATTTGGTCGAAGGGAGGAGGTTACACATGCTTCACTAGGGTCCCTCAGAAATAATCCTCTGTCTAAAATTATGACAGTGAACTTAAGCAAATGCAGTTAAATAAAGTAAAAATAAATTATAGCATAATTATGAAGGTGTAACCAGTCCTACAGTTAAGACATATGGGGAGAAATTTGGGAGACAGGTGTATATTCTAGAAAAAGCATAGGGTCATGAACTAAAGAATTTAAATTTCATATAAAAGGTTTAGTAATGTGTCTTTATGGAAGAATAATTAACCTGAGTGAAACTCCTCAAAGGAAAGGACCCCAAAAATCTGAGTATATTTTAAAAAATATTTTAAATAGAAATTCTCAAGATTAATAAATTTAGAGACCAAATGTAAAGTAAAACTGGAAACTCTTGGTAACGTGTAAACATCAAATTTAATTTTCCCCCGAATGTATTGGCCAAACTCTGGGAATCTGGAGTTTTATTCTCATGCCTATGTGGGGAATAGGACAGATAAGATCAAGTTTAAGAACCAAACAAATGCGGACCTAATGAGATACTGCCACATAAAGCTGGAAACACATCCTTGGTGTATGAATTATTGAGAAATGCACACATGACATGGAAGGGTAGGAGACCAAGAAAAATCTCCTGTCTTGACTTTAGAGTTGCATGGAGGGAAGGCATTTTCACAAACATGGAAAAACCTCATGCAGGTTTGTGACTCAAGTTATATCACCTGTGGTGTCTAGCAAAGCGCAAGGGAATTGGATTCACAGTGGCTGTACACGGATAGCACTCCTAGATACATAGTAGAAGCAAGCACTGACACATCTGAAGTAATGTGAACGGCAGTCAGAGAGTTCCTCAGGAAGTTCAAGGGAAAACAGAGAAAGGTAGAGAGAGACAGAGACAGAGAGAGAGAGAGAGGCAGACAGACAATATCAAGGGCAGTTTAATCACATCTAGTTTAAACCCTAGAATTATCTAGCAGAATGTTAAATAAATGGATTTACATATGTTTCAAAAATACAGAATGGAAAATAAGAGGAAGGCATAAAAGACCTTAAGGAAAAGAAAGCAATATTGAGAAAGAAATGAACAGAGCATCAAGAAATTACAAAATCTATTGAAGTTAAAATCCTTTGAGGAGATGTTAAACATCAAATTGGACACATATGGTGAAAAGCGTAGTGGACTGGAACATATGAGGAGAGCATTTAGAACGCAGCCAGAGGAGCAAGGACATGGGAAATATGAAAGGGAGGTTAAGACACGTGGAAGGTTGGATATCAAGATTTAGCATACTTTTTATGCTTTTATTGGTGCATTGTAGTTATGTGTAATAGTGTGGTTCAGTTCTACATATCCACACATGCATGAACTATAATTGCTCTATTTCAATCCTCAGTATTTTTACTTCCCCTCCCGTCCTCCCTCCTCCAGCTCCCCTTCCTCCACTCTACTTGTTTTTTTCTATTTATTTATTGTTTATTTAATTGGTGGAATTCACTGTGGTATATTCATATATGTACATAGCATAATTTGATCAATTTAATTCCACTGTTTCTTCATTTTCCTATCCATCTCTCGCCTTAAGTCCCTTTCCTGTACTCCACTGCTTTCCCCTCAAATTTTCATGGAATTCCCCACCTGATCCCCCATTTCATGGGATCTCCTTCTCCCCTTTGTATTTCCTTATTTCTTTCTAGCTTCTGCATATGAGAGAAAATATTTGACCTTTGGCTTTCTGAGTCTGACTTATTTCACTTAGCATGATGTTTTCCAGTTCCATACATTTACCAGCAAATGCCATAATTTCATTTTTCCTTATGACTGAGTAAAACTCCATTGTATGTATTTTTACTGCATTTTCTTTATCCATTCATTTGTTAACAAGCACCTGGGCTGGTTTCATACTTTGGCTTTTGTGATTGAACTGCTATAAACATTGATGTATCTATATCACTACAGTATGCCGACTTTAGTTCTTTCAGATAAACACCAAGGAGTGGGATAGCTGGGTCATAAATGGTTTCATTTCTAGTCTTTTGAGGAATCCCCAGACTTTCCAAAGTGGTTGTACTAATTTGCAGTCCCACCGACGATGGGTGAGTGGACTTTTTTCCTCACACCCTTGCCAGCGTTTATTGTTATTTGTAATTTGATGATTGCCATTCCAACTGAAGTGAGATAAAAATCTCAATTTGCATTTCCCTGATTACTAGGAATGTTGAAACTTTTTTCCATATATTTTGAATACCTAAAAGGAAATAAGATAAAAGGGAAGAGGGTATTCAAGAATTTTATGGCTTATAATTCTCTAGAATTATTGAAAAAAGCCAAACCCCAGATCCAGGAAGCCCAAGGGTCAGGAACAGAATAAAAATTAAAAGTCTACATGTAGGCACATAACAGAGTGATTGATTGTTAAACACAAAAGACACAGAAAGTCTAAAGTGCATTCAGAGAAAGAAGGTAGATCATCTATAAATGAGTTCTAGTTCTATATATGATGGGCTAAATTATGGCTTTCAGAGACAGCTGGAATTCAGAGATAATAGTATTTTATATGGCAAAAGAGATTTTGCTGATGTGATCAAGTAATGGTCTGGAGATGGGGAGATCATCTTGGACCATTTGGATGGGTCCTAAATACAATCCCTATCATCTCAGAGAGGGAAGCAAACAGAAATTAGACTATAAAGAAGATTAATGTGACCATGGATGCAGTGATTGGAGCTGTAAACCAAATAATGCTGATATCTACCAGGAGCAGGGAGAGGTATGGAACCATTTTCTCCTAGAGTCTCCAGGATAACATCTTGCCAACACCTTGATTTCAACATAGGAAGATTGATTCTGGACTCCCATCCTCCAGAACTGGGAGAGAATAAAACTGTTATTCTGTCACTAGTGATAATTTCTTATTACACTGATAGGAAGTGAATATACTGGACAGTAGTGGAAGCCAGAAGACAAAGTCATATTACTTCTATGAGATAAGAGAAAATAGTAGCCAACTTAGAATTACATCTTTGAAGAATGAGATCAAAATACACAATTCTAACAAGAAGAAAAAAACAGTTTATCACCAAAAATCCCCATATTAAAGAAAATTCTTAATGTATTTTAGAAGAATAATCTCAGATGTAAGGTTTGAGACCCAGAAAACAATGTCTGTCAACTTTATTAGTAAATAATACATACATAGAATAATATTGACTTTATAAAAACGATGAAAATATATAATAGAAGAGCATATAGAAAGATAAAATTAAGATACTGGAAGTTGTTTGACACATTATTTGGGCTGATGGGGATTGGAAGTCAACATTGAAGAAAAGAGTAAAATTACTGATTAATATCACACGTTCAAGAAATGTATTAAAATATCTAGGAAAACTGATAAAAGGCTTACATAGAAAATATAACCTTCAAAAGATGGTAAATAAAACAGGAAAAAGACCATTCCAAAAAGAAAGGAAATGGCAAGATGTGTAATGTCAATAATATGGCATAAATTCATCTAAGTACATCAACATAAATGGATTAAAATTTATAGTAAGAAGTCAAGTATGGTATAAATATTTCTGGTTTATTTATGTTTATGGGAGTTGCAACAAAAATGTGAGACAGAAAGTTAGGCAGAAAAGAGATGTAAAAAAATTAAAGCAGGCAGATAAAAGCCACAATAAAACTGGTGTATCTATCTTAATATGAGACACTTTAATGCACAAGGCCCTGAGTTCAATCCCTGGCCACACACACACACACACACACACAAAGACACTTTAGACTATAAGGCAAGATGCACTTTTAGAAGTAAAGAGGTATCTACATACTGATAAAAGGTTCAATTCAGCAAAGAGCTATAATTATACACTTGTATATAACTAATAAAAATTCTCAAAATATGTAAAGAAAATACAGACATAATACAAGAAGTAATGGACAAATTCCCGATTTAATGGACCTAACTATAGACCAATGACGGGACAGTGCATGCACGTGAAACATTCTTGCTCAATGTCCACAAAGCAAACGTCTTTGCAAAGAAAGAGCCAAATTAGATGGTTTCATAGGCTACTTCTACTAAATATTCCAGAACCTAGAAAAGATATTTGTAACATGAGACTAAGGACTACTCTGCAGAATTAAAAAGAAACAAATCAAAAATCTCTACAAATCTGTATGCCAGAGACTGAGCCAATGAAAGTGAGCAAAACTGCAAATGATGGACAGGAAACAAAAATGATTCATGAATACATGAAAGATATTCAACCCTATGAAACATTTAGAAAGTAAAAATTAAAATCTAGCAGACTGGCAAAAATTAGAAAGTCATACAGTGGTAGGTATAAGTAAGAATGTAGAACAAGTAACACTCCCTTTATCACATGTGATTATAATTTGGTACATCCTCTTTGGAAATTTATCATTACTTAGTAAATTTGAATGTGTTTCTATTCTCTTATCAAAAAATTCCAGGGCTGGGGATATAGCTCAGTTGGTAGAGTGCCTGCCTTGCAAGCACAAGGCCCTGGGTTCAATCCCCAGCACTGAAAAAAAAAAAAAATTCCAATTCTAGCTGGGCATGGTGGCACATGCCTGTCATCTCAGTGACTTAGGAGGAGGCTAAGGCAGGAGGATGGTGTGTTCAAAGCCAAGCTGCCTCAGCAACTTAGTGAGGCCCTAAGCAACTCAGTGAGACCCTGTTTCAAAATAAATTAAAAGGGCTACGGGTGTGGGTCAGTGGTTGAGCACCTCTTGGTTCAATCTCTGGTACCAAAAAAACAATACAACACAACAAAACAAACAAACAAGAAACCCAAGAAATTCCAATTCTAGATATGTACTCTAGATAAATTCTTAAATAAATGCACCAAGACATATACATAAGAAGAATGGACATAGAAGCTTTTTTTGTAATAACAAACCCAACATTCAAATGGTAATCCACAATAGGTGAATAAATTGTTATAGTCATACAGTACAATAATGTTCAGCTTTGAAAAACATTAAATTAGAACTTCACTCAACACCATGGATAAATCAAAAAAACTTAATGCTCAACCAGTGGTTTTAAATGCTGATGAGTATTGGAACTATCTGGAGAGCTCATGGAGAAGCCATACATTTTTATTATTGAAGTGGAACAGGGTTGAATCTCTAGAATTTTATTGAGTTCCCAGGTGACAAATTTGAGAACCACTGCATTAAAGCACATATATACTGTTAAGCTTATGCTAAGCTAAATACAACATATATGACTAAGCTATATGTCATCAAGGGTTACACACATGAGTTATAGCATACAAAGTCTACTCTGGCTGAGGAGAAAGGAGAAGGCATTTGATGGGGGGAAAGAGGAAATATCCATCCAAGATGCATTATTTTATTTCTTAGTTTGTTGGAAGACACACTGAAATCATTTTATTATTTATTCATTTTTAATAAATGCAGTGTTTGTGTATAAGATGTGTTTCACAATATAAACTTAAGAATTAAGCTTTATTTTGAGTTTGTGCACTCTTGTGAGCATCTGTGTATGATGTGTTCTATTGTCTTCACTGCTGGATTACTGACTTCCGGCAGTGGCGTGTACATATTATCTTCTTCTACTCATCAGCAATGTTTATTGGAATGAATATTCAAATGAGACAAAGGGAACATTTATTCTCCAAGTAGGTTACTTAAATTGGTTGCTTGGATTGCCCTCTTTACCTCTGGGACTGTCTAGAAGTCAGGGTCTCTCACATTGGTTCAGAGGTATGCAGCCAGGAAACAGTGAACAGGGGGTCAGTGCATCCCTGATCACACCCTTGTGGTACTGTCACCAGAGAAGGTCCAAGGCAATCCCAGGGAGGAGGACCTCAACTCAGGATGATGGGGGTCCTTGAAAAGTGTCCCAGGAAAGAATCTCAGAATGTGTCAGAGGCACAAGCAGTGATTTATTCAGGAAAACAAGGTATGTACATTCGAAGGGAGAGAGAGTTAGAGTGAGTGCATAGAGTATCTCAAGATTGAGATGCACTTTTTGGGTCTCAGGCTCTTTTCTTAAAGGAAACTTCATGAGGAGTGGGCATGGGAAGGTATGTGGGGAAGACATCAGTCTGGTGATCACAAGGTAGTTTATTGTGGCATGCTATTTCTCAGGATCTTTAGGTTGACATTGTCTCCAGTATCTAATCCATATATTGTTTGGATTGTACCTGTAAGTTTTAAAAAAATATCTTATCTCCCTTTGCTTAATCTACTCTAAAGATAACCTGTGTTAGGACATTGCACAGGGCTATTTTCATATGTTAGTGAATTTACAGTAACTTTAAGATTTGTAGATTTCTTAAAAATTTTGGAGAGACAGACCTGGGGAAAAAACAGGCCTTGGGAGAGAACATATGAGAAACTTTAGAATAAGACTTTCAGATTAAAGTTATAGTTTTCTTTCCCTTCCTTTTTTCTCCATTCCATCTTTTATTTCTTCTTCTTTCTTTTATTTCTTCTATTCTTTCTCAGTACTTAAGAGACCCAGCAGGACTAACAGGACAGGATCAGGGTCTGGCTGAAAGCTGCTAGAATTGACTGATCTCATAGGCTCAGAATTGGAGTAAGGAAAAGAGCAGATCTTTTTTATTGCTTTGAAAGAATTTAGGGAGTTGCTTTTGTTGGTTCTCAGATTCTGATTGCAGATATCTCTGGACGAGATAGGAAGGATAGTCCCAGAGGAGCAGAACAGGGAGTGGGTTGGGAATGCACTGGGAGACTGTGACCATGCTCTCTCTGGATGAGAACTGAGTCAGAGGAGACAGGAGGGTCTGCAAGTTTCCTAAAGATCCTCACCATGAGGAAGGAATAGGGCAGCTAATAGGTTGGCAGAGAGCTGTGCCAAATCCTAAAGGAGTCTTGGGAAGGCAGAATGGAAGAGGAACAGTCCACAAACCAGGGCAGTTTGGGTCAAGGAGTTGAGACCCTACCCCCTGGTTATATCACAGCTGTCGCTTACTCACTTAGCCACTAACCCCAGGTGCTGTTACAGGTTGCCAGGAAGGGTAGTGGCTGTACTTACAGAAAGGGACTGTGCAACCTTGTAAATCAGATCCCTAACAGATTTCCAGGGTTCTGCTTGACACAGTGGCACGGCTTGGTGCTGCTGACTCTTCCTCCCAGAAGCTGAGGAAGCAGGAGAGTTTTAATAAAAGGGTTTCTAGAGAGAGATTAGTGGAGTAGAGGAAAGGGATTGAGGGAGGGGGGAGGGACAGGAAAAGGGAAGAATGATGGAATGAAATTAACTAAACTATGCTAGATGCATAAATGAATTTATCACAGTGAATGTCACCTTCATGTATTTCTATGAAGCACTAATTTTAAAAAGTCCAAATAAATAGAAGGAAGACCTATAGAACAAAAGAAAGGGAACATGGTGACAGTGGAGAGAAGGGAAAAAGAAAGTACTGGGGACTGAATTGGAGCAAATTATACTTCATGCTTGTATGATTATGTCAAAATGAACCCCAGTATTATGTATAACTGTAATGCACTGATAAAAAATGGAAAAAAAATGGGGGGCTTCTAAGAAAATGACTGTTTCCCCTACCATGGTCTCTGCTACCAGGGAAGTGTGGGAAAAGCAAAAGGTATGAGAGGCATCATTTCTTCTGGGAGGTGGGTGGGCTCTGATTCCCCCCTTTATGCACAATTCAAATTATGTTTCACGCCTTTTTGCTCTCTCTAGATTAAAAAAAAAATTTTCCACTAAATCCTCTTTATTCCTTCTCCAAGGCAAAACTCACTAGTCTACTTGTTGCCCTTTCTTATATTCCTTAAGATTCGGATGTGATTTCTCTCATCCTGGATGCCATGGTCCCAGGGCAAATAGAACAGAGATCAGCATGCATATTCAGACTCAGCTGCAAGCCCACTGTGTTCTGGACCCATGCTTCCTGACCAGTTTCCTTACCTTTGATGGTCTTATTGGTCCCAATCCAGCAAGATCATCTTCTCTTAAATAGACTTTTGTCTTAAATGCAAACTTCAGTGATTTAGCCCCAATCCAGTATGCCAAATCCAGTATAACCCTTTAATCTTTTTTGAGATCCCTGCAGTTCAGTATATTTGGAAACTATAGATCATACTAAAACACAACGCTTAATGTTTATTCTCTCCCTGGTTCAGTATGTGGTTTTAACTGACCAGGCTTCACACACACAGCAGCTTCTTAAGACAGTTATTAAATATCGTTTACCATCCTACCCTTAAAAATGTTATGCTCTTGTTTCAATGATTCTGAAACCCCAGATCATTAACCTCATTAGCTCCATTTATACCATCACAGTGTCTCAAAGCTAGAATGGATCCTCTGCAAGGAGGAAGATTTAAAGCTTATTTTAAAATACATTTATTCATAGTTAAAATCTTAATTTGCAACCAACTGCTGATTTAGTCACTTTCCTGGAGACAGTGAACCAGAGTTTTTCTTAGCCTGACCGACCCTCTGTCCCACTGCTGGAACACTGAGCATATATTCATTTCCATTTTTTTTTTTTTTTTTTTGTAGACCTGTGTTGGACCCAGCTGTGCCGCCTGGCATTCTCTTCTCTGTCCTCTCTTCTTTCAGTTTTGTTCCTCTCAAATCATCTCTTCTTATAGCAGCCAGAGATTTTTGAAAATGCAAATCTGATTATGGCTCATTTGTGCCTAAAACCTTTCAAGGCCTCCTCCTTGCCCTTAGTGTAGGTATTTTAGCATATGTACTGACCCCACAAACTCCCATCTGGTCCTGAACCTGTCTCTAGTGCTGTCTCTGACCACTCCTTCCTTCTATGCCCACAAAATACACCCTGAAGAGGGGCCCAGCCTGCCCTCTCCAGGTTGGTGAAGGCTGTGACATTTCACCCTATTGCCTCTTCCCAGAGCAGGGTCCATCTGCATCACTCCCGCTAGCCTCTGTGGCACCACCACCTTCTGAGCTGAATCCTCCACAACAACTTTGCCTGACAAGTTCATCCTCAAGTTCAATTGAAGTGCTAATTTCTCATAAAAGCCTCCTCCTGGACAGATATCCCTAAGAACCCTGCTCTCTTTGCAATTTCTATGCTTGAGGATGAAATGGGATAACAATAGGATCTACCTCACAGAACTTCTAGGTTTGTTGTGAACACTAAATGAGCTAATGTATGTAAAGAGCCTAGTGTATGATGGATCTAACATGGTAAGCACAGTGGGTGTCTTTAGCCCCTGAGACACTTGGTGTATTTCAACCTGTGATGATGATGGAAAGATTCATGGGATTGGATTACAATTCCTGAATGGCTGTATCCCTTGTACTTAGTACAGAACAAACCTCAGAGACGTTGGGTAGATTTGAAGGATTGAATGGGGAAATGAAAGAATAGATATATTTGCAAAAATTTTATGCAAATAATTTCATAAAACCAATCTAATTATTAAGGAATTCCAGGGAGCTCATTGCATTTTGATCAATTATGTCATAAAAACCCAGTTTTTCCTAGCTAAATCAAGTGAATGACTCTCAATAGGAAATTTAGCCTTTACGTCTTGCTAATACCTACCATGATATATGATAGTATTGGCTTCTAAAAGCCTCACACCATAGAAACCAGCTCATTGATGGTTAGCCTGAGTCATCTTTTTCTGGCTTTCAGGGAAAATGTTGGATAATCCTGTTATCCAGGCACTTAATGGATAGCAAGTATTGTTTGTAAATAAGCAACTAATGAGATATGTAGTCTGGTCCAAGCCTTTGGCTTAGTTAGCCTTGGCTCTATGGGCTGTGATCTGGATGTCTCATGTTTTTTCCTCCCTAAAATAGTTAATGAGTTGATGGTAAGCATGGGTCTGGTTATTTCTCCAGGAAATCAGTGACCCCGAGATCCTGGATCTGGTTCATAGTGCCCTGGGCAGGATGACTGTCGTCCGGCAAATCTTCCCATCTGCAAAGGACAACCAGAAATGCATGAGGAACAATCATCGCATCTCCTCCCTGCTCTGCGACCCCCAGGAAGGCTACCTCCAGATGCTGCAGGTCAGTGTGCAGTCTGCCCCCCTGGGTGCCCTTCACACAGGAGTCTTACCCACTCCCTTGGCCTGCTGCTGGTGACACACTGGGACCTCCTTGGCTCCTGCTGACTACTGTTGCCCACTGACTTTAGTAACTAGAACACTGTCATTTGCTGAAGGGGAAGCCAGTTGACTGGGCAGTGTCTCTTAGTAGCACCAGTGAACATTATTCCTGTTATCAGCAGGCAGGACTTGTTAGCTCATGGGGTGCCCGTGGTGTTTAAGTTACGTGCTTAGCAGGGAAAGAGATTACTGTTTCTTAGACGTCTGCGATGATTACTTTGCGGGGATGGGTTTCTCTATCAGAGCCAGGGATGGAGACTTCCCCTGAGTTCTTCCTTGTAAGAAGGCATTAGTACAGACAGCTCTTGCAAAATAACTTGGAACAACCCCAGCACCTCTGCTGAATGCTGAGTCTTAGGTCAACCAGAATGCTGCTGGATCCCCAACCTAGCAGGGAGGGCTCAGGGGATCAGGACCAGGACATGCCTACCTGCTCCATTCTTTCCAAGGTGTGAGGTACAGATTGTTTATAGCCAGTTCTTTGACCACCTCCCTGGAATATGTGCAATCTGCTTTAATTTGTTTTAGGGCCTTGGAATAGAACAAGGAGCTTCTTTTCTGTTGTGAAAAGTGGATTTTTCTTTGGATATTTAGGAGCAATAAGGAAGCAGTGTGGAGAGTACCCACTGGCAGTCCCAAACCTGCTTCTTTATTGGGAATGTTAAACAAAGAAACCATCATTAATGCTTGAAAGGAGCCAAAGGACAGAGAGAAATTTCTTCCAGTTGGGATTATGAAAATTGCTCAGAAGTGTGTATGCATAATATTCTCACCTTGGAGCATTTGAAACCATTTCCACCTTCTTTACCTGGCTAGGCCTGGGAAGCAGAAACCATGGTTCCAGGTCAAAGAGGACTATGTCTGCCACCAGAGTGTCAGCCACAAACCAGGCATTTCGGTTTCACTATACTAAGGGCTGCAAATTTTGGGGAGGGGGATTATTGGAATCTCAAATGGGCCGTGGACATATTTAACTTGCCAGATAATTGAATGCATCATAAAATCATGGAGTTGGGGGAAGGAAATGCATCTTAAAGATGAGAACTCAGAAATGAGTTCTCAGTGGGTGGGAAACACAGCAGACATTGATTTTAGCTGAAATAAGCCCCCCTCTCTTGGTGCCCATGGCACCAGGAGTCCATTAGTTGAATGAGCTGGATGGAATGTCTGGTGTCTTTCTTAGGAAAGTGTTGATCAAGAGGGTATAACAATAGCCTCCACAGAGGCCATGAACTTGAGAGCCCCAGGAATGTGGGTCAGAAAGGACCTTGGCAGTTTTGTATTTTTGGATACTGCTGGTCTGTTCTTCCTTTTTCCTTTCTGGAGACTGGAAGAGGTGGCAAGGCCAAGTAAGTCTCACTTATTGAGCCTCTGTATGTATTATTCCTGCTGTCCACGAGGATGGAAGTGGAGTCAGATAAGGGGGCAAGCAGCAAGTACCTATTCCTACATAGTACAAGAGAATCCCTTTGCTCTGTGTGGGGCCAGAGGATGTCTGAAGATTCTCCCCAGATTCTCTCCCCCTTAAAGGGCTTCACTCCTCTCCAAACATGTCATCCTAGCCCTTCCCTGCCTCATACACCTCTGTTCATTTCTCCAGTTCTTTCTAAGTCCAGCTGCAGTCAGCCTACTGGAGGAACAAAAGAGGGGCCACTTTCCTTTGCACAAAGGTGGGTGGAACAGGCTGGGGCAGAGGAGGGTGACAGTATTTTTCTTCAGGGTCTGTGATTACTCGTTTTGCTCTGGACTATAATGTACAAATAAGTGGGCTTTTTGACTGCACATCAGACACATTGGCTGCAAGGAGTCTTTTCACTGGAGGATAAAAGTGAAAAAAGACTGAGGACACTAAGGGGGAGTGCATCTGAGGGCACTCTAAAATGTACCCAACAAGAGAATAAACAATGCAGAGCTCTGAGTTGTGTGACTAGATATCATCAAGTGAGGTAAGCGAAGTATCAGACCCAGGAATCCTGGGACATCCTCTCCTCCTTCTATTCCTGCTGAGACTCAGGCATTTATAGGAGCAAAATTCAAGAACACCACAGAGACCTGTAGTTGTAGCGGCTGCAGCAGCAGAACAGCAGCCAGATAGCCTGGGTGCAAATCCCAGTAACTCCAGTTACTAATTACTTTATAATAATTATTGATTTCTTATTCTGTGACTCAGTTTCCTGCTCTGTCAATTGGGGATGAGAATATCACCTTCCTGCCTAGAGTTACCATGCCAACAAAGTTAGAGAACAAATGGAAACCATTCAGGGCAGGACTGAGCTATGAACAGTAGCATCCTTAGTGAGGAGGGGGCCAGGTGTGTTCAAGGTTTCCATGGGAAGACTGAACATGGCCATATAGATATAGATACAGACAGTCATATAGTCCACCTGTCTTCCTGAGTATACTTCTTAACAACATTGGCATGGATAGGATAACATTTCTCATCCTTCCAGCCCCTTATCACACGACTTTGAGTACCTCTTACTGTCCACATCATTTATCTGGGTGCTCAGTCACTGCTGCCTTGCTAGGAAGAGGAGGACAGACCAGGTCTTTTACACCAATTTAGTACTTCATGTAAGACCCTGCTCACCGAAGATGCTCCGAAAGTATCTTCACTTATGGGGTGAATCTCTTAAGAAGGAAGGTCTTAATAAAAGTCTCTCAAAGCCATATAGATCTTTATCTCTTTTATGCAAAACATATCTATATCCAGGTAAAACACTTAATTAAAGACACCTCAACCTACATTAGTTGCATCTGGTTCCTCATGAGGGGCTGATGGGAGAGAATTGTGAATTTATTTACTCCTCCTTCCCAACATCCACTTGGGCAGCTTGTAGCTTCATCTCATTTACAAGCCGTTCCCTTCAAGTTTCCTCAGAAACTATTACCACTTCTTTCTTTCCTAATGACAGTGTAGAAGGCAAACTAATTTCTACTAGCCTCTAGCTGTGAGATTTATTGAAGAGACTCTAACATGCTTAGAACAACCAACTCAAGGAAAAAAAAAACATAGATGTCATGGATTATTAACTTCGTCTTGATGAAATTAATGAAAATCCTCTTGGAAATGAAGCTCTCCAGTCCATCTTAGTTCCTTCCCCAGATGGCTGCCTTTGGGATGATAATTCTGGTTTAGGAGTTTCTGAGAACCATCAAGAGCAGGGCGTTTTTGCAAGATCATCCATCTCTTGGCCTCAGAAACTCCATCTTCCTCTATTAGGCCTGTGGTCAGGGCTCTCTGTGTTTGAAAGCCAACCAAGCACTATTATAGCAAATCACTTTGGTAGCTATTTAGTAGAAAGTAAGTCCCTTGGAAGAAAAATACCTAAATAAGTAGCTTCTGGTGGCTCCAAAAGCTTTGCATTTGTCAGCATGTAGTAGTGTTGTTTATTTTCCCCAGAAAGTACTGTCCGATTTGGGGGGGTTTCTCATTCTTGTTCTCTTGACAAGTTACTTTAGGGCTCATGTGATTCAGTCAGTAATAAAAGTGATAACTGGTCCTTCAAAACCCTGAGTCTTGGCTAAGGTTTCATGGAGAGCCTTGCTCAGGGAAGAATCTGTATTATACTGTCTTCAGAACTGCATTGCCCAGCAACTTCAGGCCTGTAATTGAAGTAACAGACGCATTATCACATTGCCACTTCATTTATATTCAAATGTGTTTCCAAAGGGGAACAGGCAAATGATATACATGGTGTTGTCTGGTCACTGTGGAGCCTGAGCCAAGAATTAAGCTGTGGGGGCTAATGCAGTATTATTATAAAAGGCTCCCTCAGGTTGGAATTTCTCTTTTTTGTGGATTTAAAAATTGGTGAGTGACTTGATGCCATCACTTCCCCACCCCAGCATGCTCAATCTGTTAAAGCATTAAAGCATTTCAACCCCTTCTTCCCCACGTATCCCTATCTATTTCTTGAGAGCTTTCTGAACTCTTCCCTGGCTACAAGATTTTTGTCAGCCTGTCAGGAGAAGCCTTTCATCTAGAGCATTCCCCAAGTCCCCCAACACTGGCTAACTTGTTTTTTTTTGTCATTTTCAGTGGTTTATGTGACCCTAAAGGTCCAGACAGGTGCATTTGACAAGAAGTTGGGAAGCCTGGGTAGGACAAATGCATGGGTGGTCTCCTTGGATGCAGCTGGTTGGTTGCTGTTCTGGCCGCAGGTGGCCATGTGTATGTTTGGAGCCTAGAAAGCCTTGGGTAGGGACAGATGCCCCTCTCCACCCACCATACCCTCCCTTTAGATTTAGTGCTGAGCAGAGCCCCCTGCGTCCCCTTTGCCCTCTGTCACCATCTGCTGCATCCTTAGGCCTGGACGTGGTGTCCTCTCTCAGGACAGGTGGGCTGGCAGCAGTTTGGCACAGAGGCCTTGCCTAGGAACAGACTCCTCAAGCTGTGGCATCTGGACATCAGCTTGTCCTCCCAGCTGGACCCTCTGTCCACTGCTTAGTTGACGTTGCTGGCTGACCAGAGCCTGTTTGAGGATCTGGTCAGAGGTCAGTGGCTGCCGTTTGCTTCTGTGATGTTTCTCTGAACAGTCCATTTTGCTTGATTAATGACAGAAGGAAGAGAATCTTGGGCTCTTTAGAAGCCCTGAGGAAATGCGGCCTTTTGCAATGAAAACATTTCCCACTCTGGTGTTGGGTGGATAATGGTCTGGTACAGATGCAGCTGGCCTGTGTGGTGCTGACCCTGGCCTGTTGTTCATCTTCTTTTGACTTAAAGGATGAGTCTTACCATGGTACTGTGGACTCACAATCCCTGAGCCCCTAAAATATAATAGAGCCAAGGCTGGAGCACCCTTGACTAGAATTGTAGATTTACTAAGGCGAAGATAAACACCCAGTACCAGGGAGGCAGACACTCTGACTCTGCAGCAGACAAGTTTCCCCAGGCCTTCTCCCTTCGGGTCTGATAGGGGTCTGCAGAGGTCTCAGCCCGCTGACATCAGACAGGATTGAGAGCTTGGCTATCCTGAGGAGCTCAGCAATTTCACCAGGGGCTTCTATTTCATTACCTCTGGAAGGAGAAGGGCATCTGGGGTTCCGATAGGATTGTTTCCACCGGGCCTTGTGCTTGTCCAGGTGGGAAATCAGTGTCTTCTTGGTTTAGCAGGACAAGAAATCCCTACCCAAGCAAGGCACTTGCTACAGTCTGAATGCTTGTATCCCCTCAAAATTCCTATGTTGAAACCTAATCCCCAAGATGAAGGCATTAAGAGGTGGGGCCCTTGGGAGTTTAGGTCATGGAGGTCAGGAGGGTCATGGAGTCCTCCTGAATGGGGCTAGAACCCTTTATAAGGGACTAAAGAGACCAGAGTTCTCCCTTTTCACCACACTAGAGCACAGCAAGAAGATGTCATCTACAAACTAGGAAATAGGCCCTCAGGGAATTCTGTGACTGCCAGTGCCTCGATCATGGAATTCTAGCCTCTGGAACTGTAAGAAGTAATTTTCTATTGTTTATAGACCATTCAGTCCATGGCACTCCGTGGCAGCAGCCTGAGCTGACTAAGAGCCTCTGAGTCTCCGAGACTCGTGTTCCACATGATGGGGAGGCAGGTATTTGCACTGCAGCTGCACAAACAGCCTCTGATGTTTTAAGTCCTCTCCTGCTGGGGAATGTTCCGTGTTCCCAAACACTTCTTCTCCACCCCAGTGCTCCATCCTCACTCGGTCTTGCTGGCCCCCCATCTTTCTTCTGTTTTCTCCCTCTGGATTTTGACTCTTAAGTAAATTCTTATGGTCTCACGAAGGTCAATTTGACAATCTTACTACAGGACTTTGCTCCTGTTGACAAGAGGTATGTTCCTAAATAAAATGTAGTTACTGATATAATGCAAATGCTAGTTCTAACTCTTCAAAAGAACATAGGGTCTATTTTTCCATTGTTGGATCTTGGTCAGCTTCATTTGATTTTTCTCTAATTCTTTAGCAGTCAAGCATATCCACCTGGGTTTCTCAAGAGCTGCCAACCCCCATTTCATGGCTGAGTTCTCTTTTCTGCCTCCCAGAGAGGTGTCCTGCCTTTCTAGTTTCCTTTCTGAGGACCCACCTTCTGCATGGGGTAGCTGAAGTTAGACATTTTTACCTTGTTAGAAATCTCATAGAAGTATGTAGCTTTGGATTCCTGCTGGAGATGATTGATTCCACATGGAGTCTATCTGCATACATCCCTAGAACCTTTTCCCAACATGGCCTCTATCCACCATTACTCATTTTCTAAGAAGAGTTATCCTCATTGCAAATACCTTGACATTGGTGTTTGCTTCTAAAAACAGGTTTATAACTATTCATTGAACTTTCATTAATTTTAGGGACACCTATTTAAGCCCTTATGTGCTAATGCTTATTTTAGACATTTCACACATGTTGTCTCTTGATTCTCTTAAATCCCTTAAAATTGGGCATTTTTCAGTTGATTTTATAGTGTATTTTAATAAGAGAGAGTGGCATGTGCAAAGGTCCAGAGGTGTGGTAAAGCGGTGTGTCTGAGGCAAGGGTGAGAAGCAAGAAGTGTTGGGAGGTGAATGGGAGAGGGCAGTCTCCTGTGGCAGGATGTGTGTCCAAGGAAGATGACTATGGGGGTAGAAAGGTTCCTGAGGCTCTGAGACAAGTGACCAGTGCTGACCACCTCCTGAAGGAAGAATGAGGGTGCCTGAACAACGTGGAAGCAGTGGAAAGTGTCACTTAGAACATGAGGGAGGCTTCCCTAGGACTGCTGCCCCTGAGCTTGGATGGAGGATGGGTCTGAGTGGCAGAGTACATAGTAGCACAGTACCTTCACCAGGTGCTGGGCTGCAGCTGACTCTTGTTCCTGTCATTTCCTGTCTGCCTTTCCCAATTTCCCTGCACACCTCAGTGGTTTCATTAAAAAATCTGCTAGGCCAAAAGCTTCTGTGGATGAGTCAGTCCAAGAGTACAAATATCTTGTCTTTGACCCCAGTGGGCCATGCTGCTTCCCTCCCAGGAACCTGGGTCCAGGTAGTGTACAACTCCTCCACCTCCAACCCTACACACTCTGTGAAAGGAACAAGACTGCAACCATTTCTCCCTTGAGTTGGCCCCCTCCCTACACACCAGTTTTTAATTTAGATCATTAACTTTCTTATCAGTCATTGGTCCAATTAGCTCACAGGCTTTCACGATTTAAGAGTTATTCCTCTGCCCTTTGTTCATTTCTCTCTTTCACTCTTTTCTCTCACTCTTTTCTCTCTCTCTCTCACTCTCTCTCTCTCCCTCTCTTTCTCCCTTTCACCCTTACACTCTGTTTGGCTGCTAATAAATCTCTTGCATGAGTTCCTGCATCTGGAGTGGTTTTCTGGGTGCTTTCACCTGGGCCTGCCTGTGATGGTTCTTCTAAGGAGCATCCGAGTGACAGAGAAATAACCTTTCCCTCAAAGGGCAGTTCTGTAATACCTCAGGGCACACAGCCCCAAAAAGCCGGACCAGATGCTGGGGGCTGAGGCAGCCATGACTGTGCTGCTGAAACCAGGAAGAGGCCAGGGACACGTGCCCAGGTGAGCAGATTTCAGGTGGAGTTGGAGATTAATGATAAGTTCTGATCTTTGCTCAGACTTCTGACTCACAAGCTTCATAAGCCAGATATGACCCCTGTATCCCTTTGAAAACCTTTAGGGTCAAGGAGCCTTGGGAAAGGGGATGAGGGGTATCCGGAGACACAGGTTTATTTTTTGTCAGTACTCCCCACCTTCTATGTACCAGATCTGTGCTGGACTCCAGCTACTGGGGGCACCCCTGGACAAGTCCTCAACTCACTATATTGAAATTAGGAGCCTTTTTAGGTTCTTTATTTGCCCCTTTCATTTCTTGCTGTCTCTACTTCATTTAAAATGAAAATACATGTGGAGCTTAGGACAGCCTTGGTGCACAGGGTTATTAACATCTGCATTTCACAGGGGAGTAAATCAGGGCTACCACATTGCACCTCTCCAGGGATTCAGATCACATCATATTTTATTGTCATTAAGATAAGGATGTTACATGGCTTGTTCAACATCACTCAGCAAGTGTGTGAGTGCAAATGAAGGTTTAATTCACCTATTCAGTGAATATTGATTGCGTGTGTGCTGTATCCATGCACTACTGTAGACACTGGGTGTCCAGCAGTGAGCAGAGCTGGCTAGGGTTCTGCTGAATTCAAAGCCCTTGCTGATCCTATTAGGCCACCAGCTTAAGCTGTGCCTGCAACAGCATGAGAGTCCTACCATATGAGAATGAGTGAGAGAGGAGCATAGCATATCTTCAGGGTGGCTAAATAAACCAGCCAGTCCCCCTCCAGCTCTCTCTTCACTTAAGATTGAGTTTCTAGGTTCCCATGAAATCCACAAGCCCTTTCCTGGTCTTTTGTCTGCCTTTGACTATTCCCTGTGGTTACTCTGACCTGCATCTAGGTCTTTTGCTTTGCAGCCAGGTCTCCCCTTTCCCATAATTTTGGCTTGACCTCCCTTTTGCTTCTCAAATTTACTGTCATCTGGAATACTTTTGGTTTCTGTCACTTGTGCAACAGTATTCCTAGCCTGCCAGAGTGTGGGATCCTGCCGACACGGGCATGAGGTTTCACTCATGACACTATCTGCTCTGCTTGTCTTCCCTTGCTGATGAATTCTGTTGTGTCCAACCTGAGCTTGGAGGATAGAGGCCTGGACTCCTTCAAGCTAGGCCCCCTTCTCTGCCCTTTAGCCCATCACACCAGCCTGAGCTTTTGTCCCTTCATGACCATGGGTGACTGTCCATGTATCTGTGAGACTCTTTCCTTCCAATCTTCTGGCAGAGCAAGCCCTGACACATATATTCACTCACCTGCCTGGAAAAAAGACTCCTCTGAAGCTTGTCAGGATCTGGAGAGGGCCTCAAGCATAAACTACCTTTTAACCATTTAATCTTGATTTTTTTTTTCCCACAAAAGTCCCTTCTCAACAATCCTAGGGTCTTCCTTGCTCTCTGCATCCCCACCTGTGAACAGCCAGTCAAGTCTGTTTTCAATGAAGTAGATCACTACATGAGGATGCTGAGGTTGGGAAGCAGAGGGTGGATTCATAGATCACAATTGGAAGATTAGCTTCTGCCCAAGGTGGGGAGAAGTAATTGAGACAGTATCTTACCAGGAAAAGGGGTAAGAATGAGGGGAGTAGGTGGAAACAGCTTCCAGGTAGGATCAGGAGGATGTTTTTAGTAGGTTATAAATGAGGAGGAAATGAAGTAGGCTCCCTGTCAAATCAAAGTTGGAAGCAGCAAATCTTTTTCCTGCTGTTTTCAGTATTTTTTCTTTTTGTGAAACCCAATTAGTATATACCTTCATAGCATGAGATCCACTCATTTATCTGCCCACCTATGTATCCACCCACCCACCCAACTACACACACACACACTTACTCACTCACACACTCATTCAGTCAACTAGGCAGCCATCTACTTATCCATTTATCCATACATTCATCTTTCATTCTATCCATCCACCCATGCATTCATCCATTCATCCACCCATCCATCCATTCACCCACCCACACATCCATCCATCCATCCATCCATCCATCCATCACCCATGCATCCATTCATCCATCCTCCTTTCCAACCACCTATTTATCTTTCCATCTATCCAGGGGTTCACTATTCATTGATCCATCAAATATTTATTAAGTAGCAGTCATGTGTCTTGGTTGGTAATGGATTCCAGAGATAAGCTCTTAAAGAGCTGAATTTGGTGAGGTAAACACATTTATGTAGTCACAGTGTATATCATGGAAGAGGATGCACCGGGTGATATGAGGGCAGTGTGAAAGCCTATCCACTCTTGGAAAAGAGCACTGTTTAAACCTATTTCTTTGAACTGGAATGCATTCCGCTTCCAAGCAGACATGCTTGTGGGAGGACTGAGGGCTCTCTTTGGCCTTTCTGAGTCATGTTCTGCTTTTCCTGTTCATTGCTGGCCTCTCTGCATTCATATATTATTTGTTGAGTACCTAAATTCATAGTGAACAGAAGTGCTGGAGGGAAAAAGAAATTTTATGGGGTGCTTGTCTGGGCCAGAGCTGAAACAGTACCATAGGCTCTACACTGATATGTGAGTGCATATAGTGATGGGGTGCAGGTCAAAGTGTCCCTACTGATTAAATAACACCAGTTATGAATGGGAGACTAGAAGTTCCATGAATGTCTTCAGAAGAGAAATCTTCACATTATGAAGGACTCTTAGCTTTGAGTTATCCTTTTGGGGGGAAAAAAACAACAAGCCAACCCTTGAGTGGCTTATATTCTCTTATAACAACATTTCTGTTGTGAGTCTATTCCAGAGGGAGTAAAACATGTCAAAACGGTTTTGCTGTGGTGGGGGTGCCTGAGGACTAGGGAGCTGGCAGAAATAGGGAATGGGTTAGTCTTGCTCATTGAGGAAATGCTCTCTCAGGCTTCAAAGGACAGGGAACCTGGTTCTTTTATGGTGTTCCCTGTGGGAGAGGGGGCAAATTCTGGATAGTAGGAATGATCCTTCTCTCTGCTGTCAGGTAAGTACCTGGGTGCTGCAGGCCCCTGAAGAGGCACTGACATGCTGCTTTCCCTTGGCTTGGGACACTTGTTTTGGTCAGCAGTGGTTAATCATTCAGGCATACTCCTGCCATCTCTGGAACGTGTGTCTCTCCTCTACTCAATTCTCACTTCTACAGCATAGAGAAGCACCAGGCATTGGGCCCATGGTAGTCACAGAAAAGAATCAGGCAGGGATAACAGGGCTCTCTGATAATGGCCATTGCATGGAGACACCTGCAGGGGGAGTGGTCAGCTCCATTAGGATGTGCTGAGGTAGAAATGACCCTGGAGAATTAGCATGAGCTCTTGGTCAGGCATGATACAGCAGATGTTTTTTGATGCCTGTACCTCTTTCCCTTGATCCACCTTTGATGTCAGCTTTAGTTGCAGGGAAGGGTTCCCATTGCCCAATTTCCTGTCTTGGGAGCTGCTCCTGGGGTTCCCAGACTAATATAGGTAGGAAAGAAATTATAGGCGTAGAACAAGGCATGGGCTTCAGAGTCAGAGGGAAGCAAGGGAAGGCAAGGTGGGGGATGGCAGGGGCTCTTCCTACAGCCCAGGGAACCTATGTGATCTTCCCAGGTGTCCTGTGAAGCAACATGGTCTCCTATTTCTATCCAGTGATGTTTTCCTGAAATATTTTTAGCTGGCTCCTTGCTGCCTAAGTGTTCAGAGACTGGTCCCCTTGACCCACTTCGGCTGACTGTAGCGTGTGGCAACAGTTATCAGCAAGGGGCCCGAAGCCTGGCTGAGAGGGTGGATGCTACCTCTCTTTCACTCCCTTCCCTCCTCCTCCTCACTCCTTTGCTTCGATGTCCTCTTGGAGGATTGGGGTGATGTGCGGGGAACATTTGAGAACAGGGCTGCCTTCCTCCCCACTGAGGGCCCCTAGAAGATCCTTGAGAGGGTACCGCTGGGTTTCCTGCTTATCCAGATTGGGGTCTTTTTAATCAAAGGAGGTTGAGCCAAACTTGTTGGCCCTTTACATAGCAATACTTTTGCTCACACTATCATTCAACTTCTCACTTATGGCTTTGTTCTCGAGTGCTCTGAGACGAAGCTATGTCTCCTCTGTGGTCCAGCTGTGTTCATTGAATACAGCTGGCCAGAGGGGTTATAGTTGCAAATCCCAAATGGGTTTCTTAACATGGCAGTGGGTCTGTTGCAGAGTTGGCAACAGAATCTCCACCACCTGTTACCACCTTCCTTGCTGCTATGAGAGCACTCGGGCCACCATTCACCCGAGGCTCATTAGTGACTCAGTGGTCTTTCTGAGGCCCAGGTCTGATCACCAGCTTTTTATGCACAGACCCACTAGTTTTAGCTTTCTCTCTAAAGTTGGCTATGTTGCTTCTCCTTAGCATGTCCCACAAGGCTCTGCAGGCTCTAGCCCTGCCTCCCTCTTGATCTTGCTCTGGCTCCATTACTGTTGACACAGTCATATTGAACTGTTTTTTAGTTCTTGTGGCCCAGGAATCAGCCAACTGTGGTCCATGGGACTAATCCAGCACAATCCCTCTGTTGGTAAATGTTTTATTAACTCATGACTGCACCCATTTGTTTTTATATTGTCTGTGGCTGCTTTTAGGTTATAATAGCAGGGTTGAACCATTGCAGAAGAGATAGTAGGGCCCTCAAAGCCTGAAATCTTTACTATTTGGTCCTTCATAGAGAACTCCCATGGAGCCTGTTCTTAACTGGCCTCTTCATGCTTTTGCAAATGTCCTAATAATCCTTCTACACTGAACTTGAGCACCTGGCTGGGCTGTCACATGAATTCTAGGAAGCCAGAAGCTCATGGCGTAGATATTGGGCCACGCACATTAGTATTGCATCCTGAGTCACTCCAGTTTTCTGCCAGTTTCTCCCTAGAAATGCTCTCTAGAAATACAGCAATGGAGAGAGTTTCACTGCCCTTGTCTTTGCAGATCTCCAACCTCTACCTGTACGACAGTGTTCTGATGCTGGCCAATGCCTTCCATAGGAAGTTGGAGGACCGGAAGTGGCACAGCATGGCGAGTCTCAACTGCATACGGAAATCAACCAAGCCATGGAATGGAGGGAGGTCCATGCTGGACACAATCAAAAAGGTGAGTGTGAATGGGCACACCCTCCTGGGCAGGCCAAGGCTGGAGACAGGTCTCTCTTTGCACCCCCTGCTCTGCCCATCCAGCAGCTGACCTGAAACATGGTTCTTTGCATGGCTGTCCCTCTGTCAGCTTTGCAAGTTTCTCTTTGTTACTCTTCCTGTCACTGAATTTGGAAGATGAATGATCTGTAGTCCATGGAAATGTGTTGCTATTATTGTCTCCATTTTAGTATAAGGAGATTGGACTTCAGAAAGGTTAAATAACTTACCCAAGGTCACAGCTAAGTATAATATGGAGGCAGCTGCCTATCCTATTTCTGCCAGGTACCTCTATGCAGGCTGCTGTTCTCACAAGAGATTTGGTCTCAACAGGCACTGCCATGTCCTGATTAGCTAGGATCACAGCCTGTGTGTGTGCGTGTGTGTGTGTGTATGGTGTGCATGTATGTGTGCACATGTGCGCATGCATACTTTGCACATATGGTGTGCCCCATGTGTTGAGGAGTGGCAGCGTGTCAGAAGGCTGGATTTGAAGTAAATCCGATATTCCATATACACTTGTTACAGTGAATTGGCTTTGAGGCTTTAAATGAGCATGAGGGAAATCTATGGTGTTAGAAGTTTTAGTCACAATAAATTGCACATAGTTTCAATGGCAGTGGCCATGTTCTTGTGTTGTTCTAGCATTGCTTGAATTTACTGTATGTAGCCAGAACAGAGTGTGGCCCTTCCTGGGCCAGCTCAGTCTCTGGGCCTCTTCCTATTCACAGTGTCCATGGAAGATAAGGCTGGGTGAGACCCTTACCTTAGGTTTGAAGAGCAAAGCGGAATCACCACAGGTTCACTCAGCACCAGGCTGCCTGCTGCTCCTGTGGAGCCCGCTGAGCCCCTGGAGAGCCATGTGAGGCTGGCAGGCTCACCTCAGCCAGTCTGTGCCTCTTGCTGTGCTTTGTGCACATTCTCTCCTTCCGTTCCTGTGGGCTCTGTGATGTGAATATGATTAATTTCAGACTGATATTGGGGGATGGGCAATGATTTATTCAAGGCAGCAAATTAGCAAAGCCAGGATTCGAGCAATGATCGTATTTACTGCCTCTTCAAGTTATGACCATATGTCAGATATGACTCTTGTTGACTTGACTTCCCTTTTGAATCTGGCTATAGGAAGCTCTTGGAGCAGGAACTAGAGGAGACTAAACCTCAGTAGGGTGGGGATCAAAGCCACCTGTCTTTAATCTCACAGCTGGTACAGTGCCAGGCCCATAGAGGGAACTATAAACATATTGACTGTGTGAATGTCAGATACAAGCCTTAGGGATTTCCCCTGTAAGCAAATGGCCTGGCAAGAATTGATCTTGTTCTGAGACCCTAGTACTACCAGTGACTGACTAGTAACTAAGTCCTTGTAACAGCCTGTCCACAACCTCTTTGATACCCTGATTTCTCTCTTCTTGGTGATCACTTCATTCTTGGTGATTACATCCTCTACCCCGACCATCCCATCCTTCAATGGTCTTTCTTCCTCTCCTGCAGGGTCATATCACTGGACTCACAGGAGTGATGGAATTTCGGGAGGACAGCTCAAATCCCTATGTCCAGTTTGAAATCCTCGGCACAACCTATAGTGAGACCTTTGGTAAAGACATGCGTAAGGTAAGCCTCAGAATCCTCCCCTTCCAATCATTCCTTCTGCAGAGCCACTGAAGACAGAGAGAGCCATGGGTCCTTGTGTTCCCGGCAGGGGTTAGCTGGCATAGAAATCCTCTCTAACACTCTCTGCTATTGCTGTTGATGCTGGTGCTGATACTGGTGTTGATGGGGCATGCAGGGGGACAGGCAAAGGCAGATTTCCAGCTAGGAAGTGCCTCTAGTACAGTCTCTCTGGGAGCAACCGAGTCCTGATGCTTAGACTTGGCGGGAGAGTGCTTGGAGTCTAGAAGAGTTTTCTCAGAACAGTGAAGTCAGCCCAGGTGCAGGACAGGTATGAATTGTGTCTGATTCTGTAACAGAGGTTATTGGCAGAGCATTCTGCAGATCCAAGAGTGAGATGAGGCCATGAACAAAACAATGAATGTAAGGAGAAGGGCAAGTGGGGAGGATGGCAAGTGGGGAATGGAAGGAGAAACAAAAGACAGATGAGTCGAGTGACTCAGAGTAAGGGTTGGCTTTCTATCTGATGCTGATTCAGATGGTAGGCCTGGGGGTGAATCTTTCCAGTGATATTTTGCCATTTCTTCCCCCTTTTGGGGGGAAAAGTAGATAGTTTCTCAGGATCAAAGACAACAGGAAAGTGGCCTTTCACTCAGAGTGGGGACCTTTAAAGTTAAGGGGGGACTTTGAAGCCAAGAGTCTGCTAGGGGTTGGGATCAAGAGGTCAATATGATAAGTAATAGGTTGGAATAATTATCTGAATGATGAATCTTAGATCTGTCACTGTGAGCCAGCATGGAGCTGATGATGGGAGTGCACATAGAAGGACAGTGGCTGCTGCTCAGGCCTGGCCGACCCAGCTGGTTTGGATACATTCACAGAAATGGCCTACACAGCTTGTTGGGGTTGAAGATGGCTCAGGGCCACAGGGGCTCAGTCTTTTGGGGAAAGAGTCAAAGTGTTCATTGATCACGTACTCAGGCACAGGTTTATGTAATCACACACAAGCTCAAGTGCACACATGCAATTCAATGTATTTCAGAGGAAGATGTCTTCACTAATGACAGTACTTTGGAAATGAAGGACAATCTTACAAGTAATGAGTCCTGAGCAGGGGCTGGATAGCCCTTCAGCAATTAGCCTTCTAGCCTAGCCTCCAACATTAGCTAGGAGCAATGGAGAGGTAGGCAAAGGTTAAGTGGTATTGGGATACCGAGCATCTAGGTGGAAGACTTCTTTGGTTTTGCTCCTATAGGGCCATGGTAGAAGGAGGCATGTGTGGGGTGGTGGAGGGGAATGAGAGCTGGAGATCAAGAAGGGGGAAGCAACAGTATGTGTAGGAAGATTGGATGCCCAGGCAGAGGTTGGAATGGTGTGTGATCTCTGTATGATGGGGAGAACAGGGAACTTTCATCATGTGACAGAAAATAGTCTATGGGTAGATCATGTAAATTCTAGGTGTTTCAATAATTTGTTGTGATGCAGTGGCTGATACACTGGCTTGATGACATTTTAGAGCCTTGGTTTGTCTGTGGTGCCATCCAGGGGAATTGGGGGCTACCCTGGGACACCCTGCAGGGCCAGAGTGTGACCTATAATGTTAAAGAAGTTGGGGTTGGCCTCTGAAGACGGTTGGGGATGCCCAAAGCTGTGAGGCTTGGTTGGGGACTGAGAGTGTATGGTCAACATTGTTTTGGGCCATGACCACAAGAAAAATTGGCTTGTTTGGATTCCCACTCGATAAGAGGAAACCAGGACAGGGGTGCTCATTCAGTCTCTCTGGTGTGATCCTTCACTGCAGAGAGTGGCTGTCTGCCAAAACAACCATTCATATCAACCACAGTACTTGGGGACTTGCCTTCATTCCTGAGGGTTCCTCTGAGTTTAGTGGCAATCAGGCCCTCCTACTGGCTCCTTTGCTGCCACCCACCCTGCTTCTTTCAGCTCAGCTCTATCACCAAGCTCCCTAGAGCAGGCAGATGTTGGATGTGGGGATCCCTGCCTCTTCTGAGTCAGGCCCATGCCCTGCATCCTGCTGGCCATTCCAGGTGCCTGAGGGAAGGGGAGGCACTGTGTCCTCCACTTCCTGTTTCAGGTGTCTAGGCCTTCCATGTTGCCAAGGCAACACTCTTCAAAAACCCCAAAGCCAATGGGAGCTGGAATTTCTCAGTATAAGGAGTTCCTGAGCAGGCAGCCTGGATGTAATTGAGTTGGAAGGGAAGCTGATTTTCAAGTGGGCTTTATTTTAAAATGTATCCTTTTTGTCATTTTAAAATCTGCCCTTAATAACTGCATATCCCAGTTGTTATCTGTCTGCCTAGCAGCTTATCGTTGCTGAGGAGAAGTTATCTAGAAGGCAGGGGAATGGGATTTACCACAACAAACGTTGCTTATTTGGTTCCAGGATGCATTAAAGCAAGATCTGAGGAGTTTTGGGATAAAGCAAGGAGAGGGGATTGGGACAGGGCGTCACAGGTACAGGACTGCATTTGAAGGCAGGGCTGAGCTTTGGTTCCCTGATGGAAGATGCTAGAAAGTCAGGGTGACTTAAGGAATAAAAAAAGGGAATTGACATAAGAGAAAAAATAATCAAGGGTACATGGCAGAACTGAGGGTACCATCGGGGTCCTGAGCCATACAAAAGCAATGCAAAGATCAGCCATCTGAGGAGACCCCCTAGGTGGCAGTTCTTTGACCATGCACCATGCAGAGCTGCTAGGGGAACCAACCAGCAAGGCTACTGGATGCTGTTGTGCTGGGCAGGGTCAGGGGTTCTCTGCAAAGATAATAGCAACTATAGCCAACAAAACCAAACAAAAACCCTGTAGTTTCTTGAAGATTGAAACCAAAAGGGATCATTTAAATGAGGGAGCAAGAGGATATTTTTCTTAAACTAAATACCCTGGAGGGAAATATCAGGGAGGGTGAGTCACACAGACGTTTTAGATTAAGTGGTATCAAGAGACCATGGATTACTCAGCCCCTGCCTAGGAGGGAAGGAGTGGGTGATCGCCTTTCGCTGCAGGGTGCTGGACAAATACTAATTAAATTATCTCATCCAGGAAGCGTGTTCTTGTTGAGGGAGCAGTGGATGACAAAATCAAAGGTCTATGTTGCCAGCTTGCTGTGTAACTCTTGGCAAAATATTAATGGTCTGTGTGTTGTGCTTGGAGCTGTCTGACCTGGATCTGCCACCAGGGGCAGTGTTTGCTGAGATGTCAGCACCAGCCCCCACGGGAGTAGGATGACATGTTTTGAGGGGTTCAGTGCTTCATCCCCCTGGGGACATGTTTTTTCAGGGCTCTGAACTGTAACAGAACTTCACATACTTCTCTTTGGTTTTATTTCTTTTTGCTGAGATAGGAACATCCAAAGGAAGGGCCCATGAACTTGTGCATGCAAATGTCCTTAACTCTTGACATGAGCTGGGGCTGATCTGTTGGAGGCCACCTGTGGTAGAATTTCCCACAGCAGAGGTGTAAGGGAAGCTGTTTGATGTAGAACAAGAGGGGCACAGCAGGAAATGTTTTATCTACTGTGTACCAAGGGGTATTGTTCATATATTGTCTCATTGGCTCTGGACCCTTCTGTCACTCCTGGCTCTGCTGCTCCTGAATTTTTACAGCCCCTTTCCTTCTCTGAACCTTTTTCAAATAGAAGGTGCAGGTGATGTGAACTTCCCTGTGGAGTAGAGGGGTTGGTTGGCATAATGATCCTATGTGGTCCTTGGCAGGGAGAATACCCCTGTGTGACATGAGGTATCAGTTTTGTGCACCTTCTCTGAGCTATCCACTCTAGATCCTGTTAGAGCAGAGAGGCACAATGTCCTGGATGGTGACTCCTCATCACATCACATGCCCAAACCAGAGGCTAGAGATGGGAGGGTTGCTTGTTCAGCCTTAGTGGTACAGCTGGGTTCAGTACGCTCTGTGCATCTGGGCAGTGCCCAGCTCTCCTTGTGTACCTAGGAGCAAATGGCCACTCCTTATGAAGACCAGGGCAGGAGAGCATCTGGAGAGCTTCACCTCTGATGAGGTTTATTTTCAGGGCTGTTTTGGTACTGGTGTGATCAATGAAAGCAAGCAAGCAGTTGTTTTTCTCCCCATAAGCCTGCGTGGATTGTGAACCAGTTATAGCCCTGAGGAAACATTTTTCCATGACCTGATTGCAGATTGTGCCTGCCCTCCTCTATCCTAATGACATCAGCATGGGGGGCTTAATTCCTTCCATGAACACAGGATCCGTGGTGCAGCAAAACCCTGGGAAAACAGCCAACTGCCCACAGGCCCTTTGAACCTCATTTCCCATGGGTGGTATCTACCTGATTCACTGGCTCAGTGAAGGGCAGTGAGTCTCCTTGGGAAGGAGAGTAGGGAAGGGAGTGGGAGCATCTGGAGAGCCTGTGGGTTTGCTTGATTCTTTTCATCTCAAGATTAAGGAGACCCTGGTGTTGCACGAGACAGCATGGCTGTTTTCTGCTCCTTTCTAAAGATGAGGATTGAATTATGGTCAAGAGAGATGAAGGAAATATTTCGTCCAGTGGTGTTCAAGCTTTGCTTTGGCCCTATGAGAAGTCTGTTCAAACAGGATCTTCCTGGAACCCAAATATATTAAATAGTTGTAGAAGCACACATATGGTGATTTTAATAAGCGGGGAGTTGGGGCGGGGAGCTTGAGGCTTCCTTCACAGTTGCCTCTGTCCCCAGCATCTCTGCGGTTCTTTGCACAGTTCCATTTGGGAAACTGAGGCCCAGAGACTTCAGAGACGGTAGTACCAACAGCATATGACTGTGCTGGTGCTGGAAGGCTGATATTGTGAGTGCGTGTGTGTGTATCTTTTTGAACTTGAGGCAATGAAGTTTTGTGACTCCCTCCCCCTCTGGCCCACTTTCCACTTCAATCACCCCAGTGCCTGCATTAGCGTGCTCCGTCCCTTACCCCTTCCAGTTGACCTGGAGCCAGCTGACCTGAGATTTCATTGCTTGTCCTTAACTCAGACTCCCTGTTCCAGTAGTTACCTAGGGAAATGGAGGAGGCTTCATTCTTCCTCCCTAGTTTAAGATGCTTCTTCTTTTTATGTCAAGTTTGATTCTTCATAAAAGCTGGCCTTAGACAGGAATAAAATGCCCCATTTGATGTCATGTGTCTGGCAGGGGGTGCTTTGTGGCTGCTGATAATTCATGGAGTAATAACTGATCATCATGCAGTGACTGCCACACCATGGGACCCTTGGCCTATGGGCTTGCACATACATCATTAACATTCCTGCCTGCTTCTGCTAGACTGTGTCACAAATTGTCCCACATTCTCAGATTTCAGAAGTTCCAAGTGGTGAGGCCACATTGAAAAGGGACATAGGAGGCAAGCTAGTTCTCGTGACAAAGCAAAAGCCGCCTTTACCTGGTGGCTCCAGCAGGCTCCAGGAGCCTTGAAGTGGGCACAGTAATGAGGAGGGGGCTTTGGGTGGAGATGGCATGGCCTGGGGGGATCCTGCCTGAGCTTGTGCAGTGTCTCTACGAAGCCTCTGTCACAGAGACTCCCGGCTGTGCACAGCGAGTCACAGAAGAGAAATAAACTTCAGTCTCTTCATGGATTAACATTCTTGCTGCGTATTTCCCAAGTAAAATGTCAACCGTTCTGAACCCTTGTACAAGAACTGCTTCTGACAGAGCTGAGAACCAAAACAAACACTGCTGCTTCATCTGAGTAAGGGCATAAGGAAAAGATGCAATTAAGTATTTCATTTTAAGTAACATTTCATCAATACATGCTCATTTAGGGTAGAATGTTTAGAAAATACAGATAAATGAAATGAAGAATATAAAAGTCAGCTGTAATCTCTGAACCGAGAAATAAATACTGTTTGCACTTCTGGTGCATTTTCTTTATGTTTTTTTCTCTCCTTCTATACATAGAGATAGAGATAGTGATATGTATATTTATCAAATTGCTATTTATTGTATGCACATTTTATATCCTGACTTTCCCACTTAGCGCTCGCTATATTGAGCGTATTCACTCGTTTCTTTAACTATTCTTTACAACTATGATTTTTTAATGGAAGCACATTACTCAACTTACAGGGAACTCTCATTTATTTAATACTCCTATATGATGAATGTTTATGCATTTTCAACATATTATTATAGAATAGTGTCATAATGAACATCCAGAACCCATACAATTTTAATTTACATCTCTATTTATTTCCCTGTTACATTGTTTACAGAAGTGAATTTTCTAAACCCAGGATAATAATTCATTTGATGTACATGATACATATTTTTAGATTGACTATAGAAAAGCTTAACAATTTTACATCCACATAGCATATGGAAGTCTGTGCTACATCCCCAAAACTGATTGATATATTAAATATGTGTGCTAATTTAGTAGCAGCATAAAAATAATGCTGCTAAATTTGCATTCTTGTGGGATTGTACATTTAAAATATAACCCTTGATAATTTGTATTTCACCATTTATAAGTTATATCTGAAGTCTTTTGCACATTTATATTAGGGATGTGATTTTCCTTGTCAACTCATAAAACCTTTCTTTCAGAAGGAATTGACAGTTATTTGTGTCAAATATTTTGTCCCATTAAACTGTTTGCTGTTGTGAAGAAAATATCTTCACAAAGAGACATTTAAAATTTTATGTGGTCAAATACTTAGAGTTTTTTCATTTGCAGTATTTTTCCATGTTTGTAATTTTTAGAAAGTCATGCCCAATTTGCAGAATAGATACTATTGAGTCACATTTTCTTCAAGTCATTTTTATGATTGGATTTTCTTTCAACAAGATCTCCCATCTCTCTGGGATGGATTTGGGATGAATTGTGGTGTGATGGCCTAGCTTTTGCATTTTTTACGAAATAGTTCCTACCACCTTTTACGAAATAGTTCCTACCACCTTTTATACAATAAACTTTCCTTTTCCTGTTGACTTGAATGCCATTTCTTATCCCGTGCTGTACTAAATTGTGCATATCTCCTCAATGATTTTTTTTAAAGAATTCTTAGTCTTTCTGTTTTTCCCTTCCAGCTTAAATTTAATTCATTTACAAATATTATTAGAAAGTGCTTGTCTGCAGGTAACAAAATACAAACCTCAAGTGGATTAAACAATGAGGAAGGTCTCACATTAGAACAGGAGTGGAGCTACCCTGGCTTCCATTCCTAAGCCATCATCATTTAGCTTTTCTGCAATGTGTTTGGGGTTTTCCAACCAGATACATAGGAAATATTGACATAGTTCCTCAGATATTCACGTTCAGCTTGTGTTAGGCTGGTGTTCCCTTCATGATGTGGACAAGGGCTCACTCATCTTTTATACCTCTATGAACCGAACTCTTCAAAGTTGGGATGAATTTGATTGTAATGAATTTGCCTAGTTGTTGGTTTTGAACGAATTGCTCTGATAACTTGGGAATGTCTTCTGATTTTCACATTTCATTGTTATTTGTAATAATACACTCCACTGAAAATCTTGCCAAATTTATTACTTATAGGTGTATAGAGTATATGCAAATAATTTTTTAAAATTTGTTGAAATATTTCCCCTTTCATTCCTACTATTATGTCTTTATATTGTCTTCCTCTATTTCTTGGTGATATCTCTTAAAATTTTATTTTTCAAAAAAACTAAATCAAATTTGTTTAATCACTTTTATTGTACGCTGTTATTTTAATTAATTGGTATTCTTTCCTGGCTACTTGAGTAGTACTTGTTTTATTGTCACTTTTTAAGGTTCTTGTATGACATGATAGATATTTTATTTTTATTTGGGGATGCTGTATATTTTAATCTGCATAGAGTCCTAGTGGTTTTTCCAATGTAACCTTCAGTGTAACACTTATACAGAAAAATGCTGATGTCTTAAGTAAATCACAGTAGATTTTCAAACAGTGAACACACCCTTGCAATCAACTCGGAGGTGAAAAACAGAACATCACTTGCATCATGGAGGTCTCTCTTGAGCCTTTTCTGGTCACCACATCCACCAGTGGAACCATTTTTGCTATCTACCACCCTTGATTAATTTTTCCTGCTCTTGATATTAAAGGTATTAAACACTCTATTCTCTTTTGTAACTCAAGTCATTACTGTGGCCACATATAACATTAGATCATTCATTCTTACCGTGTTTTAAAATGAAGGTTTTATTTTTGTTCAGGTACAATGAGGCCAGAAATCAGGAGAAAAGTGCAATTGCAAAGGTAGTTTGCTCCACAGTTGCAAGAGGAGGAGGCACTTCACACCAATCAGGGCCACACAGGGAGAACCAGTGTATCAGAAAACAGAGGAAAACACGGGAAACCTATGTACTTATATTTCAAGATTGCCTTGGCTTTCCTTGGCTCTTTGAATTATAAATATGCAAAATTTATACATAAATTTTATACCTTACATTTATGTTTTTATAAATTTTAAAATTTGATTTTGATTTTCTGCTAAAAATATCTTAGATTTTTGACTGAGGTTGCATTGACTCTAGATCAATTTAGGGAGCATTCAAATCTTAGCAGTATTGAGTAATTGATGAAAATAGCATAACCCTCAGTTTATTTAAAGCTTCTTTAATTTCTCTCAGGAAAGTTTTATAACTTCATTGTAGAGCTTTGAATAGCTTCTGTTTGACTTATTCCTAGGTAGTGATACTTATCAGTATATTAATGTAGTAAATATTCAAATTGATTTTTCTACTTGTTTATTGTACATACATCGACATTTAATTGGTTCTGAATACTTGTTTCTAGTCTGCTAATGTGTTTGTTAACTTATTCTAATCGTTTACTTGTATATTCTTTTAGATTCTCTCTCTATATAATTGTGTGATCTATGAATAATGACAGTTTTATTTTTTCATTTAATTTTTATGCCTTTTATTTCTCTTATGGCACTAAGAGAAATAAATAGTGGACATCCTTATTTTATTCTTAATCTCAGAGGACAACTTTTAATAATTCACTTTAAAATATCATATAATTTTCATTGGTGTTCCTTTTTAGATGAAGAAAATTCTCTTAAATTCCCAATTAAAACTAATAACAGTTTTATCAAGAATGAGTATTTTGCATCAGATTATTTTGCATCTATCAAGATAATTATGTAATTTTTATTCTCACTTTTTCCTGTTAATATGATAAATTATGTTAACTGATGCTTTTTCCTTTTTCATTGCTGCCTATTTGTCCTTTTAGCATCAATTCCATGCCATGCTGTTTTGATTATCTTATGGTACGTTCCATTGTGTGCTAAGGTTGGTGCCCTCTAATCCTTTATTTTCAAAATACTCCTTTGTTAAATTAAAATTTTATTTGAGATTAGCATAGATTCACCTGCAATCATAATAAGTATACAGAGGAATCCAATGTATCCATTACTCACTGTCCCCTGAAGGCAACATCTTCTAACATACCTGTCGTACAATAATACCACAAGGATATTGACATTGATACAACCCACAAATTTGATTCAGAGCCACATCTGCCCAGTTTAATCTGTATTTCCTAGAGATTCATCTAAACAGTTGTATACATCAATAGATTCTTTTATTGTTGAGTGTGTTTTGGAGACTAGACATACTGCTATTTATTTAACCGTTCACCCATTGAACCAGTGAGGGACGCCTGGATTCACTACGATTTTGACCTATTATGAATAAAGCTGCTATCAACAATGGTGTATCAGTTTTCCAGCACAAATGCCCAAGAGTGCAAGTCATGTGGAATTACATGTTCAGTGTTATTTAAAAAAACAAAATTTCCATTTTGTTTTCTGGAGTAGCCATACCATTTAATGATCCACCAGGACAATGAGAAAGTTTCTCCACATCACCAGCAGCCTTTGTGTTATCACTATTTTTTATCTGATAATTGTGAAGAGGCATCCTATTGAAGTTTTAATTTTCACTTCCTAGTGGCCAGTGATGTTGAACATTGTGTACTTACTTGTCATCTGGATGTCCTCTTCAGTTAAATGTTTGTTCACGTTTTTGCCTATTTTTCTAATAGGATTACTCTATTTTGTACTCTTGAGTTTTGAGAGTTCTTCATATATCCTAGATATTAGTCTTTTATGGAATATATGATTTGCAAATATTTTATTTCCCTTTCTAGTTGTCTTTTCACTCTGTTAAAGTTCTTTTGCAAAGCTAAGGTTTTAAAGTCTGATGAAATTCAGCTCATCAACTTTTCCCTTTAGAGATCATTCTCTTGGTGTCAAGTCCAAGAATTCTTCACCTGCCCTACATTCTAATAAAAGTTTTTCTCTTACTTTTTCTAAGTTTTTTATATTCACATTTTACAAGGATGTCCATGATCTATTTTGAATTAATTATTTAATTTGTGAAGTTTAGGTTGAAGTTCTTTTCCCTCTCTCTCTCTCTCTCTGTTGCCTAAAGATGTCAAATCAATTTATCATTGCTTTTGCTTTTGGACCTTTGCTATAAATTATTTGGGAATGTTTGTGTGGATTTATTTCTGGGTTCTCTAGTCTGTTCCATTGATCAAGGTTCCTATCCCCTGGCCAATACCAGACTGTCTTGATTACTGTAGTTTTTTATATATTGTTGAATCATATTTGCCAATACATTATTGAGAAATTTTCCATTGCTCGTCATAAGATATCAATCTATAGTTTTCCTTTATTGCACTGTATTTGTGTGGATTTTGCATCAGTGTAATTCTTGTCTCATAAAATATATTGGAAATCATCCCTTTGTCTCCCATCTTGTAGAAGATATTGTATAGAATGGGTTTGAATTCTTTAAATGTTTGATAGAATTCTCCAGTGAAAGCATTAGGGCCTGGAGATTTCTTTTGTAGAAGAGTTCAAATTACAAATCCAATTTTTTTGAAGGTTATGGTACTATTCTGATTAGTACTTTTGGCATGATTGAATTTTGGTTGTGTGTTGGCTTCCAGGAAATGATCCATTTTTTTAAACATATCAAATGTATGAGCATAAAATTGTATTGTTTCCTGCCTTTTAAATAACTATATTTTCTGAGTCTTTCCTGACACAGGTGATTTGTCTCTTCTTTGTTATTTTTGTAAGCTAGCTAGAATTTTATCAGTTTTACCGATGTTTAGAAGAATAGGCTTTTTGTTTTACTCATTTTCTTGTATTGTTTTCCTATTTTAAATTTGAATAATTTGTTTTTCTCTTCATTAATTTAAATTCTTGCTTTGGGTTTATTTTGCTCTATTTTTTCCTGATTTATTGAGGTAAAATCTTACATTGAGACATTTACTCTTTTCCAAAGTAAGGTTTACATGCTAAAATTTTCCCCAGTAGAATCTTTTTTAGCCATATTCCTCACATTTTAATATGTTGTATTTAACATTTATTCAGTTCTAAGGATTTAAAAAAATTCCTTTGAGACTTTCTGATCGATCCATAGGTTGTTTAAAGTGTGTTGTTAATTTCCACATTTAGGAGATTTTCCTCTCATCTTTGTATTATTGAATTGTAGTCTTCCATTATGATGAGAGAACAGACTCTGAACAATATCAGTTCTTTTAGATTTGTTGAGTTTTTTATGGTCCAGAATATGGTTTATCTTGATATGCATTATATATCATCATCCACTTATCAGAGGGATCATTTGGCCTTTGTTTTTTTTGGATTGGCTTATCTCACTTAGCATGATATTCTCCAACTGCATCCATTTATCTGAAAATGTCATAATTTCATTATTCTTTATGGCTGCATAATATTCCACTGTGTATATATACCACAGTTTCTTTATCCATTCATCTATTGAAGGGCATCTAGGTTGGTTCCACAATCTAGCTATTGTGAATTGAGCAGCTATGAACACTGATATGGCTGTATCACTGTAGTATGCTTGGTCTATACCCAAGTCTTTTGGGTATAGGCCAAGGAGTGGGATAGCTGGGTCAAATGGTGGATCCATTTCAAGTTTTCTAAGGAATCTCCACACTGCTTTCCAGAGTGGCTGCGCTAATTTGCAACTCCAGCCACACTGTATGAGTGTACCCTTTTTCCCCACATCCTCACCAACACCTGTTGTTGCTTGTATTCTTGATAATAGACACTTAATAGGGGTGAGATGAAATCTTAGGGTAGTTTTGATTTGCATTTCTCTTATTACTAGGGATGTTGGACATTTTTTCAGATATCTGTTGATTGTAGATTTTCTGTGAAGTGTCTGCTCATTTCTTTAGCCAATTTATTGATTGGGTTATTTATATTCTTGGTGTAAAATTTTTTGAGTTCTTTGTAGATTCTGGAGATTAGTGCTCTACTAAAGTGTGTGTGGCAAAGATTCTCTCCTACTCTGTAGGCTCTTTCTTTATTTTCTTCTGACACTGGGTGGAGTATTCTCTATGAATCAGTTAGGTACTATAGATTGTGTTGTTTGGAGATTCATATCCTTGTTGATGCTATTTCTTCTATCAGATGCTGGGATGAGGTTGTTGAAGTTTCAACAATATTTATGAATTTGTCCTTTTTTTAGTTCTATCAGTTTTACTTCATGCATTTTGAGGATCTAATTTTTTTTGGCACATACATATAGGATCATTTTATGTTCTTTGTGAATTGTTTCTATTAACATTGTATAATGTCCTCTTTAGAATATCTGGTCATTTGATTTATCTGATATTAATATAGTCACACCTTTTTAAAAGTGAAATGTTTTCATGATGTATCTTGTATTCTTTGACTGTAAGCCACCTTTGCCATTGCCTTGGAAGTGAGTTTCTTGTAAGCAACATATGAGTTAGTCTTTTTAAAAAGCCACCCTGCCAATCTCTGCATTCTTAATTGGTGTATTTTCATCATTAAACTTTAAAGTAATTATTTTGTTTTAGCACTTAAGTGCTGAATCATAATTGTATTGTTTGTTTTCATTTCTTCATTTTTTCCTACCTTTTTATGGGTAAGTTGCATAATTTAAGGATTCAATCTTGATATCTTGATTTATTTATATTTGTTAGTATTTATTTTTGTGTAATTTTCTTAATGGTTCCTCTGGGGATTACAATGTATATACTTGTATATTGTATATCAGCATCAATGTTTTACCACTTGGAAAGTGTTTTAGTCAACTTTTTCACTTCTGTGACTAAATGATCTGACCAGCACAATTATAGAGGAGGAAAGGTTTATTTGAGGGTTCACAGTTTCAGAGGTCTTAGTCATAGAAGGCTGGCTCCATTCCTGGGGGCTTGAGGTGAGGCAGAACATCATGGCGGAAGAGTGTGGTAGAGGGAAGCAGCTCACATCATCAGAAAGAGAGAGAGAGGGAGAGGGAGAGGGAGAGGGGAAGAGAGGAGGAGAGGGGGAGGGGGGAGAGAGAGAGGGAGGGAGAGAGAGAATGAAAGGGAGAGGAAGGGGGAGAGAGGGAGAGGGAGAGGGAGAGAGGGAGGGGGAGAGGGGAAGAGGGAGAGAGAGAGAGAGAGGGAGAGAGAGAGAGGGAGAGGGACAGAAAGAGAGAGAGAGAGAGAGAGAGAATATACCCATAGCCATGCCTTAATTCCCACCTCCTCCAGCCACACCCTACCACTTCAGTTACCATTCAGTCAATCCCTATCAGGGGATTAAATCACTAATTAAATCACTCTTTCAACCCAATCATTTCTCCTATGAACCTTCTTGCATTGTCTTACATGTGAGCTTTTGGGGGACACCTCACATCCAAACCAGAACAGTGTGTGTGTGTGTGTGTGTGTGTGTGTGTGTATGTGTGTATTTGTGTATTTAATGCAGTATCTTGGGATCTGAGAAGAATTGGTTCCAGTGCACACACACACACACACACACACACATATGCACATGTGCCCAAACAAGGATTGACACTGGGGATTAAACCCAGGATGCTCTACCACTGAGCTACATCCCCAGTCTTTTTAATGTTTTTATTTTAAGACAGTGTCTTGGTAGATTGCTGAGGATCTAAATTACTGAGGTTGGTCTCGAACTTGAGATCCTCCTGCCTCAGCTTCTTGAGTTGCTTGGATTTCAGGCATACTATACCTAGACATATGGTATATATTTTAAATTTAAATAATTCAGTAATCTTATCATGATGTGTTGATGTGAATTTGTTTGGATGTACCCTGTTTGGGGTTCGTATCTTTTTGAATCTTTAGGGTTATATGTTTCAGTAAATTTAATAAATTTCACTTACACACACACACACACACACACAGGGACACACAGGGACTGACACTGGGGATTAAACCAAGAAACTCTACCACTGAGTTATATTCCCAGTTATTTTCATTTTTTCATTAATAAATTTCTAGCTCTTATTTATCTGAATAGCCTCTTAGCCTCATGCTTTCTCTTCTCTTTCTGGTTTTCCAGTGGAATGACTTGAATATTGAACTGTTTGTTATTGTTCTATGGATCCTTGAGGCTCTGCTCATTTCTTTTTCAATCTATTGTCTCTCTGTTATTCACACTGGGTAGATTTTCTTTACTGATCTCCTCTCCAACTTATGAATTCCATCCTCTGTCATATAAACTCTATAATTGATTCCGTTGAGGAAGAGTTTTCTAAACTTTTGTCATTGTATTTGTTCAGTTCAATACTTTCCATGTAGTTTTGTTCCTTCCTGAGATTTTCTACTTTCTCATTTGTTTCAAGCAATTTGTAATTGCTTGCTGAAGCATTTTTATAAAGTCTCATTTAAAATCCTCATCAGATAATTAAAACATCCAGTTCATCTTGATCTTAGCTTCAACTGATTACCTTTTCTCACTTAAGTTGTACTTTTCTTGGTTTTGGGTGTGATGCATAATTTTATTTATATCCTGAGCATTGTGGTAACTGCTTTAGGAGACTGTGTTCTATTTAAGTCATTTATTGTAGTATGGAGATATCTGTTGGTTTTAGCAATATGTATGACCTACTTTTGTCTGTTGTGCCTTCAATGGCTCCTGAACTTTAAGAGTTACTGCCATTTTATGGTGCTGTTTTCGTCTACTTGGTTTATCAGGTGCTGTTAGGGCTCCCTCTGTTCCCTCTTCATGCTTCCCAAGGAAGGAGAAGTGTTTTGCCCAGGCTGGGAAAACTGGAACCCACAGTTAAAGAAAAAGTCTATGGTCTGTAAAGATAAATTGCACTTCCTAGGCTGGACTTTTGTGACCCAACCATGCTGCCTGTAGGGAATGGAGAGTGCTTACCTGGCTACAGCCCGGTTGTGTGGTTGTGTTAGGATCTCCCTCATCAATGGCACTTGGTGAATCTTAGTGGAGATAAAATTCAGGCCTCTGTGGAGAAGAATTTTCATGGGACTACCACTTATGTAGAGTCTCCCTTATTGTTCCTGTTCTAGGACCTCTAGGGTAGGTGGGTGGCGGTCGTAGGGCCCTCAGTGACAAAGAAGATTCCTGGACTCTGTGCCTGTAGTGATGAGATCCCCTTGACAGTGATGCTCAGTTGCTGATCTATTGATAGGTCAAGGGAGTCTTAGGCTGGTGTGGAAGGAAAGTGCTTCCCCAGCCAGGCCATCAGTTTTGGGTGGGCCTTCTGATTGAGCACCCTTGCTGGTGTTGCTGGGCTGGCCTGGCCTGGCAGGGGTAAGAATGAGCCTATATGAGCCATCTTTTGTTGCTAGATTGAGATTTAGATAATTCTAGGCCTGAGCTCCTTTCTTGCTGTTGGTTGGGGCCATAAAATATACCATTGTGTTTTTTTCATCAGTGGTGGGTTTATTTTCTTCTATTCATCTTCAAAATTTCTCTTTTGGTGGCCTTTGCATTATTTCCAGGTTTTATGATTTTCCTTAGCAGGAGGACCATGAGGAAACGAGTCTATCTTACTCAGAAACTCTCACATTGATGGATTTTTGAAAGTTAGGTCATTTTTCATTGCTCACATTGTGCTTGGTCATAATTTCTTTTCCTTGTTGTATATCATTATATCGTCTCATTTGACATACCAATATTTTCTTAATGATTTCTTCATGTTCTTAGTGAGGTTTGTAGTTTTCCTATTTGGAATGTCCTTAATAGGTTTTAACATAAAAAGAGAGTTACGTCTCTTAAAAGGGCATAGAGAGTGCTTTTTAATTTTTCCTGGGACAGTTTGTGTTAAGTTTATGCTACTTCTTCCCTAAATGTTTGGAAGAATTTACTAGCAAAGCAAATTCATATTTAATATCACACACATGCACACACACACGGAGTTTGCTTTACTAGTGATGCATGCACACACATACACACAAGATGCTGTTGGTATGCGTATATAAATTTTAGATTATTTGAGTCAGTTTTGTTTAGTTGTGATTTTCAAGAAACCTTTCCACTTTATCTAAATTGTCAAAAATTATGACCCGAGATATATTGTCCTTTTTATCATTTAGTTTTTCTATTTGCATTTTGTCTTTTTATTCTTTTCAAATAACAAATTTTGGCTGTTATTACTTGATTGTGTTTACATTTTTTATTAATCTTTGGTCTTAAATTATAACTTATTTTACTATGATTTATTATTTCTTTATCTGACTTCCTTATACGTATTGTTAGATAAGAATGATTATTTTTTCATTTCATTTAAAGCTATGATTTCCCCCTCAGTACTCTTTTAGCTATACCTCATGTATTTTGACACATTTTACCTTCAAAAGTGTTATCCAATGTAAGCATTATTTATTTATTTTGACTCATTATTTATTGAAAAGCATATTGTTTATTTTCCAAAAGGAAAATTTCATAGTTATCCTTGTGTTTATGTTTTTAAATCAATGTTCATATGATATGGGTTACAGACCTTGTGAATGATTTTGGCTCTTTGAAAGTTATTATGGCGTTATGACCTCTATAAGGTTATTTGGAGTAAATAGTCTTTGTGTCCTTGAAAAGATGGTGTATTTTGTCTTATTGTTATGTATTGTCATTATGTATTTGACTATTTCTCTTTTTATTTTAACCCAATTTTGAGAATGTTTTGAAGGTATGTTATTAGAGATATGCAGATTTAGAATTTGGGTATTTGTGTATATGTATGTATAACTGATCTCTTTTCATTATGAAATGTTTTTATTATATCTAGAAATGCTTTTTGCTTAAAAATGAATTTTATCTGATATCCTAGCTGGTGTAGTTGACTTATGTATTAGGGATCTCTGGAGGAACAGAATAAACAAGAAGTATGATTATAAAAAGGGGATTTATTAGATTGGCTTACAGGACCAGAAGCTGGATAGTCCACAATGGCTGTCTGCAGCTGGAGAGCTGGAAGAACCAACAGCCGCACAGTCCAAGATGCAGAAGCCCCAGAACAAGAAGGTTCATCAGTGCTACACCGGTCTGAGACCAAGGCTTCTGGAAATTACCTGGAGAATCACTGGCAGAGTCCACTTTGGAAGAGTGAAGAAACAAGAGTCTGATATCCTCAGACAATTGAAGCAGCCATCAAAACCCATTCAAGAAGAGCTGAGCTTGCATCTGCATCTGTTTCCTAGTTCTTCCAACTTTGATTCTATCCAAGTCACCATCCTATTAGATGGTGCTGCCCACACTTAGGAAGGGTCTCCACTTCAGTTCACTGTCCCACATTCTAAGCATTCCTAGATATTCCGTTATTCTATTTATTACTGTTTTTCTCATATCAACAGTATTGTCATTTAAGCCACATATGGTTGTTGACTTCCTAAAATTAGTCTGACAATTTTAGACTTTTCTTTGTTTTTTTTTTTCTGTTTACATCTAGTATAGTGACTGATCTATTTGGGCCTATGGTTATTTTCCTAAATGTCTTCTATTTCATGTTTTGCATTCTTTTTTCCTGTTTTCTTACCTTAATTTATTAAAATTACTGTTTTATTTTCCCTTTCAAATTGCTAAATCTGCCTATATTTAAAGCCTTGAAAGTTACTACTGCAGTGATCCTCATTGCCTGAGTCTTCACTTTCCGTGGTTTTAGTTTCCCATGGTCAACTACACTCCTGGTCTGAAAATATTATATAGAAAATTCCAGAAATAAACAATTCATGTTTTAAATTGTGTGTCATTCCAAGTAGCATAAAGAAGTCTCATCTCTTGTTTTGACCCTCTCCATCATGTTTTGACTGTGAATCATCCTTTTGTGCAGTATATCTATGCTGTATACACCACCTGCCTCTTGGTCATTTCATAGCTGTCTGATTATCTGATTGATTGTCAAGGTATCAGTATTGCCATGCTTGTGTTCAGTTAACTCTTATTTTATTTAATGAGGGCCCCAAAGTGCAAGAGTAGTGATGTTGGCTATTGATATGCTAAAGAGAAGCCCTAAAGTGATTCCTTTAAATAAAAGGTAATTCCTTTAAATGAAAGGGTGAAATTTTATCATGAGTATATGTATATAGGGGGGAAAACATAGTTTGGTGTTATGTGTGGTTCCAGATCCACTGGAGTCTTAGAACATATCCCTATGCAAAAGGGTGATCTACTGTGTTTTATTTATATAATCTATATTCAATCAGTTCTCTATTTTTTCATATATATTTTTCTGTCCAGTTTTTCATTATTTTTTCTTGCAAATCTATTTCCCTTTTGGATTATGTTTTTTAAATTGTTGTTATATAATATAATTTTTCTCTTGTCATTTTTTATTAATCATTCTTTAAAATTATTTTTCCCTGCTATATTATTTTATTACTCATGTAGATGTTCATGGATTTTCTCTTAATGCATACCCCAAAGATTAAAATATACATTCAGATTCATTATGATCTGATGTAACTTTTTTTTTACCTCCTGACTAATGCTAGAACCTTCCAACACTGACCTCTTTTTTTTGTGTGATGAATATTTTTAATTCAAAGTTTCCACATTCAAGCACTTTGAGAAACTCAGGATTTTTCACCTCCATTCTTGACTATGAAGTGGCTGAGTATCAATTAGGATTATCCATTACAACAGCTATTTCTTTTGGAGATCTAAATATATTGTGGTCATCTGTATAATAGCATCTGAGGTTTATGACTCAATTGAGTCAGCACGTATGTTTCTGAATGCCATTACTAATCTGTCAATATTTTAGACTCCAGGAATGTTAATAGTCACATAAGCATTGACATATATTGAAAACATAGTTTTGCAATTGCGATAAATCATTCATTCCATCTATAGATGGATTCTCTCTTTGCCATGGTCTGTTCAACTAATTCCTGGTTAGAAATCATGCAGTAGAAACAATACTCTGAATTGCAGATGCTAGTATCTCCATAACCTAAAGTTTTAGTCAGTTTTTGCCACTGTGTCCAAAATACTGAATAAGAACAATTAGAACAGACAGTTGGTGCGTGGTTTCAAGACTTCAGTCCACGGTGAGCTAACTCCATGTCTCTGGGTTCAAGGTAAGGCAGAACATCATGGCAGAGAAAAGTTGCTAAGGGCATGGTGATTAGGAAGCAGAGAGAAAGCTCCATTTACCAGTAGCAAAATTTAAACTCTGAAGGCACACCCATAGTGACTTCTTCCAGCCACACCCTACCTGCCTACAGTTACGTGTAGTAACCCTAACTGTGCAGTACAGTGGATCAATATATTAATTAGGTTAAGGCTCTTATAATCCAATGATTTCAACTCTGACCTTCCTTGCATTGTTTCACAAGATTTTGGGGGACACCTCATATCTAAACCATAACACCTACCAGTTACCTACTTTTTAATTTTTTAGTTGAATCCAATTAGATATAATTATGCAAGTATGGAATATATCTTATTCTAATTAGCACTGCATTCTTGTGGATATACATTTTTGTGAGATTCACTGTAATGGACTCATATATGTACATAGGAAAATTATATCAGATTCATTCCATTGTCTTTTCTTATTCCATCTCCCTTTCCTTGTTTCCCCTTTGTCTAATCTAACAAGTTTTTATTCTTCCCTTCCATCCCCTTCCGCATATCAGCAAAAATATTTGACCTTTGATTTTGAGAACTGGCTTATTTTACTTAGTGTGATGGTCTCCAGATCCTTCCATTTCCTGGAAAATGTCATAGTCATTCTTCTTAATGTCTGAATAATACTCCATTATGTATATTCACCACACTTTCTTTATCCATTCATCTGTTGGTAGGAATCTAGGTTGGTTCCATACCTTAGCTATTGTGAATTGTGCTATGATAAATGTTGATGTGGTTATGTCACTGTAATATGCTGATTTTAACTCCTTTGGATATATACTGAGGCGTGGGATAGCTGGGTCAAATGGTGGTTCCATTCCTAGTTTTCTGAGGAATCTCCATACTTCTTTCCAGAGTGGTTGCACCAATTTGCAGACCCACCAACAATGTATGAGTGTAGTTTTTCCCCATATCATCACCAACATTTATTGTTATTTGTATTCTTGATAATTGCCATTCTTGATAATTGCCATTCTATCTGGAGTGAGATGAAATCTCAGTATAGTTTTAATTTGCATTTCTCTAATTGCTGGAGATGTTCAACATTTTTTTCATATATTCAACATTAACCTATTTAGCCTTATTGTTGTCATGTAGTTTAATTGTGAATGGATTTTAAACTCCATAAGAGATTGGTATTATTTTTTAATAATCAGTATTCAATTACTATTTAATTATGTTGATCCAGATATTACCTTTCCAAATGTTCTTATTCCTTTCCAGTTATTTTTCTGTAGGATCATTTTCTACCTGAAAAACTTTTTTTTGTTTTTTTTTTTTTTCTCAGTGCAGATTGACTAGTGACCCATGGATTCTCTCAGTTTAATTTTCTGAAAATATCTTTATTCTGCACTCACTGGTGAAAGTTATTTTCTCTGGGTATGGAATTCTAAGTTAGTAGATATTTTTCTCTGAGCATGTTAAGGTATCATTTCATGTTCTTCTTGGTTCTGATATTTCTGGTACTGAAACTTATTGCTTCTCTTTCTAAGGTAAAGTGACTTTTACTCCCATCTCTCGTTATATTTAAGTTTTCAGTGTTCTTTCAATACCTATATATGGTTTTTATGTCTAAAGTTTGTGATTCAAAGCATTATTCTTTGAATTCAAATGTATTATCAGTTTTGGACAGTCCTCTGATTTTTCAAATCTTATATTGCTTTTTTTTGCCTTCTCTCCATTCTCTGAAATTTAATTGCACATATATAAGAATTTTTGATCATGTCCCTTGTTAATGATCTTTCTCCATTCTCTTTGGTTTTAGTCTTTGCCTATAATTTATTTTCCAATTTTTATGTTTGTTTTTATACACTTCAATTAGAGTCCAGTTTCTGCCACTCAAGTTATTTATTCACTATTTTTCTGAAGAAAATTTTTCAACATTTTTCTTACAAATTTTCATGGTTTCATCCAAGTATATCTTGCACATTACATAAAACACCTGTTTCATATGTATTCTTCAGTAACTTTTAGCAACTTGACTGAGGGCTAACTGAAGTAAAATAAATTGCAAATATTTAAAAGGTAAGTTTCAATGAGTTTTGCTCATATATGCACAAACACATACACACATGTAAATATGAGAAATTTTCATTACATATGAAGTAACTACTATTTGCATTCCTCTAAAATTTGCCTGTGCTACTTTGTAATTCATCCTTCTCTTTAACACTGCCCCCAATCACTTATCTGCTTTCTGTTATAGGGTTATTTGTTTTCCTGAATATCATACAAGGAGAATCCTATACTATGTGTTATTTGCTAAACTTTCTCTCAGTATAAGGATTTTGAGACTCATCTATGCTCTTCTGTTTATGAGGTCCCTTTTTTTATTGCCAATTCCATTATATGAGAAGACCACAATTTATTTGTTCATTCATCTGTTGATAGACATTTGGGTTATTTCTAGATTTTGATTATTTCCAATAAAGTTGGCAAAAGCATTATAAAAATGTCTGCACAGACATTTTATTTCTTTTGCACATATATATTTTGGATAAGTATCAAAGAGGCTCAGTCATATGGCAGGTTGATGTTTAATTTTTAAAGAAACTTCTGAGCTGTTTTCCAAAATGATTATTTCATTTTTAATTCCCCCTAGAAGTGTATTAGAATTTGATTTTCTACACCTTTGTCTACACTTGGTTTGAACAGGTATAAAAGTTTTTAGACATTACAATTGGCATATAGTGGTGTCTTATTGTGGTTTTAAAAGTTTTTTTTTTAACAATTGTGTATTTTCAAAAGAGTTGCAAAGTAGCACAGAAAATTCTTATATTCATTTGCCTCAGTTTCCCCTAATGTTAACATCTTACATAACAATTAGATATATGTGAAAACTAAGACTTTAACCTTGGTTGAATACTATTAACTAAATTGGGTTTTACTCTAATTTCATCTATTTACCTAATAATATTCTTTTTCTGTTTTCAGGATCTTTTCTTAGGACGTCAGAAAGCACTTGTTTATTGTGACTTCTTAGTTTCCTCCAGTCTATGACAAGCTCTCAATTTTTCCTTGTTTTCATGATCCTGACACCTTTGAAGAGTGGTGATTGGTGTTTTATAACAAATTCCTCACTTGAGCTTATCAGAGGTTTTCTCATGATTATATGGGAGCTATGGATTTGGAGAAAGAATACCACTCAGTTGAAATGCCCTTCTCCTTGTATCATTTCATATAATTAAGGTCAACCTTGGTCACTTTTTTAGGGTGGGGTCTGTGAGGTTTCTTCAAGATAAAATTAATTTTTTCATACATTATTCATTAGAAGCAAGTCGCTAAGTCTGAATCAGCCTTGAAGGGAGGGGAGCTAAGCTCTCTCCTTTCACATGTGGGATATAAAAATTTTATGCATATGTTAAAATCATCACAATAATTAATACATATCTGGGGAAAGATATTTTGAAACAACACAAGCATCCTACTTTTCCTTAAGATTTTACCCACTAATTTTAGCATTTGTCAGTGGCTCCTGCCTGTAGCAATTATTCTTGCTGTGCTCTTGTGGTGGTTTTACATTTCTTTTAATCCTCTTCTGTTACTTGGAATTCTGTAAGGAAGATTTGTGCCTTCTCTACACATTTATGTTTGTCCAAATGTGCGTTATATCAGCATGGTCTCATGAACACTTGCGTTATTCTTCGGGTTAGAGGCAAATGCTACTTCTGTATTGTTCCAGCCTTGGTTGTGGGAGTGGTTTCAAGTCCCCTATTGTCTCCTTTTTGAGGACTTCTTTACTTTCGGGTGCTTAAGGTGTTCTGGGTACATCTTGGGAATTCCTTGTCTCTGACCTAGAGTTAGCCTTTTCTTCATGAGGCTCTGGTTTATTTTATTGGGGAATGGTATTTATAAATTAAAATCTGTAGACTGGATATCATTGTTGCTGAGATATCAATGCTTCTGAGACCTTTCAGTGGACAGAGTGAGGGAATATATGCATGTGTATTAACCCATGTATGCACAACATCTACATTCATGTAACTATCCCTCTGTATTTATCATCTGCCTATCTTCATCACCAATGTATGTGTTATGAGAGATGCAGAGAGATGGAAATGTAGGGCAGACACAACATATGCCTGTGTAAGTAATTATGACTTTTAATCTGATCATGAATGAATCATTCTAACCTTCTCTCCTTGCTTGTTACTTTACTCTCTGACAGTAAGAAATCTCACTCCCATTATCTACAAATTATTTACTTATTTGTTCAATTTTACTTATTTGTTGAATACAAGTAGTGTCAGAATTACTAATCGTCAGGCTTGTGCAGAACAGATTTACCAACTAAAGAACAGTGTTTAGCCACAGTTCTTATGGTATTTAGCTTCATAGTATCCAAGCAAAACACCATTTCCCAAAGCCACTTGGGTCAACTCCCTTTTCCCTCACCATCTTCAGCAAGGTTATGCCTTACATTTGTAATGCAGTTAGAATCATGTTTTCATAGTCCACTTTTCATCCTGGGATCTGCTGACATTCTGGCTTTAAAATAAAAAAAAAATTATACAGTAAATTTTGCTTTTCTGTGATGTACAGTTTTATTGACAAATGTGCAGCATCATGTATCCACCAACATGATAACATTCAGAAGTTTTATCATCCTAAAAAATTCCTGTGCAGCCCCTGTATGTTTGGTCTCCTTATCCCCCTCAACCCTTGGCAACCAATAAGTAGTCAATTTTTTTTTTGTTCTTATAGATTTGACTTCACCAGAATTTCATAAAAATGAGTTATATGATATCTGGCTTTTACAGTCTGTCCTCTTTCCCTTAGCAAAGTCCATTTAATATTCACCAGTGCCATTCTGTGATTTAATGTTAATTCCTTTTATTGATGGATAGTATTCCATTCCGAGGTTGCACCAGTATGTTTATTCACTCAATTCTTGAAGGACATTTTGGTTATTTCTAGTTTTTGGCAATTCTAAACTAAATTACTATCAACATTTGTGTAAATATTTTTATGTGAAAATAAGTTTCAATTCATTTGGATAAATACTTTGAAGTGGGATTGATGGGCCATGTGGTAAGTGTGTATTTATTTTCATAAGAAACTGCCAAAACCTTCATCCAAGTGGCTGTACAATTTTGCATTTCAACCAGCAATGAATTAATGTTCTTGTGGCTGCACATCCTTTCCAGCATTGTTTTCTAAATATATTATTACTGTTGTCGTCATTATTATTAGCCATTTTAGTAGATATATAGTAATACCTAATTGTAGTGTTAATTTATTCTTTTACTAATGATTACATTGCTGAACATCATTGTGTGTGCTTATTTGCCATCTGTGTATCTTTTTTTTTGTGATGTGTCCATTGAGCTCTTTTGTCCATTATTAAAATGGAGTTACTTTGTTTTATTATTGTTGGGTTTAGTGCTGATTTTCTATCTGTGTTTTCTTTTTTTAAATTTTTATTTATTTTATTTTTACAGACTGCATTTTGATTCATTGTACACAAATGGGGTACAACTTTTTTTTCTATGGTTGTGCACAATGTAGATTCACACTATTCATGTAATCATATGTGTACATAGGGTAATGATGTGTGTCTCATTCCACTTGATACATATATAAACACATTGGATATATTTTAAAAATTTCTTTCCTCCCTTATAACTTGCCTTTTCATTTTCTTATTAGTTTTTTGTAACAGAAGTTATTTTAATTTTGATAAATTTCAAATTGTATATTTTTTCTTTCGTGGATCATACTTTTATGGTATCATATCTAAGATCTCTATACGCCCAAGTGCATGAGGAGTTTATCCTTTATTTTATTCTAGAATTTTAAGTTATACATAAGTCTGTGGTCCAATTTGAGTTTGTCCAGTGACCTTGTTAAACTTGCCTGTTAGTAATACAGTAGATTTTTATGTAATTCTTTAGACTTTTTTCGTAAAGAATCATTTCATCTTTGAGTAGAGAAAGTCTGTTTTTTTCCAGTTTTACTTCCTTGGTTTATTTTTATTGTCTCATATTATCTGGGCATTTGACTAAGATTGGGAATAATGAACCAAGGCTGCCCTTCTTTGTTCCCTCTTGTCAGGAGAAAGCAGTCGTTCTATTTACCATTAACCATGGTGTTATTGTGGGTTTTTCCCCAGGAACCCTCGCTAGGTCAAGGAAGTGTGCTTCCCTTCACAGTTTATTGAGAGATTTTTGTTGTTGTTGTTGTTGTTGTTATTATGAATAGATGTTGCAATTTGTGGCCTGTTTTCTGGCATCCACTGAGATGGTCACATGCTTTTTGTTTCTCAGGTTTCTAGTATCAACATATGGTGAATTCCATTGATTGCATTGATTGATTTTTCTATGTTAAAGCAATCACATTTCCGAGATGAATACTTTTGGGTCTTGATGCACCATATATATGGCTCAATCCAACTTACTAACTTTGTGTTGAAGATTTTGCATCCCTGAGGGCAGGATCTCTGAGTCTCAAGGTTCTTGTAATGTCTGTTTAGTTTTGCTATTAGGATAATGCTAGCCTCATAAAATGAGAGATAAGTATTCCTTTTTTTTTTAATTCTAAAGATTAGC
>JAJEJO010001556.1:291926-403672 GCA_020662805.1 Glaucomys volans
AGCATTGGTAGTCCAGTGATTAAATTTCTCAATCCATATATGTCCACATTATATTAAAGGGAAATTCTGCCAGTGATTATAGTAGAATGATCACCAATGTGGGTTTCATCTTTTCTTTCCTCTCTCTCCCCCCCCCCCCCCCTTCCCTCCTTCCCTCCCTCTCTCTCTTTTTGTCATTCTTTATAAATGTTTTAGTTAAAAGTTGGGGACAATGTGTAGTCTGCCATTTGAAACCAGAGTCCTATGTAAATACCGCAAGAAGTTTGTAAATAATCCATATTGAATTTACTGTCTTTGTTGGATGGGAAAAGTGATACCTGGTAGTATGTTAGCTTTACACTTCTCTAGGAAAGTTTGACCTCAAAGGCATAACTGTGTTTTCTTATAATGCAATAGGCAGATGTAGATTCTTATCTTTGGATCAGCTGACGTTTGCAGCATTCAACTCTAGTGGCACTTGTCAATAAGCACTGGCCATACTTAGGGTTTGGTTCAGAAGTAAAACTTTGAACTTGTCGTTACTTAACCCCCATCAAAGGTTGGTTGAGAGAAACAGTGCTGTCAATATATTACTTGAAAACTGTTTGTCTTAGTCCATTTTGTGGTGCTATGACAAAATACCTGAGACTGGACACTTTCTAAGTAAAAGGGGCTTATTCTCACTCATGGTTTTGGAAATTGAGAAATTCAATAGTATGACACCAGCATCTGGGGAGGCCCTCATGGCAGGTGGCTGCACATGTCAGGAGTGCAGGCAAGAGTGGCCCTTAGAAAAATATGGAAGAACACATATGAGAGAGACTGAGAAAAGGTGACAGGCTCACTTTATAACAACCCACTCTTGTGGTGACCAACCGAGTCCTGGGGTGGGGGTGAGAACTCAATCCCAGGAGAAAATTGTTAATCCTTCTTAAAGGATCCAACACTTCTCAACACTGTAATGCTTGGGAATCAGATTTCAACATGAGTTTTGGCAATGACAAACCACATCAAAACCACAGCGTTGTTCAGTCCATCAATCCTTTGGACACTAATGCTTACATCAGGTAAAGGTGGGCATCCAGCAAGTTTCCTCTTGTGAGAATTGCTTTCCTCCTTGGACACCCATCGCTTCAAGTATTTTCAACATGTTGTCATTGCTTGTCATTCAGGGACATGGTTAGAAACACATTTATGAAACTCATTACTGCTTTTATTATGAGCATGATCCTGAAAACATTCACTGCCTGACACATGTTTTCTCTATAAGCACCGATGCTTGATATTCAGTCTCGGGGATGGAAATAACGATGCTTGTTTTCTTCCTGCAACATTATAAATCATGGAAATGATTAGGTTACTGATCATATTAAGGAGCTAAAATGATGGGTGACAAAGTTGATATTTAAATCATTATGGCAGGTTGGGTTGAGGCTAACCAAATAACCTCAGCAGGGGAAAATCTACAGCCTTCATTCAGGTAAAAACAATCCACCGGAACACCTGTTCTGACAGAGAGATTAATTCAGCTTTTCCAAAAGTGCATTCTGAGTAGCAGTACTTCATGGAGATGCCTCCCTGAGGAAGGGCCCTGGGGAAAGCTAAGAATGGGAAGCCCTCCATGTTAAATCTATCTTACCATAATTCACAACACACATTAGCATATTAAAAGTGGTAGTAAAGAGATTGGATTCATTTTTGTTGTATCTCTTTTTCCACAATCCCTTTGCCTCAGGGTTGTTGTTCTTGATGTTGTTGTTGCTGTCATTCCCCAGGGTACCATCTGAGCATTGGCTCTGTAGAGTTCACTTTAGAAAATGCTAGGTCATTTGACCTAAGACCAACAAATTTTCTTTCCCTCCATTGTGTGAGTCCCACTATAGTAATACTTTTATTTTCCATATACTCCTTATTATTATCCTGGAACTTGATTTTCTTTGCAGTAGTAGTATTAGCTACCATTTGCAGAGTGGTGGTATATGCCAAACCTTGTCAAAGTTAGTATTGGAACAGAGTGTTGATTGATGGAGCCCTGGAGAGACTGTCTGGCACTGATGAGGTTGGAGAACTGCTTGTGACCACTGTGGGTCCAAGAGCAGGATGTGATTCCTTCACTCACATCTCTCCCATCTGTCTTCCAGGTCTGTTCTGAATTCAATGGATAAAGTTATGAGTAAGATGTAGACTTTGTCTCCAAGGACTTAAAATTGAGAGTGGTGCCAAACAAATGAAGAAACAGGGCCCACCATGTAATATAAGCTAAGATAAGGACCCCAGGAGAGAAAGTTGTTGATTAGCAGAGGTCCAGGCACAACTTGACTGAGGGGGCCACACCTATGTTGCTGGATGAACTGGAGTTGCCAGGTGGACATCAGGCTAAGGATTTCCAGCAGAGGAGGCATGAACGGAGCCCCTGCATCATGCTGCACAAAGCCATTAATCAGAAGTGCCGGTAGTTGCTTCTGGTTGAGGCAGTGGGTTTCATGTGTTTAGATCATAAACCCATTTGAGAGAAGAAGATGGACTTGGAGAGGCTGCCAAGGCCAATCCATAGGTGCAGCACTCCAGAGAGTAAACTGCCTTTATTCTTGTTCAAGAAACATTTGCACTTGGGTCTAATAGCTAGTGCTTGCCAGATAGACATTGGTACTGAAAAAGGTACTTCGAGTACAGTGGGGCAGGGTGTGTTGGAGCTGCAGGGCAGGTGTGGGCCTTGGAGTAGGCAGCTGACTTCCTCAGAGATTTTCACCTCCTCCTCAATGCCATCTGTCTGATGGGTAAGTGCTTCTGCTCCCATTTGTGTCCTCCACTTTGCTGGCCCCCTTTCTAAGATCCCTGCACTGTGCTGAAATTTTGTTGGAAGAGGACATAGACATAGGATTCCATGGTAAATACCCTGCAGAACTCTTGGGTGTCATTGCCCTTGTTCCTTTGGTCCCCAGGAGAGGGAGGCTTCAGCTTCATGGGGAAGATGATGACTTCCCTTGAGAAGGTTTGAAATGCTTTGGCCTTTGGCTCTGGGGCCTGTGGTTCCTGGGGCCGAGACAGCTGCAGCTGTCACTTTGTGTAGCCAGCAATGCCAGGAGGGGAGAGAGAAACCAGGGTCCTGAAGCCTTCAGTAACTCTCAGCTCAGAATGTAAGCTGGCTTCCAAAATAATAAACCCTGCACCCTGCTGGAGAACAAATCATTCCAGCAAGAAAGAAGATTCTGGCTTCCAGGGTCTGATGACTTATGAAGTACAGCCAGGAGGAAAAATCATTTTAAAAATATTGAAAGGCTCCTCACCAGGGCTCCCTCCACTGGTGAAAATATCAATACAAGATTTATTTGAGGCCCCAAGTCCTGTGGCATCATCGAGAGACAGGGACAACACCGTCTGCATTTCAGAACTGACAGCTACAGCTTGCTGCTGCTGCTGCTGTCACCATGGGGAGCTTCAAATGTCAAGATGGCTCTCCCGGTGGCACTGGAGTTGAGGCATGGTCAACCCATGGAGTGGGCAACAAATCTGGGAGCCCGGGGTCCCAGGATTGGGAAAAGCATGCTCTGAGAGGTTTGGCTGGCTTGAGTAGAGAACTTGAGTGTAGAATGCACTTAGCTAAGAAATGCACTTAGGTTTCTGGAACCCAAGGGGAGGCTTTACTTCTGGGCCACTGCTCTGCCTGGCTCAGGTCCCTGGTCTCCTGCCCAGGCCTCAGGGATTTGGCTGTTCCCTTTCCTCTGGGGCTGCCTCCTTCCCCCATGGACACCTGCCCCAGGCCTCCCTGTGTGACCCCTGAGCAGGCACCCAGGGTCCTTGGCTTTATTTCTTCCTGGAGCTTTTCATCTCTGCCTGTTGTTTTATAATCTCTTCTTTGAACTTCTGTATCTCTTAGATTTCTTTTTCCTTTGAGAGACCATGTTATCTGTAACTTCTTTGAGGCTGGGGAGAATATTTGTCTGAACTCTTAGTCTTTTTTTCTCCCTAAGAGATAATTCTCTGTGATGGAGTTTATATTTTCTTCATCTGCTTTCTCTGATGTTCCTTTCTTCCCATGGCGGCTTCTCACACCCCTGTCCAGTTTTGGAGGAAATTCTATTTGTATATTTATTGTGGCTTCCTTTGTGATTATCAACTGTCTTTGAAGAAAGCGAGCTCTCTATTTAAAGTGTGGGGATGGATTAGGGCGGGAGGTGAGATTTGCTGGGACACTCCTTTGCTTCAGTGGGAATTGGGGATGCTCTCTCACCAAGGTTGCTGTTCTGTTTGTCCTGGGAATGTTTTATCTCCATTGTCTTCAGTATTTATAGTTTGAGGGAATTTTAGGAAATTGCCCATAAGATCCACATTCTCCATGTCTTGTCCTGAGGCCTTTGCCTTGAACTCCTTCTCCACACTTCCTCTTGGGGTGGGGTGTGGCTAGAGACCATGACCTATGTCCCACTCAGTCTCCTCTTACATTTGGTGGCTGACCTCTGTAGGGATGTTAGTCACTTCTTCCCTGCAACACTCTGACCAGGGGATATCTGTGATATGCTGGGCACCTGAGCCAAGAGAGTGGGCATCAGTAACTGTCTCATTACTCAGGTGACACTGACAGGTGTGCTCCATCACTGTGGTTTGGAGTCTTTGGGAATGGCAACCCGTTCATGGTGGAAGGCAGTTAATGAGTGTCACCCCAAACCCACAGCCCAATAAATTTCTGTTCTCTATCTCAAAGAGAGTTGGGATGTGGTTGACATCTCAGAAAACTGTTCTTACAGGAGAGGAGGAGCCAGGTGGCATGAGGAGTGGATGGTTGAGGAGGAAAATAACAAGTTGGATTTCTGTACAATGATAAGGCACCTCTGTAGAATCTCAGTGTCTATCAGCAGCCATCCCATTCTCTGCCTCTGGAAGCTCACTCCTAGAACATTGTGCTGTCCATTCCCATGTACACCTGATCAAGCAAGAGGCTGATGGGACCAAGGACATGGCTAAGCCCTGCCAGGTATCTCCTGGTCAGACCCAGGACAGTGCTTGCACCAAATCCAGTGAGCCAGTGTTTGGTCACCCTGCTGATGAACTTGAACTCCATCTCCCACCCATCCCATCTTCTGTACCTGCTCCTGCCCAGTCAGGTCATTCCTGTGATCGACATCACTTTGCCCAGTTCTGAAGGTCCTTTGTAATCTGTCTGTTCTGTGCTCTGCTCATAGACACAGACCATTTTTGTTTCTTGCTAGTTTCCCTTTATCGAGGCCTGAAATGCCCCCTGGGGTATAGAACCAGGTTCCCTGAGGACAGTTGCCTAGTGACTTACTGCTGGTGCTTGGCAGACTGTGTGTCCCTCTCATTTAATCATTCATCTGCTCAATCTATATTTATTGAGTTCCTGGTACCTGCCAGTCATGAGGTTAGGTGCTAGGAAGTGACAGGGGACAAAGTGAGACATGGCCTTGCCCTCCCACATTTAGTCTGGTGACTGATCCTTTCCCCTTTGGTGGGCAGCTTCAGGGATACTCTTGTGTGCTGTGACAGGGTTGGTGGGTCCACAGAAGAACATGCAGCAGTGATCTCAGCCCTGCTTCAGGCTGTGGGTGGGGTAAGAGAGCATCATGACGAGCTTCTAGAAAAAGGAACATCCAAGCTGAGGCCTGAAGCAGAGTCAGGCAAGGGGACTGAGAAGGGATAGGGCTGCTCTCTGCAGATGGAGGAGCAGGTGTGAATGCCAAGAAACATGATCAGGGGGTACTGCCATCACAGAGCTTGGTGCTCTTCAGTGAGGGAGAAACAAGGCAGTATATGGGTCCCATCACTCAGTCTCCTGTGCACTGCCTTTGTATTTGAACTGTAGGTTTGCATTTTACCAGATGCCCTGCTGCAGTATGGGGACATTCAGGAATGGCAGAGGCTGGAGGGTGGGGTCTTGCTCCTTTCCTGCTGTGTCCCTCTCACCCTGATTATGAGGTTTCAAAATTGTGTGGATTCCTGGGGGACTATCCCACCCCATGAACAGGTCTGAAGCCAGCCTGGTCCATTTTTCTTTGTTCTGAAAACCAGGAGTGTTTGATGCTTTCCTTGTGGCCATGAACTCCTAATACTTTGGCTAAAAAGGAGTTATCAGAATCTGAATGTGCAATACTAAGGGCTGTTTGAGCACAGGAACTGTATGTTGCCACAGGCACCACAATGGGAGCTTTATGAGAACTACTTTTCACCCTTGGAGATGGTTTTTGTCTTAAACCTCCATTTTTTAATAAATTGAATTGAGACCCTGGAAGATACAACTCTGGATTCTTAATTACTCTTCTGGATTTGCAGTGCTGTCCAGGCCTCAAGGCCAAATAGGCCCTTCGGCTCTGGAGGCTCCAGCATCTTCCCTGAGACCTGCTGGGGTTGGTATCAGCCTGCAGGTGAGCGGCGTGGCTCTACTGAGTTGTAGGTTTTGGCCTGTGTATAGGCCCCAGAGCCAGCTCAGCAATTCCTGCTTACACAGTTAGAATCCTGAAATTCGAAAATAGTTCATAAATAGACACGTGGATGACCTAAATCCAAATGGAGTGGGGCACCCTGGGGGAAGACAGAGCTTTTTATTTATTTATATTTATTTATTTATACCCTGCCTCGTTCCAGAAAAGGATTAGTGAAAGCTTATCCTTTATAGAAATACTTAATGTACAACTGGAGAGTTTTTTTTTTAATTTTTTTTTCTAATCAAGAAATGGGAGAAATCAGGGCAAAGAGAAAATGAGGGCAGGGATACAAGATGAAGCTGATGGAAAGATAAGTATACATAATATATGCTCCCCCCCTTACCCTACTCCTGAGTTCTCAGGCCCAGCTTTATTTCCCAGGCAAGTTCTTATTCTGTAGACTCCTAGGTAGCTGAAAGCCCTCCTGGTTGGTTCAGTCCTTCCAAGGACTTAATCAGTGGTACAAGTCAGCTCCAAAGGCTCCATCTATTGCTTGTGCACCTCCACTAGCCACAGTGAAGAAGGTAACAGGTTCCATTCAAAGTGCCAGGCTCTTCTAAGGTAAAAATCAGTGTCCTAGAAAAGATGAGCCTTTCCAGATACTCAGGCCTGAGGAAATCTACATTTGATGACTTCCATTTAGAGACCAATTAGTATTCACCTTTCACTAGAGAGTCAATTCCCATGGTTGGCCAACAAATCTTGGAGCCAACCACCAGGCTAGGAGCTACAGACAGGACAATGGGCATAGGCAGACAGACTCATCCCTGCTTTCTTGAGGTTCCTGTTCTTCAGAGAAGATAGGCCATCAGCAAGAATACATGTAAACATAATCATTCAAGGTGGTGATAAAAACTAAGTAGGAATAGGGGCTCTCATAGAGATGGGCTAGCACTGTGCTAGGGTGGTGTTCTGGACAGTGATCTGCATAGTTCTTTCTGAGGAGGTAATAAACAAATGGAAACTGAAACTTTGAGAATCAGAAAACCACATAAAGAGCCAGGGGAACAATGTTCAAGTCTCAGGGAGAGGGCAAAGGCACCCCAAGCATGACAAATCTTGGAGTTCTGGTGACCCATGGAGGTTCTCTCTGCCTTGGTTCCAAGGCTCTATGCCTAAGAGCCTGACCTTGACTCATCTGGAGGAGGGGCTGGGCACTCTTGGTGAGTAGAGCTTGCTCTTAGGGGTTCCCCAGTTCTGCTTCTTAAAGCAGAGAGAGCTCATCAGGCTGGGTGGATTCTGGTTGAGTGTGGCTGAATTTCAGGAGACTTTTTTTTCAGTCACATTGGCTCTACCTGAAGATAAGGGGAGGAAGGAAGCTGGAATAGGAGCCAGCCAGGCCTGAGGGAGTCCTTCAGAGTTTGGGGGATATGGCTTGGAATAGGGATCCAAGGGCAGGATACCAGGCATCCTCTGAGAAGTGCTATAGACCCCTGGGACCAGGTGCTTCCTCCAAGAAGTGACCACAGCAGCTAGTTTTGATTTAAGGTCTTTCTGAAGATTGTACAGTAAGTAACTGCCCTCCAGCCATTGCCTCATTTTAACACATGAGTGTGAAACATGAAGTCCACCGGACAGAGGACTGGTGGCCAAACCCAGCATTGCATTTAGTATCTGAAAGGAAATGAGTTTCCCTTGGTTCCCCCTGATATCTGATCATGGGCATCATATGGTACAGAATGACTCAGATGAGATTTTTCCTACTTCTATAATGTCAGGTATTAGACTTCAGAGAGAGCAACTGTGCACATTGGAAGGATGTAGAGTGCTGCCTTTGGGGTACCCTGTCCCATCGGAAGCAGGGTCTCAAGATTTTTCCACATGTGGCAGTCTTTCTGAGGCTCTATGTCCTGCAGATGGCCCCAGGGCAACAGTAGTTGGGTATCTTGGGCATGCTAGCCTTCAGATGGGTGATGGTGGGCTTGATTGTTGGGGAAATGTGGCTGTATCACCATGCTCCTGCTCTAAGACATACCTGTACTTAGATGCTCTCTCTAGAGGGGAGAAACCAAAGGGCAGATCTTTGAGCTTATAAACAAAAAGGGGCCGAGTGGCAACTTAAAAAATTTCAGGAAAGCTTGAAGTTGGATTCAATTTTTTTTTCTTAATGTAAGAAGCAGAGATCATATTCTAGCAACATAAGCCAAGTTGCACAAGCTCCACGTGAAGCACTGGAGTTTCTGCTGCTTCTGCAGGAATGACTGCCAGGCAGGAGGTAGGGCCACATAGAATCACAAGCCTTGTGGTTGACAAACATCGACTAAGACCGTATTGTCAGGGGTTACAAGAACTCTTCCAGGGCTAAGAATTCATGTGCTTTCAAGTGTTTAATTTCTAGCTCAAGTGTCTCTCCACAGAGACGTGGCCCACCTTTGTCATCTGTTACTGCCTCCTCCCTGACTCACTGGACCCCACATTACCTTTCTCCCTTTCTCTCTCAATCTAGTATTTCAAGGAGCCTCTGCCTCTGGCCAGACTCACCATACCTCCTGCCCTGACCACATTCCATGAAGAAAGTTTCCCCACAGAGGAAGAGTAAATCAAGAAAATGAAAGGCTAGCAAACTTACAGTCAATAATTCCTGATTTTTTTCATTCATTCATCAACTCTTAATTGGTGTCTGCTGTGTGTCAGACACTCTGCTAAGGGGTAATTAAAAGACAAAATAACTTCATTTTTTTTTTCCATGAAGTTTACTCTCTCTGGGGGGTGACCGATGAGTAAGCAGATACTCAGGATGTGACTGTAAGCATTTTGCAGGAGTAATAGGAGTTACCAGCAGAGAGTATAACCAGTGGTGTTGAAGCAGATTCTGTGAGCCATAGGGGACCTTCTCAGACCCAGGGAGCAGAAACATCATGTGTAGGAAGAAACCTAAGAGGGGAATGGCTGATGATGGTGTCAGCAGGACAAAGCAACAGAGAGGGGTGGAGGAGGGATCTTTGCAGTAGACCCCATATTCAGTAGACCCTTGACCAGGGGACATTTTGTCCTGGGGGTTAGTGGAGGACCAACTGGTGTGTAGTACGCTAGGCTGGGCATAGTCTGGCTTCACAATGGTTCACATTAATGGTATCCCTGGAATGGCAGGTGTCATGGAAGGGGTAACAGGGCTGGTTGGGCAAGTGATATCCAGGCACCTTTCCCAAGTCATCCCATTTCAGGATTCCTGCAGGATATAATTCCTGCAGGAGGGATGAATGAGAGGGATGAGGGCCAGAGGAGTCTGGAATAGAAGTAGGGATAGCATGTGGAGCCTTCTCTGAATGCCCAGGTGGACAGAAGACTCAGCATATGGTGCAGATGCCATGCTCATAAAGGCTATAGGCTATGTTCTCCCACCTGAGGACAGATTGCTCAGATGTGGGAGGTGAGGATGTCAGCACCAGCAGGCGGGACCCTAAGTCTTTAGAGCAGGGGAAGGAGCAGGCACGTTTATCATACTTTCTCTCATAAGGCCAGCCTGTCCAGGACACTCAGTGTCTGTGATCTCACTACAGCATCACATGAATGGAAATGGGCTATCCACCTACCAACGCAGAGAGTGAGGCAACTTGCTCAATGTCACTGCCGTCCTTGGTAGATGCAGTTCTCCAGCACCAGGCATGCAAGAAACCAATGGGAGATAGCTTCCCAGAGCATGCAGGCAGAGAGGACAGCCCCTCCCTAACAGGAGGCTCAGACCTTGAGTATACCAGGCCATGGGGGCAAGCCCAGCCATAGCCTGGCCTCTCTGTGGGTATGACCTTGGGCAGGTGGGTGGGGAACTCTGTTCCCTAATGGCTGGTTTACTTTCAGGTTAAAAGCCGTTCCTTCCCACCACCCCTGCTCTGCTGCCTTGCTCTTTACAGCCCGGGCCCTGGGAGGCCATCATGACATCCAATGCTCACAGCAGGTTCATTGCCTTTTGCACAAATCTCCTCCAGATCAGCTGGGTCCTGGTGGGGGGGTGGGAGTGTTAATCTAATCGGCCCTTTCCCCCTCTGTAATTACTGTAATCTATAACAATAATTATAGTCCATTTTATTTTAGTGCCACTTATCTAAATGTGGATGTGCACTACTGAGATTGCCAATAGAAATAAACCCCTGGGTGAGGCAGCAGGATGGGGAGAGTGCTGCATAGCACAGGCCCAAGCAGTTCCAAAGTGCTCCTCAAGAGCCCTTTGCTGTCCTTCCAGGTCATCCCACTGTCCCATGGAGTCTACCATGCCTGCAGGTGGGTGGGCCCTGAGCCATTAGGAATGAGAAGGGTTGCCACATCCACTCTAGAATTCAGCAACTCTCTGGGGGAGCTCACCTTGGACCCCAGAACCAGGAGCCAGGAGGTGGTGGCCAGTTCCAGCTACCAGTTTGGTTGTAAATCCTTTTGGGAATGGGGATAGCATCCTCTGCACCCAGTTTCTCAAAAGCCAAATATAGCATCTGGCATGTAGTAGATGCCTAACAAATGTTTGGTTAAAGATGTAGAAGTGACATAAAAAGATACTATGTCATTTAGGCTGGCTATGGACTTAGGCAGTTTTCTATTCATTTATCATGACACACTGCCTCCATAATTTGGTAAAGATAATTACTTGGGGATTAAGTTAGGGAAAGACTTTCATTGCAGCATGAAATAGCTGGACGTGGGACTGTGCAGGTATGTGTGTGATACATATGTTTGTGTGCAATATGTTGTCTGTGTGTATTATGCATTTGCCTTTGATGCATATGTTTATGTGCTAACTGTGTGCATGTGTGTGCACATGTGTGTTGGCTGTGCTGGTCTGGAGACTGAAGGACTGCTTCTGAAGCAAACTGGGTGAGAGTATTCTGTGTGCATTCAAGGGTGGCCATCAGGTATCTCCTATAAATTGCGTGGCTAGGTTTAGATATGTCACTTGTCACATCTCATTCAGCAGAACTCAGTCACACAGCCATGTGGAAGCAGAAGCAAGGCTGGAAATACAGTCCAAGCATGTGTTCATGCAGAAGAGAAAAAGAACTTGATAGTCAGCCTAACACCTGCCATGGTTAGCTCTCCTTGTCACCAATAGTGTTTCACCTTTCTTCTCTCACATAGAGTTTACACTTCATCCTTAGAGCAGACCTCACCACATCCCACCCAGCCTCTGAGATACCCAAAGGCTGGTCTCCCTCAGCTGGCTAGGACTCTTCAAGGCACTGCAATCCATGCTGACAACAATAAGCAAACCAGTGACTCTTCTTGTTTCCAGCCGTTCTTTCAAAAGTATCCTACGCACACAACTAGAAGTGGGATAGGACAACTGCAGTAAACACTTCCACTGGAGAGAAAGAAGACAGGCAGATGTCCCACAATCTTATGTCCTGACACCCAATTCCCAGGACACCCTCATGAGCTCTTCCACTCTGCCATTGGACCAAATTCTGCTCATGGGAGAAACTTCCTTGACTTATGTACTCTGCGGCCCCGATCAACCCACTAGAGGTTTGGTACTCTCTGTGGATACGTCTGAGGCAGGCATACATGTTTATGGGTGTGTGGATTGGCTTAGTTAGAGATACACACACACACACACACACACACACACACACACACAGATGATCATGTATCCTGCTATTGAGATGAGATTGAAAAATTATTTACTTGAAATCTGACATGCTTCCACATCTTGAACTTGGAGATTCCTGGTATGACAACCCTCTAAAATAATTCTTTCAAGAGAAGGTCTACAATTCAACTTTCTTAAAATTTATGTTATTTTCTTTGCTAAAAATTCCCCAGCTCTTTTTTCATCTGAAAATTTGACCAGGTAGAAAGCAGTGTATTACAGAAAACATAAAGAAATTGAGCATTACATGCATTTTTTCTTGTGAGGCCTTTGGTCTCCCCTGATGTTGGACCCTCAACATAACCCACGGAATCCACATAACCCATGGAATCCTGGGTGTGTTCAAACTTTCTCTAAGACTGCTCTGTCCTGGGTGCTTTCATGAGGTTTAATTTTGGTTCAAGCAAGTGCCTGGTGACAATGGCTTTTTATTATTTTTTTCTCTGAGTAAAATGATTCTGGCCATGCTAGATGACAAGGAGCGCTGGGTCAGGTCCTGAGTGCCCATTTGTCTGAGCACTTGTGCAGACCCACAGCAGTTTTCTAGCATGGTCCCTGTCCCTGCCAGTTGTAATACTCAGCTCACCTTATGACAGGGTGGGATGTGTTCCTAGTAAGACCTTTGGCTTCTACAAAACTTTGTCAGCTCTACCCTGGCTGTAATTCCTGCTAAGTCTCAGAGGTCACTACTCACCTGGCAATCATAAAGCTATACTTCAGCAGTTTGCTGGGTAGTGCCAGCACGGGCCTGAGCTCACTGCTACCCTTCCACAAATGGCCTGCAAGAAACTCTATTCAGTGAGGACTCCATGAAGGACAAGAGGTCTTTCTTGTATTATAAAATACATTCTGTAGCTAGAATGCATATCTGAGGATGGCACCTTACATGCCCATCCCTCCCAGCACCCTCACAGAGCTCATTAGATCACTTTGCACTTTGTCACCTAAGAAACAGAATCTGGGAAGCTTCTACCGCATTCATCGCAGGGTTGCTGCTAAGGACACCATTGTCTTTGTTGTTTCCCAGAGTCTGAGTTTATGATCCCCAGGAGAAGTCTTTTTCTGATTACAATGCCAAAAATAGTCTCATTTCCCCAGTGGCTTGTTTCCATGTGTCTGGATGTGGAGACTACTGGCATTTCCCAATTCCTGTGTAGTTTGACTCCCAGGATGTTGGGAGCAATAGTGAGGGCCACCTGTTGGAGATCCAGGAAGAGGTCATTTTGTAGGTATTATTTTAAAATTCTAGCTCTGGTTTAATTCCAACCTTATTTATTTTCTTTCAATTCTGTGTCAGTATATGTTCTGTCATTGTGATTAACTTTGTGAATGGCCCTGGATCTCTTCTGGAAGACAGATTAGACACACACATACCCTAACCTTTGCACAGATTAGTATAGATGAATACATGAATCTTTTCTAGAATGGACAGTGTGTCCTGGTCACCCATGAACTCCCTGATTCTGCTGCAGATAGCTGCCCTGGCCTCCTCGCTGCTCCTGATGCCTTTTGAGCATGCTCCTACCTCAGGCCTCTGTGCTTGCTATTCCCTGGTTCTGGAATGCTCTTTCCTCCACTATTGATTTGGCTTATTCCCCAAACCCTTTGGGTTTTTACTCAAATATTTGCTCTTCAGTAAAGCTTTTGGTTTTCCTACTCAAAATTACAACCCTCTAACACTCCCTATTGCTTTTTCTATATAACCTTTGGTATTAGTCTGCTAGGGCAGGGGAGATTATAAGGAAATGGCTTACATGATTTTAGAGGCTGATAAATCCCAAGATCTGCAGTGTGGGTCAGAAAGCTAGAGGACCAGAAGAGCTGATGGTGATGGTGTAGTTCAAGTCTGAGTGTGGAAACCTGAGAACCAGGGTAGCCTGTTCCCTTCTAGAGATTGGCAGGCTTAAGGATCAGGGAGAGCTAATGTTTCAACTTGAACCTGAAGGCAGGAAAAAGCCAGTGTCCCAATTTGAAGGATGTCAGGCATGAAGAATTTTCTTTTACCTCGAGGAAAGTCAGACTTGTGGCTCTCCTTAGGCCTTCAGCTGATTGGATGAGCCCCACTCACACTGGAGAGGGTCATCTGCTTTGCTGGTCGACTGGTTCAAATGGTACACTCAAATGGCACACTTACAGAAAACCCAGAATAACATATAACCCAGTTTCCGGCCACCTGTGGCCTAGCCAAGTCGACACATAAAATGGACCATCACATTACCTAACATGCTCTTTATTTTGACTTTTGCTTTTGGTTAGTTTCTGTGCATTAGACAGTAGCATACAGGAAAGCAGTGATTTTTGCTTATTTGGTTTATTGCTGGACCCTTGAGGTTTAGGACAGGACATAGGACATACTCAACAAACATTTGTCACATGAATGTAAAAGGCACAGTCATCAGTGTCCTGGGCGCTTTCCTCGGCACAGGGTTATGATGTAGATTCAGGCTACTGTGTGTGTGCGTGCATTTCTTGTCTGAAGGTTAATTGTTAAGTGTTGTAATTAGTATTGTTACTGTCGTTATCATTTTGTGCTAACTCTCGCTGCTCCCTGACCTGACTGGCTTTTCAACTTAGGAATGTTATGAATTTCTTATGAGAACATTAATTTGGATTTATTATAATTAAACTTTTAATTTGTGCCTTTAGGAAGATTAATTTTGAAACAAAAGACTAACAAAAATAGGTCAAATCCGTGTTAAGCTATTGAGGATTCCTGATCTTCTAAATAACCACCAAGCTCTGAGAGACATTTTCAGGGCCTACTGATTACGAGCATTCTTCTAAGACTAGACCTTTCTGGGTTCAAATTCAGGCCCCACAAGTTATTGACTTGTGACCTTGAACTAGAGATTTTTTTTTTTTATGTGCAATCAATTTGTTTCTTTGCTGGAAAAAGGAGACAGTGATATTTATTTCACAGGCTTAAAATATGATCCTTTATATAAAAGGCCTAACACAAGGCCAGGCATGTAGTAGGTATTCACTGAATACAAATTTTACTCAAGAGATTTAAAGTAATAAATTCACATTTGCTGAGCCACGTTCTCTGGTTGGTAAGTTTGTAGCTCAGTAACCAGCTGTTAACTACTATCTTGCCTTATATATATATTTTCTCATCTGAACTAGGCACTTGCAACTGGCCAACTGCCACTCTATTACAGCTTATATAGTTAATAATATTGCATTTTACAAAAGTAAAGGTTATTCATTCATCAGAGACATGCTATAAAAATCACCTTTTTGATTTCAGAGGACAAAAGATTAATTTCTGGCAGAACCAATAGTGCTCATGTGGCATAGTGGGAACATATAGAGGTGTCCTAATATTTGAAGGGAAATGTTCTTCTCCAAATGATATTATGACTCGAGAGTCCAGGGGAATTAGCTTTTGTTTCTTTCTAGCAGAGGAAAAATTAGCCTTGATTCAATATTGATTTTTTAAAATTGGATTCTACTGCCTTCATGCTCAATCTGAGAGCAGAGATTCAAATGTAGGCTCTTCCTCCTATGAGCACCTACTTCCTCATCTGATTTTCTGGTTGAGGAACCAGGATGAGGTCCCCAAAGCTCTGCAGGCATTGGAGGAAACTACCTGTGACACAGAATCATTCACTCCTGAGCCAGGTGGCTGCTCAGAACTCTTGTGGACTAGGTTTCCAAGCCCACTATAGACTTGTGCCCACTATGGACCAATGAGGGCCCACAGTCTTCTGACAAGACCACACATGGTGGAAATCATAGTAGCCACAAATATTTATTAAGAACTTCCTGTGAGCCAGGAATTCTTCAAACCACTTTCTATCTAATAACTAATTTGATCTCATCACACCACTGTATCCTGGCTCCAGTATTAGGAACCGATATTAACTTCCACTCTGCAAACAGGAGCCACAGGGAGGTGTGACTCCTGCAGTGCCATTAGACTGGCAGGGGTGAAGGCAGGATTTGACCCAAGGGTCTTCAGAGAGTTGGCTCATGAGTACCACTGGCATATCTAATCTCATCTTCAGCCTGCGTTTCTTAGATTGTACAAATTGACCCCTAGTCTTGAAAGGGAAGGATTATTGTTCACATATTACTGCTGAGGGAACCAAGGCTGATTTAGGTTAAAGAGTGTGGTCCATAAAGGGATCTGCATGGGTTTTAAACTGGATGAGTGTGCAACAGTGACAAACTCATTCTTTCTCTTATGAAACCTGGCAATAAATGAAAAAAAAAAATCCCTACCAGCTCCTCCCTAAAGATCTTCCTTTCCTATAGAGTAAATTTGCTCTGAGGTCTTGGGGCTTTTGGGTAGAGACAAGGGGCCCCAGCCTTCTCACCCTGAACGTGACATGAGGTGGAGCAGCTTTGCCCCATTTGTTCGTGCAGTCTTACCTGGAACTACCTGAGCACCTGACCTGAGTTGAATGGAATGGAGAATCTGCACAGGGGTTCATCCTGCCCTAGTGTTATCCCTTCCAGTCCCTGGCAGGCATCTTTTCTTCAGCCTCTCTTTAGTGTGCAAGAATAATGACATCTTCATGCAAAGGTCCCACTCACTCAACATGATTCCCTGGTAAAAGCCACCTACCAGTTCTGTGTCTGGCCCCCCTCTTTCCTTTCCAGATGGGTCTAGGCAGCTGCTGTGCTGGAGTCTGTTAGGTAGGATTAGGAGGTGCTACTGAATGCTTGCTCAGGGGTAAACTGGTAGGAGAACATGCCTGGAAAGGGGCAGTTAGGACCTCTTTAGATGATGTAATTAACATTGTCACATTTCAGCTTGTCCAGTGCATAACGCTGTCAAATGCTGTCCAATCCTTTTGGTATCCAACATATTTTAATTAAAACAGAAAAACATAGACTTTGGCAGAAAGAGGAGCAGTTGAGCCTGTCCTTTCTGATTTGTAAAGGAGTTGATTATTCTCTTGGCCTCTGTCCTGAAACATCTGGGAGTAGAAAGTGTCTAATGGGAGCGCATAGTAGGTGGTCAGTAAACACTATGACTGAGCTATGTGGCGGTGATAGTGCCTTGACAGGAAATCTGAGAAGACTCCCTTGGGTTAGAGAGATCTTACTCTCCTGGGATAGGTTTTGGATTTTTCTGACAAAGAGAAATGGGGGAACAAATGGAGGTTCATTTCCTTTTGATGTGTTCTGTACTTACCAGGAGGCCTTCACAGAGTGAGAAACACCAACAAACAAGACAAGGGCTTGTGGGTCCAAGATTCCCAAGCTGCATTTCCCTGCTTTAAAAGGCAGTGGAATATTTTCACCCAACTTTCCTCGAATAGCAACCTGGTCACATAAACACAAGGAAGAAAGTATTTTACTTCACTATGTTGAAAATCATTTCTAGAACTTTCTGTATTTAAATGGCCAGCCCCTCAGACTTCTTAGGTGCTTTCTTCTCCTTCACCCCTTCATCTATATGACCATTTCCTAGGGATATTGTCTTTGTCACACACTCTTCCCAGTTAATATCTGTCAGTCCACGGCTTTGAAGGCCTTTCATCAACTTCCTCTCCAGTTCAGAAGTTTTGCTAAAATACTTTGCTGAGGTCTTCTTCCTGCTGGGAATTTTTGGTTCCCTGTTGACTGTATGTTAAAATCCAAATCATCAGCACAGCATGCATGGCATGCTTATCCCCTTTCCCTGGAATTATTTCTGATGGGTCTCCACCTGCAGTGGAAAATGAGCTTGCTGAGGTCAGCAAGTGCATCTTGTGTTTTGATCACAGAGTTCTGAGGGCCTGTAGTGGCAAACTGAAAACCAACCAGCACAGCATATATTTTTCTTTGGGTAATTACTACATTGTCTTGAAACCTAGCCCTGGAGCAGCATTGCCAGATGTCATCTGCTGCCATCACTCTTACCGGGGAGCCACCTGTTCATCGCCTTGTTAATCCATGGCTCATTCCCTGTCCAAGACCCCACTGGAGTGTCCTGTCTCACAGGAGTCTGAGGTCCCACAGCTGCTTTGGTACCTGCAGGTTCCCTTCCAGCAGAGCTGGTGTTCCCTGTATGTGCTCCTCAGAACCCCTTTCCTGCTCAGTGACAGCCCTAGTTCCTTTGTTTCCTGCTCCCACCTCTTATTTACCCATCTCCTGAATTCCACAGGGGGATAAGGCATCTTCTTGCAGACCCCCATGGGCAACAGAAACTGGCACTGATGTCCAATAATTAGTGAAATGAATGTATCTGAAGATGAAAGACAATGGGCAGAAATACATTTGGGGTGTGAATTCATTCATTCCTCAATATAGTCATGAGAGTGTCTAGTGATTTCCATCCCATCTACCATTGCTGACTAATGTGGTATCCTGAGTTATGGCAAATGATATTTCTGATTGTCTGGCACTAAGAGATTTCCTGGGAGGTGGGACTTTTGTTCTTCCTATCTTGAACTGTGACCAGTTGAAAAGTCTCTTTAGTGAATAAAAGGCTAATCAAATTGGGTATTTCCTATTGTACAGATCTTGCCTCTCTTAAATTATAATTTTCATAAGACAGATGATATGAGAATGTCCAAGAAACATAAATGAGAAGGCAGTAAGGTATGGGTCTCCAGTCTTTCCTGTACATTAGAATCACCTGGGAACTCTGAAAGTTTCCAATGCCCAAATCCACCCCATCCCACTACAAACCCAAGTCTGGGGATAATAGCCAGTAGCAGTGCACTTTAAAGACTTCCAGGGAATTCCAATGTTCAGCAGAGTTGGAACCCACTGTGACAAGAGTTATGGTGACACATCCAGGCATAAGTGGATATTGTTGAGAGGACAAAGAAGGGCTGGCAAGATTGCAGGTTGGTGGGAAAAAGGCATCCTGGGATAGAGAGAGGACTCAGACTTTTAGTAGAGAGCTGACCTCTGCTCAGGGGTCAATTCTGGCCACATCAGCATCTCCCTAGGTTAGAGGCCCATGTATCAGGGCAAAGGGTATGATTGACAAGCCAGATAAGAAAGTGCCCACCTGTGATTATATGTTGGGCTGGAGTAGTGGAGATGGTCTGGGTTTGTGCTGGCACAGGCTCCTTCCAGGTATAGTGGGAAGTGGTGATTTTGTTGATTTAGCCCATTAGATTTGTTGTGTGTTTTTATCCAGATAATACCTCCATCTACTGTAAATAAACATAGCTGGAATCTCACTACTTTCCTCATCTTTGTTCTTGTAACTCTTGGCTAATGAGGAAGCCACGCAAGGACAAGTGGACTCAGGGTTCAGCAACACAGCAGAGGTTTGGGGACTTTGCCAAATCATGGCTACTAGTGATGTCCCTGCTTCTCCTTACACAGTTCACCTTACTCAGTTCAGATTGCCATTCCTTCCAGGCAACCTCCTCTGCTCTGGGAGAGGATGTTCCACTAATCTGTAGTACAGTCAGCCCTCTGTATCTGTGGGTTCCATATCCATGGATTCCATTAACTACTAATAGAAAATATTTTTTAAAAATTTGCATCTGTTCTGAACACACACAGATTTATTTTTCTTGTCATTATTCCCTAAACAATACAGTTTAACAACTATTTACATAGCATTTACATTGTATTAGGTATTATAAATAATCTAGGGATATTTAAACTACACTGGAGGATGTGTAAGTTTTATGCAATTACTAGGCTTTTTTCTATAAGAGACCTGAGCACCCGCAACCAAGTCCCAGTGGATACTGAGGAAAGACTCTATGTGCTAATTTGCCATGGGGTTTCAAGGTGTGTTTGCCCGAGTGGGGTTTGGGACTCTGGTCACTGAGCTTGGGAGAAGCCCCCCCATCTTGGGTTCCATCTTCTAGGCAGTCCTGTTCCCCCCAGCTGCCTCCTTTTGGCCACACAGTGCGTGTCTCAGCATAGGCCATAGCAGCTTGTGCCATTCTCTGCACAGGTGGCTGTCAGCTCTGCCCCACCAGGACCCTAGCACTGTCTTGTAAATATGTGTTTCTGTATTTCTTTTAAGTGAAAAGGGTGGGGAAGACATTTCTTATTTATTTAGTAGCCTTTGATATCTTAATATAGGAAATCATGTAATTAATCTAAGCCTCACTTCCTTATTTATAAAAGGGTTGTTTTGAGGATGAATTTTTATTTGGTATCACATATGTTAAATGCTCGCTCTTGGGTCTGTAGCATTAGAAGCTTGCTAAATCTTTGCACACTCCTCTCAAGGCAGCAAAGTCTTTACTCCACTATGCAAGGCCAAGGGGTGTTGCTGTTTGGCTAGGAACATGGAGATAGTTGATATCAAGGGTCAGATACAAACTCAAGTCCCTTCTTAGTATGTGGCTTCTAACTGAGACAGTCAGGGACCACCATGGGGATGAAGGCAGAGGCACTCCCCAGACCTTTTGCATATAAGCATGTTAATCACTTAAGGAATGTCTATTTCAAGATGGGTAATACAAGATTTATTTTCCCTAAATTTACCTAACCTATCTCATGTACCTTCAAGACTGAGAACACCAAGAGTGATTAAGATACATTCAAGGGACATTATCAGGGTCATTCAACCAACATCCTTCACTAAGTCCTGTTCCAGACACCCTGGCGACCTGGAAGTCTCCAGTTATTGTCCTACATCTTCCAGAAACAGGGAAGTCTGGCAGGCTGATCACCCCATGATGAGATCACCCCTGTAAGTGGGAACAGTTACCCCACGGCAGGAACTGAGATTGCTCCTTAAACAGGAATGGCCCCCTCCTAGGAAACAAATTGCTGCCCTCCCACTTCCAGGATTGCAGGTCTGCTTGATGAACATCCTGCAAACAAATGGAGATTGCCTCCTCAAGTGATAAGGAAAGTCTGGAGCCACCTGACAAAACCAGAGATAATCAACCAGATGCTAGGCCACCCCAGTAATCCAAAAGAAGGCTGGTTCCTTCCCCTGTTTTGGAAGCACCCTGATCTCTCTCTCCCTGTGTGGTTGTCCTTCTTCTGGAGGTAAAACTCCCCAATTAAATCTTTGCCTAGACCACCTCACTAGCAAGACCACTGACAAAAAAAAATTATTCTGATCATAATTTTTCCCTGATACCAGGCCAATATTATTTTTTAAATGCATTAGATTCAAATTGTTTTAATTTTTAAATTATTTGATTACCTAATATATTTACATGGTTCAAAAATGTTTAAAGTATTATATAGAAAAATTTTCCTGTACCCACAAATGGAGTAACTGCTGTGTGCTTCTCACTTTCCCCTGCCTGAATAGATGCCTAATCTTAGTTGCTATGTATCATTCTTTAAACTCCACATAAACAAATAGGAATATATATTTCTATCTTCCCTCTCTTTGATAAGTATTCTTGCAATTACTTTCTTTTTATTTTAGAAAGACTTTCATGTTCATTTTCTTTACATATGCATTACTATAAGTTTTTTCTTTAGTTCTTTACAGGTATAATATTTTCCTTTGAGTGAATGGAGCATGATTTATTTTACCAGTACCCAGTTGATGAACATTTAGGCTGTTTCCAGTCTTTCATTTTTTAAAACATTATTGAATGAATAACTTTGATTATGGATATTAATCTAGAAGTGTGTGCAAATAACTTTAAGGTCAATTCCTAAAGCAGTATGAAGAGTCCTTAGAAGACTAGGAATGGAACCACCATATGACTCAGCTATCCCACTTCTTAATATTTATCCAAAATAACTAAAAGCAGCATACTGTAGTGATATAGGCACCTCAATGTTTGCAGCAACCCAATTTACAATAGTCAAGTTATAGAACCAGTCCAGGTGCCTGTCTACAGACAACTGTATAAAGAAAATGTAGTATATATACCCAATGGAGTGTTACTCAGCCATAAAGAAGAATGAAATTATGGCATTTGCTCATAAATGGATGGAACCAGAGAACATCGTGCTAAGTGAAATAAGCCAGACTCAGAAATTCAAAGACTGACTCTTTTCTCTCATATGTGGAAACTCCAATGAAGTAAGAAGAAAATCTGGGAGGGAGGAGGAATGGGGAAAGGGAGAAACTGCAGAATGAAATTGACCAAATTATGCTATGTACATACATGAATATACCATGGTGAATTTCACCTGTATGTATATTTATAAAGCACCTATTTAAAAAATAAATAAATAGAAGGAAGTGCAGGACAGTAGAGGAAGGGAAACGGGGGAAGGTGAGGGAGAGAAAGTGGAGGTACTGGAGATTGAAATGAAGCAAATTATATTCCATGCATGTATGATTATACATAATAATGAGCCACATTATCATGTATAACTATTATGTGCTAATAAAAACATTTTTAAAAGATCAATTCCTAAAAATGGAATTCTGATTAAAAGCGTGTGTGTGTGTGTGTGTGTGTGTGTGTGATTTTTCAAAATGTTATTAAGTCTCCCTCTTTTGAGATTAAGTCATTTTCTATACCTATCAATGATGTACGGAAGTACCCAATTTCCAGACAGTGTTGTCAATGCAGTGCTTTACCAAACTTTGGAATTTTTGACAAATTGATAGGCGAAAAATGGTAACAAAGAACAATTGAAATTTGTATTTTTCTTACCCTGGATGAAGCTGTGTATCTTTTCAGATGTTTTAGAGCCATTTGCCTTTCTTTTTCTGTTAACTGCCAGTCATATAATTTTTTGATGTTAAAAGTTGGGTTGTTGATCTCCCTCTTTCCTATTGATTTGTAAAACTTTCATACAGCAAGGAGATTATCTTTTGTGTTGTACATTGTCAATATTTTCCTCACAATATTGCTACTCTTTTGACTTTATTTATTTATTTATTCCACAAGCAAGGTTTTATGTAGTTCAGTTACCACTTTTTTTTCTAGATTTCAAATAAATATTTTCACATTTTCTTTTGTATTTTTTTATAGTTTTAATCTGATGCCTTTAAATTCCTGATTTGGGGGGAATTCATTTAGAATTCCCAGAATGCATTGTGTGCATCATGTGAAGAGTGGATCCACTTACTCCAGAGGGTCATCTACTTATCTCAACACCCATTCATTGAGTACATTATGTTTCCCACACTTTCTTGAGGAAAAAGAATTCTCAACTTTCATTCTGTCTTAGTAGATTTTAGCCTGGGATTTCCTGGAAAGGTGATAAAACTTTTGATAAGGCTCTGATGTTTGCATTTTCTATTGTGTCTGGGATGGCTGTGCATCTCTTAACCTTGTCGCCTGCTTCCCAGGCCTTATGTCACCTGCTTCCCAGACCTTTATGGTTTGCCTCTCTTATCAATAGGATTCCATTTCCCACAAACAGCATCAAGATCCAGGTGTCTGATGTGCCTTTGAAGTCCCTGCAGCTAGGCACCAGCCATAGCCATTTGCAAGCAGAGAGTTCTCCACAAATGCCTCATGCTTTGCTAATTCTGCCAAATGGTTCTGCCTTGGGATAGGATGGTATATACTTCTCAAGCATATGAAAGATAAGTACAGAAATGCTCACTCATTTCCCCTGAATTCCACCTTGCCCTTTTTCCATTACTCCCCACCCCCAACAACTCTTGCTGGTGGAGAGGTTAACAAAAAGCTAAAAACTTCAGCAAAATGGTAATGACTCAGGACTTCTGGGTCCTGTTGGTCTATTTATGTGTGTTTCTATATAAAGCTTATTTTCCCATTATAAAAATAAGCACACTTGTAGATACGCTCTTTAACTTGGCTGCATTTTTAATGAATCTGATTCACGAAAGAGTTTGAATCAGCTAATGAAACCAAAAAAGGATAAGAAAATAAAAGGGGTAGAACTGGAGCCTAGATGATGGAAGTTAAGAAATTAATAAAACTGGGATGGGGGTGGGTAGTGCTGTGGGAAAAGATGGACTCAAATAAGAATGAATTACATGAGTTTGTAAAATTGCTACATTGCTCACAAACTTGGCTATACATTTCTTACCATGCAAAGCAAAAAGAGAAATTTTACTAATGAGCTTTAATGGAGCTGCATGTCGGAAGTCCAGCTTTTCCTGATAACTGAGTTCTGGCACATAGGTCTGCCATTCTTATTATAAAGAAATTCTAGGTCTTGTTGGGATTCGACAATCACATATGCGGATTTGATTACAGGAAACAGGAAGAGCATAGCTCTATCTTTATTGTGTAGGAGAGAAAGTCCTACTTTCTAATTAACTTTGCAGGCCAAGATGGAGTCAAATTCTGTGAGACATGAAGTAAATGATATTTTGAACATAAAATCAGATATGAAACTATTTTTTAGAAAGAAGTCATAATACAAGTCATGAGAAAACTAATAGATGCAACCAAATCACACACACGAATACACACGTATGTAAACTGCTTTGCACACAGTTTTATAACATTTTTATCCCTCCCTTTTTGGACTAATCTTTGATCCTCTCTTCCTATGATGATTCTTTTGAGTTTAATTGTTCTTCAGAGAGAGAAGAAAGATAATTAAATATTTCCCCTGCCTTGGTGATTGAAAGTGTTTTATTGAAACTGGTTCAGAAAAGTTTTATTTAGCTCATCATTGTTGGTGTGTTGTTAATTTAAGATTATTGTTTAATTTGCACTTCTCCCAAGTTTCTCTTGTACGTGAGTGGGAATATTTGGATGACTTTCCCAGGGTTAAGTGGGTTATTTCAAACCTTGTTTCTCCTTCACTTCTGGTGTGGGGACTGCAGGATGTGTACTGCCATGATACCACCTTGCCTGTGTGCCTCTCTAGGATGAGGCCAGGTGAGTCAGTGCACACAGTGGTAATAATAATTCCTGGATTTCCATCCTGTGATAGCCAGAAAGAAAGTTAACTGTGCACAGAAGTCACATTAGACCATGATAATATATCCCACTGAAGTTAAAACTAACAAATCTAAATTTAGTTTCCTAAAATTTCTTTTCGTGTGTGTGTGTGTGTGTGTGTGTGTGTGTGTTTCCAGGGGTTGAACCCAGGGGCACTTAACCACTGAGCCACATCCCCAACCCATTTTATTTTTTATTTTGAGACAGGTTCTCTCTAAATTGCTTAGGGCTCCACTGAGTTGCTGAAGTTGGCTTTGAACTTGTGATTCCCCTGCCTCAGCCTCCTGAATTGCTGGGATTATGGGCATGTGCCACTGCACCTGGCAGTTTCCTAAAATTCCTAACAGCTGCTCCAGCAGCAGTAGACATGAGAGAAAGTGTGGTTAAAGGGAAGTTGACCGGGCATGGTAGTGTAGATCAGGAGGCTGAGGTAGGAGGATAACAACTTCAAAGCCAGTCTCAGTAATTTAGCAAGACCCTTTCTCTAAATAAAAAATAAAAAGGGCTAGGAGTATGGCTCAGTAGTTAAACATCCCTGGGTTCAATCTCCAGTCCCCCTACCCGCCCCCCCAGAAAAAAGTGGGGTGGGAAAAGTTGATTGGAACAGGTATCTTCACTGACTTCAGTTAAGTATCTTATATTTTCAAATTTTATAAAACCAAAAACATGGGAATCCATTGCTAGGGCCCTTTCCTAAAAATTGTCAGGGCTAGAGCATCAGAAGTGCCCTGAAACCTAAGTCACCTCCTTTAGTTGAACCTCCCTGTGCATGTGGAGCTTGTTAGGAACAGCCAAGTTCATTCTCATGCCTCCTGGAAGGCTTAACTCATGGGATTTGGAGGCAAAGACAGGCCCCAGTGAAGCCCTTTGCTTGCTGTGCAACCATGGGTTGTTTATTCAACTTCTTTGAACCTCAGTTTCATCATCTTGGAAAACTGAAATATTAATAATCCGAAGTTAGAGGATTGTTTTGAAGATTAAATGAGATATGCATTAAATGCTTGGTTTGAACATCCTAAATTCTAAATAAATACCAGGTATAAAGATACACTGGGCGACAACAACAACAAAAACAAATCCAAGAAGATACACTGTGAATCCTCAAAGAGACCATCTAACCAGTTGCTTTGTCCTCTTTGGGACAAAAAAGAAAAAAAATATTCCTGCTAGATTTATGCTATGTAGTCAGATGACCCTCCACATTTTCAAAGCAGAATTTTAAAATTACTTGACCTTGATTTTTTTGTTTTCGGTGTTCTCCTTCTGTTTTCCTTGAGTTGTGCTTGGGTTAACCAGAAGTGTAAGCTACAACTCGAGCAAGAAACATGTGTAGCTGCAGATCCATCTGCTTTTTTATCCTTTTTTTTTTTCTTTTTTTTTTTTTGAGAATGGAGGATGAACTGGAGGCCACAGATTTACTGACTCAGATTCAGGAGAGAGTGCACATGTATTTTCTAGGGCTCTGGGCAACCCCAAGCACAGGTTGGACATTCAACTGCCCGTTTGACCTTCATCTCCTAGGTCCCTGTGGCAGCCCAGGAGCACCACTAAGGCTGACTTTTAAAGGGACCAGGAATACCTCCTTTGTCTCAGGCTTGTTCTGTCTCTGTGGAGTCTCATCAAGGGCTTGTGAATGCTGCCAGAAACTGCTATGCAGGGCCAGTCAAAGGCCCCAAATTTGTTTCTGAGGCCCTGTGGTGTATTGCTTTGCTTGATGTTCCCCTACTGAAAAAACAGTGCTCATCAGAGGGATTCTGCATGGTTCTTTTAGAACAATCACTTTCCAAAGTAATCCTCAGTAATGAATAACATTGGATCGCTCTGATTATTAAACAGTCATGCCCCTTGGCCTGAAAAGGACTTATTGAACATTTTGGTTGCTTCCTGTCACCCTTCATGGAAAGACTCACCCATTCTGAGACTCATTGTCTTGTTCCTGAGCGGACTGGATTCCTATGGGCAGAAAACATATTTATTTAACTTTTATTAAGAACTAATGTTGAGGCATCCAGCTGTCCCCCTCTCTGTGGCCTCCTCTGTAATTCTTGTATTAATCTTGAAATACAGTCTCACAGAGATGTTGCCTGATTTTCCTCATCTGCCCCCAACCCCCTGCAGAGATGAAATTATTCCCTGAGCATCTTAGATCACGAAATGGTACCTTTTGGAATTGAAAAGATAATACTGTTTATGTATGAGTACAAGAGAATTACTTTACTCGTCTGTAGTAACACTGATTAAATTGAAATGTCAGTGCTAATGTTACGGTTAATAAATGTTATACATATTCAAATCTGTCCAAATACTGAAGATTCAAACTAATGCAGAGGATGTTGTTTAAAATAGCAGAAATACCCAAGTCATGGTGGGAATGCCGTTTGTGCATTTTCCATTTCTATTAAATAAGGTAAAAAGGAGTGCTATAAATGAGATCTAGGTTGGTGATGTTCACATTCATTTTTGGGGGGTTTTCTTTAAATCAGTTAAATTGGTAGTGTTGAGAAATCGGTAGCATTTGGAAAATGTTTTCTGCAATATGTAAATCAAAGGGCATTGGGGTGGATGTGCTTCTTCAGGTGTGGTGGCAAATGGAGTGTCAGACATCAGGACGCAGGGCCTTGGGTGAGAGGAGGGCAAATGGGCCCTCCATGTCCTCCACTCTCACAGCCTCAAAGAAGCTTTATCATTGTGCTGGCTCCTCTTCACAAGAGAAAATGTGGCTGAGCCTGTTATCTTAGTGGACATCTTGGACAGTTAGCCTAACAGTAGTGTCCTTTCCTCCAAGGAGTAGAAGGCAGGGAATGGGACAGAAAGGAACACAGAGAAGAGGACATGTGCATTTGCAATAAACACCTGGCTCCAGATTATTGGCAATAGAGACCAAGACTCCAACTCACCTGGCCTGTCCATGCAAAAGTCAAGTCTTGATTTACAGAGTACACCATTCCTCTGTCCATAGCAGGTTTTTGCTTGTTTGCTAGGCACCAACCCCTTTCTCCCCAGATGTCCTGTGTTCTGTTGTGCTTTCCTAATTTCCGGAAAGATCCTGGGATTTGTAGTCTCATAGATATACTTGGAAATCCTAGACCTGCCTGTCACAGGCTAAGTATGACCTTGGTCTAGGTTTTAACCTTGAGGCTGCTAAGGGGCGTCCTGTGTTAAGGTGGGTAGAAATATCTGTCTCCTGGGATGATCGTGCTCAATCAGAGAGCTAATGCATATCAGGCACCTGGCAAATCACCTGGCTCATAGCAGGCACTCACTTCTCCCCTGTCCTCCAAGTTGATGGTCATGCATTTTTACAACTTCAAGACTGGCAGTTCTCCTCCCCTTGGGGCTCCCTGTGTCCTGATTTCTCACTGGCCATTGGAGCCCCAGCCACTTTTTTGGTCAACAGGAAGGGAACAAGCAATCCCTTCCCACTCTCCATGGCCTGTGGTGCAGTCCAGGGTTTAGCAAGAAAGCAGGAAGCCAGTTTGAGGCAGAGTCCCTGCACTGGGGCCAATCAGGAAGTGACTCTTACATGTTCAAGTTCCACTGTGGAATGTCTGTGACAGCCCGGCTGGCATCTGTGGACAGGTAGCTCATCACCCTGGGAGAATTCTAATTCTGCTGGATTTTACCAGCAAATGACTGTAACAAAGAAGGGATATATTAAAATGTGCATTAGGGATCGTAGTTATTATAAATTACATTCTTTGAAATCTCATTTAGATCCAGGAACCAGACTGCGTTTGGAAGGCTCTGAGGATTAATCCTTTCAGAACAATAGAGTGTCAGTGATCATTTGGAAAAGTAATTATACCAAATTTAATTATCATGCACATGCATTTCATAGGCATTGCTGTGAACACCCAGGGGACAGTGGGGGACAGACTGCCCCAGCATGGGCCCTTGACTGTGGATTGTGGTGCAAAATTATACAAGTTGTAATTGAGTGTCACTTAATATTGAGGCTTGATAGATACAGAGATTGTGGGTGGAGTGAATGGGAGGGGGCACTTGGCCCACTCAGCAGATGTTTGAGATATTTGGAAAGGCTTTTCAATGTTTTCAACATATTGAAGAGGAGCAAACTACATTTTGAGTAGGCTGATAAAAATGTTTCCCTGTCTTAAGCATTTCTTTTGTTCTGCGTTCTTGTGGTATCCTCACCTCTTCTGAAGTGCAGAATTCAGTTGGGAATACTCAAATGAGCTGTTCAATGGGACTTTGAAAGAGTGTGCACGTTTGGGGCAGCATGGGTGAGTGGCACAGGGACTGTCTGATGGACAGATGGACCTTGGCAGTGTGGAGCTCAACATTTCCAGAGCTTTTTCTATTGGATGCTAACCTACTGGGGACCCATGATAAGTTTATCTGTGTCCTGGCGCCCCTCCCTGACTTACACCCATTAGAGTTCATTGTCATTGCTGCTTCTTTAGGGTGTCTCCTCTGATAACCCTGCATTGGGTTGGCTGCCCTGTGCTTAGTTGCACAGCACAACAGTGTAATTGCTCATTTGTGTTCCTCTTACTGCTGTTCATGGTAAGCACTGGGAGAGCAGTGACCTTGTCCTTGGCTCAGCAATGCCTACCCAACCCCTGACACAGGATAGGGCTCTGTAAATATTTGTTTGAGTGGATGATCAAAAACCAGAAATCACAGGAGTCAATTCATCCTCTCTACACACCCCTGACTCTGCTGAAGCCCAACAAGCTGTCTTCAAAGTTGCTATTTTTGGTTTTCTGGAGATAAAACCATTAGTGTTTGACACATGAATCTTCCACTTGCTATGTGACCAGGAGCCAACTGGTTAGTGTCTCTGGGACTCAATGAGGATTGTAATACTGACTGCAAGCATCATTGACAGAACAAACTGAAAGAGTGTATGGCAGGTGCCTTGTGGATGGCAGGTGCCTTCTCTATTCTTCCTGGGATACCTATGAAGTTATTTCTTATTTGTACAGCTGAGCTCAGTCTTTATTTTTTGAAGACCTTTCTAAGAATTCATCGAGGATCCACAGTCTGAAGCTTTTCACGTAATGTTACTCTTGGATTATCAATTCCATGATACTAAAGCCACATCTCATGGGTAAGAGTGCTTAGTGGGCAAATCTGCCCACGATGGAGAAATGCTTTCTACCTGGACTTTCAACTGAGAACCTTGCTGCTTCAGGTGGAGTTTGATGGCCCTGCTGGGGTTCAGTACCCATGAGATGTAGCTTTCCCAGGAAGGTACATTTTATCAAAACCCATTCCTGGGGCTGAGGCTATGGCTTAGTGGCAGAGTACTTGACTGGCACATGTGAGGCATTGGGTTCGATCCTTAGCACTGCATACAAAAATAAGCAAATAAAATAAAGTCATGTTGTCTATCTACAACTACAAAAAAAATTTAGAAAAAGACAAACATCTCACTCACATCATTATAGCTAAATAGAATGTCTGCTGCATAGGAAATACAGACTTAGCTCCTACGTCAGGGAGCTCTCAGGTATGGTAAATAGGAAAATTGGGGAGGTCATGTTTGAGAAACCATAGAATGTGTTGCAAAGGCACACTTACTGTTGACCTCTGTCACTGGCTAATACAGGGAGTGTGACCAGCCTCAAATGCTTTTTCTAAGACATAGAATTAAAGATACTTTTTTTTTGTTTTTGAGTTTTTTTTGTTTTTTTTTTTTTTTTTGGTACCAGGAATTCAACCCCAGGGGTGCTTAACCACTGAGTGATGTCTCTAGTCCTTTTTTATATTTTATTTAGAGATGAGGTCTTTCTAAGTTGCTTTAGGGCCTCTCTCAGGTCTTGAGGCTGACTTTGAACTTGTGATCATCTTCCCTCAGCCTCCTGAACCACTAGGATTATAGGTAAGCACCACCATGTAAAGATACTTTTATGGGGTTCAGGACCCCTCATAATTGGTTGAGTTGCTTGCTCTAGTTTACTGAACAGCAAGTGAATGGGACAAACCCAAAATGAGCAAAGGGAGGGAACTGAATTATTTTGAAAGTGGCTTGTGTGCCAAGCAGAGCAACAAGCACGTTATCTTACCCAATTTTATCTAATTTTCTTGATAACCTGGGAAGTAGATGGTGGTGTCTCCATTTATAGTTGAGTTGCCCAAATCATGCTGTTAAGAATACTAATAATAACACTTAAAATCTATTAAGTACTTGCCATATGTCAGGTATTTAATAAAACTGAACCAGATAAAATATCCATCTGCATAGGTCAAAAACAATCGAAGGTCAACAATTTTCATATATCTCATTTATGGCTGAACTAATGTAAGCCAGACAGGGTTGTCTGACTCAAAGCTTAAGGTTATGACACCACCTCCCATGGTGGTAAAATAGAGCCCCACCAACAAATATGGATGTCAGAATACTGTTTTATATATTCATCATATTAATTGTTCCTATCAGGGGATTTATGGGGAAGCATAAATATGAGGATTTGAGAATGTGGTGGTGGTGGGACTAGCACATGCTTTCCGGACCAATTCTTGGTTGCATTAATTCTTTACCTGGCATGGCAGGGTGCTCTCAGAGGCGGAAGACACTCTTGCTGCATTAGGTTTAAAATGTCACCGCTAATTAGGTAGGATTGCAGGCTGGGGCAGTGCACACCAGGCCTGGGGACTTAACTTTATAGACATAGAATTGAAGGGAAAAATACATTTTCCAAATTCATTTTAAAAAATAGTTTCCCTGGGAAATTAAAATCATTAAATGTACATCATTATGCAGATCAGTATTCATGCTTTAAAGAAACATAGTTTTGCCTTCATTTAATTTGTTTCTCCAAGACCTAATTATGGATTGGATAAAAATGTTATTTTTTTTTATCACTGTGTAAATCGCCTTTTACCACCCAGGAGGACAGTTCTCTCTGGTTGGAGAGGGTCATTTCTAAGTAGTGATTAGTCAAGGAAGTATTCCAAAAGGGAGTTTGTTGTTCAGGAAGAAAAAGGAATGTAGCAAGTGTGTTCCTTTCCAGGAACATGGAGTGATGGGGACCTGATTGGGTGGGACTGCAGTTTTTTTCTCAAGAACAGAGGCATTAAGCTGCTTGTCCAGGCTGTGGAACTGAAAGGGTGCAACAGGCCAAAGGCCTGAGGAGCCAGCAGAAAGTGTCTAGGACCCATCAGACTGTGTCTTACAGGGAGCACAAGGGTGCCAGAGGGGGGGAAAGGTACTCAGTCACCTTGATGGACATCCAAGAACAAGGAGGAAGACAGTGCTTATACTTGATTCAGGGCCAAGACTCCGAGACTGGAGTTGGGTCTGATTAGAATTAGAGTGATGGCGAGCACCTTTGTCACATTTACTATGTGCTGCAAAATTTTCAGCACTTTGTTAGCACAATTGTCACCTTGCTTAATCTTCACAACAATTCCATGAAGCAACACTATAATCTCCATTTTATAGATAAGGAATTTGAGGCACACCAGGGTTAAGTAGCTTGTCTCCTAGCAAAAAGTAAGAATGAATCCATTTGCCTGGCGTGTACCCCACTGGCTTTGACCATTCCACTGGACTGTCACTCAACCCTAGGAGGTCACTTACAACTTAACAAGTGCTACATACACAATACGGATACATTTAATCCTATTAATGGCCCTATGAGAAAGAACTGTGAAGAGCTGTTATTCGGGCGGTATCCATTGAATCATGCCTCCTGGCATTCGTACACTTGTGCAGTCCCCTTCCGTTGAATGTGGGCTGGCCTGTGGCCTGCTTTAATCAACAGAATGGCAGAACTGATGCTGTGGTAGTGCTGGGCCTCAGCCGTAAGCTCTTGGGAAGCTTTCACTTTGCCCTCTGGGGAAAGCTAGCTGTCATGCAAAAAGTCTTAGTACTGAGACTATCGTGCTCACATAGGGAAACTGAGGCCCCAGCCAACAGCACCAGCTGGGCTCCCACTGACAGTCCACCAACTTACCAGCCTTTTGAATGAAGCCATCTTGGGGGGAGACTGTCCAGCCCCAGCAGTCTTCCTTGACTGACAATACGTAGAGCAGACGAGCTGTTGCCTCACTCTGTTTAAATTCCAAAAGGATGAGCAAACAAATAAAATTAAAAATGATTGTTGTCTTAAGCCACTAAGTTTTGCAATTATTTGATAATGTTACAGAAGATAATTGAAACAGTTATTACCTCCACTTTACGGATGAAAAATATGAGGTACAAAGAGGCCTTGGAACTTGCCCAAAATGATATAGCTAAGCAGTGACAGAAGCAGAAATTGAATCAAGGAGTTTGAGTGTTGAGATACTCGCTCATCACCATTGTCTCTTCCCTCAATCAATGCGTCTGTGAGGATTTCCTCATTCCCTAAGGAGGATTGGCCTGTGTGAGGCTATACAAGGAGTGCTGTGATATGGGACTACTGCCTCTGTCTGCTCAGTCTCACTGTTCTAGTCGGAGCTTACACTCCTTGTTAGAATAGTTCTTTATGTAGGAGCGTACTTTGGGGTTTACTGCATTACAAGAATGTATAAGACACATTTTTAGCAAGTGTATTGTATAATCTTATAGCAGGGAGAGATGATTATCCCCACCTTGCAGGTAGAAAACTGAGGCTTGGAGATTATAACAATTAGCTCAGATTCACTCAGTATATTTGGAGTGAAGTTAGAATTCGAACCTGATTCAAATTGAACCACATACACAGTATATGATCAAACTTAAATTCTAACCCACTCTTTAGTGTTCCCCATGGGCTCTGTCACGCTATTTGACTCTGTTCAATTTGAGCTTCTCCCATCCTTCTTTCAACAACAATGTCAACCATTATTCTGAGTATGCTTTGCACATTAGTAAGACCAGACTTGGTAGCATTTTATTTCCTGCCCTCATCAGAAACCAGTATGTTCATTTTCCTGTGTATAACAACCTCCATAGTGGGGATGGGAGGAATTTCTCCCCTCTGTGCAGATGGGGCTCCAGCCCCTCTCAGCATCTTGGAGACTCTTCTCACCATGGTGACAGCTGGGCCACCTGACTTTCTCACATCTGTGTAAGGAATTTTTCTGCCTGGGCCTTAGGGAAGGCTTTCTTTCTTACCTTCAGGTGATGAGCAGGGAGGTGTTCCTAAGTGAGGTATTGGTTCTTCCTATGGGGGAAGGTGGCACAGCCTCAAAGGGGAGCTACAGTCATTCCTGCCAGAGGACTGGACCTTGGGTCTTCTTGTTTCCTCTCTGTTAAGTCTGGTCTGATTCTTGTGCCTCAAGTCCTGTACTTAGCTCAGGGCATGAAAGTAGCTGGCAGACCATGAGTATATTCTGATAAAAATTCACCCCTCACGTTGGCAGTCATTAACTCTCAAGCTTGACAGCTACTCCCTGTCTATCTCCCCATTGCACAGGGATTTGGTAATGGTGTCAACCTCATTAGATTGTCAGAGAAGTAGGGAAGTACATATGTTTACAGTGCTCAGAGCAGCAACTGGCTTAACCTATGTGTTTGTTGATTCATAAAATTTAAATAGGGCCAAATAGCTCTGTGTAGGATGAGTGGACAAATGGCTTGATCCTGTGCACATTATAGGGCTGGGGGATGAGAGAGAAAGTGTAGCCAGAGTAGAAGAGAGAGCACCACACTGAGGGAAGGTTTGGAGTTACTGCCAGTAGTGTTCAGTGCATGGCAGGGTCTCAAAGTGTTCTTGTGCCTCGGGAAGGGCTCTGAGAGCAGCAGTTTCTCATTCAGCAGGGATCCTTCTTAGCAAGAGAGTCACTTGCTTTACTCTGAAAATCCATGCCAGCCTGTGACTTGCTTTAGTCAATAGGAAATGGTGGAAGAGACATCACAAAAGTTCAACAGCGTCAGCCAACTGAGTAGCTCCCACCTTGTTGTCTTAGACACTGAAGAGCCCTGGATGCAGACCATGTGATACAAAAGGTCAAATCATCTCAGCACCCTATTGATCTGCCACCTGAATGAAGTCCTATAAGTGAGCCCCATTAACTCTCTGAACTCTTAGAAATAATGAATTGTAGCTGTTTTAAGTCCCTGGGTTTTAGGGTGGTTTGTTTAGCTACAACAGAAGCACAGCTATTTATATGCCCTTGACTCAAGAAAGCTCCTCCTCTATTGGGGAACAGGGTCCCATGACTGAACATGCAACTTTAGGAGGGAAGAACAAGGGGCCATGAGGGAGGAAGACACCAGCCTCAATAGTCAGATCAAGTGAATCAACCCTGGCGATCAACGAGGTGACAGATGTCGCAGCCAGATCACCCTCACGTCTACCACAGACATCTGACACACCTGCCTAGGTTCAACCAGGTCTGGAGTCCAGAATCCCTTGCTAGCTGCCCCTCTATCAATGTACAAAAGATAACAACTGCAATACATGCTTCATAAGGAATAGTGTGAAGAGAAGCTGAGAAGAAAAGACTGAAAACTCAGACTCCTGATTAGACTGCTTCAAACCCCAAGAGGACTGTCATTGCCAGAAAGACTAGGCTGATTCAAAAGCATCCCAAGCTCTTTAAGAGAAATCATAACAATGCTAAAAATAAATTTGGTACCAACAATATGCCAGCATTTTATATACAGCCTCTCTATTCCTGTAAGTAACTCTGGAAGGCATGTAGGTAATAATTTCATTATTTTGTAGGCAAAGAAATAGAATCAAAGAAGCTAAGTTACTTGCTCAAGGTCTCACAGTCTGTAAGGGCAGGAACTCTAATTTGAGCCAATGTTTGATTTCCAAGCTCAGCCTTTGTCCCTTATGTCTCCTTGTCTTTCTCTTGGCCCACTGGATAGAACTGAAGCAAAGGGGGGATTTCTAAGCATGGTATGCTCTCTTTTACCTGCATTGCTTTGCGTATATTTCGACAGTGGCTACTGTATCATTCTCTATTTTGGAAAATCATTTTCACTCTTGAACTTTAATATTATATCTCATTCTTTTTGTCTTAATCTCCTAGGCTCAGAGGATCACTCTTCTGTTTTGATAAAAGTGCATTCTACAAACTCTCTTCTCATATGTATCCCATGATTTTAATTAAAAATTTTAATTTTACTTTTCTTCCTTTAAGATCATAAATTTCTCCAGGACAGGGCTTATGTTCCATTCATCTTTGTGACCTGTGCCTGTCAGATTCTGCCAGGTGGTAGGCTTCAATAAATGCTTGCTTAATTAATGAATATATTGATGACTTAATAGAAAGAATAGCTCTGTGAACCATTGTCTGGACTTGGAAAATGACACTTCTGTTGGAACACCCCCCCCCATTTGTTGTGTCTGGGTAGTCAGTTAGGCTGGTATTATGTGAAGTCTGGCTTCCTGTGAGGATTTCACGATCACTTATCTCATGAGTGAGGTAGTCATATCACTGGGTGTTGAAGGATTTCTTTTAATTAGAACATTTCTTCATAGGCTTTTCCCCGCCTAAAACTTGAGAAGGAAATTAAGCTTCACAACATTTACTATATGGATTGACACTGTCTGTAGGGGCCTGGCTCTACCAGGATGTCTTGGTGACCCTGCATGCTTTCAGATAGGCCAGGGAGGCACAGGTGGATCTGAGGCTGATGGATGTGCTGTGGGAATACCTTGCCATCCTCATGGAGTATGAGAGGAAGGGGGCCTGTGAGGGGCTCTGGGAGGCCATCTCCCCTTCTCTTTTGCTCTGGAGGGGCTGTGCTGACCTGACAGAGCCAGGCTCTGACAGGTGTGAGGCTTTCTGCCCTACCCCTCTCAGGATGGAGCTGCAGGGCATGAAGGCACTTGACTGAAGTTTAGAGCTGGCTCCTCAGCAATGAGAAGTACCACAACTGAATTACAGTCACCCAGACCCTTTGTCTCAATGTCAACATTTTCAATATGTAGAAGAAGGTTTTAGGGAGCTGGTGCATTTCATTTTCTCTTCCCTTTTCTGTCTATATAAGTGACAAAAAAGGTGGCTTGCACCTTTATAGTGAATCACCCTGGCCTGTGTGCTGGACAATGTCCCCATCTCCACCTGTGCCCAAGGGTCACCTATGCCAGTGCTTCTCAACCATTTGTCCTGAAGGACCACTTATTTTTTATTTTCAATCTCCCACCCGCCCATATTTTCATAAAGTAAAAAAAAAGTTGATTTTCTAAAAACTTATATGGAAATAAAAGATACACAAAATACCCCCTCCCTCTTTAAATGAGATTACACAGAGTAATCTGACAATGTGCTGGATGTTGATAAACACTTACTTTTGCTTTCTCTGCTGAGCTCACTGAGGGGTGGCGTTGGCTCACAGGTCACACTCTGGGAAGCACTGAATGTGGCATGCCCCAGGGCAGAGAAGGGACTTCTACGCAGAGTGCCTTAAGTTTAATTAGATTTTTTTAAAAAAATCATAATGTATTGTAATTCATATTTAACTGGTAAGGGATTTATGGATAATACTGAGGTTTAACTAAAACTCCCCTTACAGGAATGGGAGAAAATACCTGTAATGTTATCTGTCAGCAAGTGGCAGCCTAATACTAACAGGACAGATAATGCTTGCAAGGCAAACCCAACTGACAATGTGAAGATGGACATTTCCTATTGTGCATTGTGGACAGTTCTCCAGATCTTTGTCTGGACTCCTTGTAAGCCTCACATTATGTTGTTTACCTCATGTTATAAAGTAAGACAATGAGAATATATTGATATTACAGAAAGTTGGTTAAAAAATTTTAAGTTACTTATGAATTATTTAAAATATCAAATTTATAGTGGTCAATTATGGATCCTGCCTTCAGTATACATTGGATCTTGAGGCATTTGGCATTCACTAATGATAATATTATCATGTCTGGCATCATATTGAATGATATTTATTTCATCTTTATTTCCACTTGTAAAATTTCTATTTTGTACATGTATTATAATCATGTATGTATTATACAATATGTTGGCATATATCTGTATATTATTAACATGTATATCATTAATATTAAACATTCATAAATTGGTGTGCAGCTTGATAGGGGTAGCATTCAGGACCTGACAGTGGCATGAGGTTACCTTCAAGACCTTCCCAAGCCCCAGAGGTGGTCAGTCACATCTCAATTTTTACCCTACAAGTACAGGTCAAGACTTCTGTACTTTCTCCAGTTGGAGTATGAGCTCAGTGCTGGTTCTGGGATGTTTCCCACCAACTCTAACTCATAAAAGGCCCGAGGACTGGGATCGTGTGTGCTTTGGTGCTGCACCAATTAAGAGGATCATGAAGACACACTCAAGGGGCACAACTCTTTCCACAGTTTGTCTATTCCAAGGTTCATTAAAGAATGTGGATTGGAGAAAGCCCATTTCGGGAAGTCTGATGTGTCTCTTCCTGGCTAGTCAGTGGTTGACTAGCTTGTGTGGTGTGTGTGGTGATGATACTTTGACCTGGCGACTGATGTGGAAATAGCAAGTCCACACCCCGGGCTTACATAAAAGTTTGACTTTAGAATTATGCATAATTTTCCTCATTACAAAAATAAGTCAAACTCATTATAGGAAGTTTTAAAACGCATTGAAGTCTAAAGAAAATTAATAATTTCATTACTCTAAGAAATTATTATTAGGGATGAGATGTAGCTTAGTGGTAGAGCATTTGCCTAGCATGTGTGAGACTGAATTCAATCCCCAGCTCTGCAAAACCAACACCAAAATATCATCATTAAATTTTGTATCTTTGTTATATATTCCCATGTAGCACATACTACATATATATGCACATTTATAATATTAAATATTGATATACTTGTAATAAGTGTGTGAGTGTGTATGTGTGTGTGTGTATAAATATACACTTCCTATCTTTTTCAATCATGTAATCTTGATTTCCCACCTTTATGGAAATTGAGCTCTACATTTTCCAGTCCTGGGGTTTCCTCTTTCATGTAACAAAAGGCATTAGCTGGACAGGTGAAACTACAGGTTCACAGATGTGATGGGACCATCTCAGTGGGAGTGACAGCAAATCTGGTGCTCTCTACTTTCAGCGACTGTCCCTCCTTATTTTGATTTTGACATTCTCTTGTGACTCCTGTGCAAACCCTTTTCAAACTCTTCCCCAGACCTGCCCCCAAGGAAGAGCTCCTTGGAGCCACCCTGACTCCATCCCAAAATCTGCTTATTTCATTTGCATGTGACTTGTCTCCTTTATAATATCACTACCAAGAGAAAGGGGCCTGTAACCAGGGCAACTAGAAGTGGTGCTTTGCAATTCAGACTGGGCCAGACTTTCTGCTCCATTTAGTTGAATTCTTACACATTCTTGGCTCTATTCTTTCTTCAGATTGCAGGAATGCAAGCACCCAGAATCTCCATTCATTTTATGTCCTCTTCTCTCAAGGCCTTCATTCCACCACAGACAACACACATTCTATTTCAAGTAAATATTTCTCCAACAGTTAACAGGATTCCCTTTCTGATGATTACTACCCATCATTCAGGGTCATGACATTTTCTAACGTTAATACTGATTAGCACTGGTAATGATAATAGTAGTGATAATAGTCATTACTTATTATTTCTGCCATTTTTATTGTTCCCTCCTGTTATATCCAGGGGATAGACCATAGACACTTAACAATTCTCATATAATTGGATTTAAGTAGTTCCCTTTTTGTTTGTTTTAGCCATTGTTTCTAGTTATCTAATGATCATCTTTGTGTATACCTTTGGCATGTTATTAATATATAGGAGTCCTTCACTAGGAAATTTCCTTGTAATTGAAATTACTGGTGAAGGGATGTATTTGTAGCAACTTAGCAAGGCTCTAAGCAACTTAGTGAGATCCTGTCTCTAAATAAATAAATAAATAAATACACACACACACACACACACATAAATAAAGGCTGGGGATATGTCTCAGTGGTTAAGCACCTAAGCACCCCCTGGGTTACAATCCCTGTTAAAAATTTAGAAGAAGAGAAAAAGAGAGAGATGTATCTCTTTACGGTCTTGATGCATGGTGCTGTCACTTTCCACAGAGTATCAGTTTACCCAGTAATATAATTGTGCTTATGTCACTATGTCATCACTAGGCATTTCACTGTGATAATATTTTATAAGCTTACAACTTGCCTTTTTATTTTGTTAGATTGGATGTGTTTCTGCTTGATAGGTAATGGAATATTATCTTTTGAGGAAGTATTTGTTCTGGTTTCCTTTCTTTTCATTATATCTGCGTGTTTCATATTGTGAAATATTCTGTCTAAAAGCCCAGGGCAGAAGCCCTATTCTTGCAAATGGAATTATCATACTTTTCAACCATCACAGCTGATCATCAGATGCCCAAATTCTTGCCTAATCACCAGTCAGAAGAATCTCATGATTCTGAGAGCAGTGGATCTCTGAATTTTGGTTGAAGGAAAGGTCCATATGATCTTACATTAGAATTCATTGAGATCTGCCCCCCAGTCACCTATAGTAATTCTTTTAATGATAGAGATAGGTATGCATATCTTCATCTTTTGTGATAATGAGTGCCTGCTCTGTGCCAGGCACTTTAATAAGTACTGAAAATGGATTTAAAAATAGTCATGGATAAAGAATCTGTGGTATATATATACAATGGAATATTATTCAGCCATAGAGAAGAATAATATTATGGCATTTGTAGATAAATGGATGGAATTGGAGACTATCATGCTAAATGAAATAAGCCAAGCCCTAAAAACGAAAGGTCAAATGTTTTCCCTGATAAGTGGATGATGATATATAATCGGGTTGGGGGGGTAGGGGACAAGAGAAGAATGGAGGAACTTCAGAGGGAAATGAGAGGGAAGAGGGGGTGGGGGTATGAAAATTGGTGGAACAAGACAGATACCCTATGCACACCCTATCATTACCCTATGCACATGTATGATTATGTGAATGGTATGAATTTACATCATGCACAACCATTGAAATGAAAAGTTGTACCCCATTTATGTCCAATGAATCAAAATGAAGTCTGTAAGAATAAATTTAAAAATAAAACAAAATAAAAGCAAAAACCATTTGAAACCTAAAAAAAAAAAAATGTAGTCTGTGGTTGGGTAACTTACATTCCAGTGGTGAGAGGTAGCTAATAAGTGTATAAAGTTTTTACCAATTAAATAATAATGCAAGTTGGACTATTTTATATGATCATACATACTTCAAAAATGAAACAGGTCAATCAAGGGAGACCTCACAAGGGACTCAACTTAGACAGGATTGACAAGGAATTTAGAAAAAATGAGAATTGCAGTTGCAAGAGAGTAGTTCAAGGGTAAAAATGTTTCCAAAGGAAGAACATGTACAAAGATTGGGGATAGTTTTAGAATGTTTGAGGAACAATCAGAGGGCCAGTGTGACCATTTTCAATAACTGGAAGGAAGTGGTAGAATGTTCGGGTTTATGTTAAATGGGTGCCAAGAGAACATTTTAAATGAAGGAGTGTGTTTTAGTCAGCCTATTTGCTGCTTGACCAAAAGACCTGATGAGAACAATTTTAGTGGAGAAAAATTTTATTTGGGGGCTCACAGTTTCAGAGGTCTCAGTTCACAGACATCTAGCTCCATTGCTCTTGCCCTAAGGTTAGGCAGAACAACATGGCGGAAGGTTGCTAAGGAAGAAAGCACCCCTGGTAGTGGCATCAGAAAGCAGAGAGACCTCCACTCACCAGGAACACAATATAAACCCTAAAGGCATGCACCCAGTGACCCACCTCTGTCAGTTACACCCTACCTGCCTGCAGTTATCCTCAGTTAATCCTTATCAAGGGATTACTACTTTGATTGGGTTGAAGTTCTTAGAACCTAATCATTTCACTTCCAAACTTTCTTGCATTATTGCACACAGGAGATTTTGGGGGACACTAAACCATAATGGAGTGAATGAACTGATTTAATGCCTCTGAAATATTACTCTGCTGTGTGGAGGCAGACAGTGGAGAGAGGTAGATAATAACTGTATGAGGTTTTTATCAATTAAATTGGGCTAGACTATGTTGTTTTCAGTGTTCCTTATTTACACCAAGCCTGATATGGTTAGATATTTGTTTAGGAAATATCTTCTCCATGCAGTGACTCAGGGATTCAGGAAACATCTATCCTGTGATTCTACCCTACCCCCCTGTGAACTCCAAGGTTGACACTATAGAAGAGACAAAAGAATAAGCATACAGGTGGTTATGTGTGCTGGGCCAATGTTTATAATCCTTTTTTGCTAACTTATCATTTGTAAGAATTCAGGCACATGCCTCATCTTTAGTGAAATGAAGTGAAGAAAATTAAGGGAAGATACTGATATTTGATAAACCATAACTGCCTTTAACCACATGATGTCAGTGAGGAAATGAGGATTCCAGTTACAAGGTGGCTTCAGTGTTCCAAGTGATAATGGTGACTGAGATTAGGGAGGCAGCAATAGACACAGTCTAGTTTCAGACTGTATTTCATAAGCAGAACAAACCTGGCCAGCAGATGGCTGTGATGGGGAAGTGGAATCAAGGTTGACTCAAGTCTTTGGCCTAAGCCACTTGGTACATGATGGTGATTGTAACTGAGTTGAAGGAAATTTGGAAAATCACAGTTTAGAGTGTAAGTTGTGTTTAAGGAATTTGGGAATTATTCTTTGTGTTGTCTATTAGGTATCACATGGAGATGTCAACCTGTAACATGAACATTTGAGTCTGGAGCCCAGGGAAGAACTCTGATTTGGGAATATAAATTTGGAAGTAATCAGAATATTGATGAATTTTAAAACTCACAAGGACTGGCTATCAATGTTTTGCATATTCTGTTTTAAGGAAACATATCCAGGCTAAAAAGGGAAAGTTGCTTACTTAAGGCAATCATTAACATGTGGTTGAGGCAGGATTCAAGTTCAAGTCTGCCCAAACTCATTCTGCCAAATATTGTTTCAGTATTGTTGAAACAATGTGCACCTTTTGGTTTCATTTTATAGCTTCCAGTCCCTTCTTTCATATATGGGTTCAAAGGTGAAAAGGGTAGATATTAAGAATTCACACCTCAGATTTCACACGATCATAATGAGACACAGAAGGGACAAACAAATTGACTAAAGCCATGTGATACTTCTTAGCCAACTTCACTATTGAGTTTGAAGTTTCTCAGCTGTAGCATGTTACATTACTGTGTGGTCACTTTATCAGCAAAGAGTTCTGTGAACATTTAGTTCATTCCCTTCAATCTCATGCCTTTCAATTCTGTTGAAAATGTCATTACCGCGTGAGTGTTTGCTCTGAGACCAGGGTCTTTGGTGGCCACACAGGCAGGCACTCAGCTGCTGACCTTGAGAGCTACATAATCATAGGGATGCATGCACCTCACTCCCAATTTCTCTAAATTTATCCTTAAAGCTCATTAGAGGTAGAGCCTTTTTCATATTCTACAATGTGATGTATTAATGAATATCTGCTTTTTATTGTTGTAGAAAGAAAGATACTTTACTTGGTAATGCTCAGATCCAAGTTATGCATATAATCTAAAGAAGACTCATTAATATTGAAAACAAATACTGTTTACATTATGAAATATGAAAGGGAAAATTGGAAACAGGAAAGCTATCTTTCACCTCCTACACTGTCTCCATAGCTAGTGCATCTGGGCTCAAGGCTTCTACTATCTCCCATGACATAAAAATATTTTCAAAATATCTCTTGATTCCTATTTCCTAATATTACTCCAAGATTCTATGTATAAATTACTTTCAGGGTAAGTTTCAGTTCTTTCTTATTTATTTATTTATTTATTTATTTTTACAGACTTCATTTTAATTCATTGTACACATATGGGGTACAAATTTTCATTTCTGTGGTTGTGCATGATGTACATTCATATCATTCTTGTTAATCAAACATGTACATAGGGTAATGATGTCTGTCTCATTCCACCATTTTTCATACCCCCCCCTCCCCCTCTCGTAGTTCTGTTCTTATCACCCATATAGCCACCTTCTGGGTAAGAATAATTATTGGACACTAGTGCAGGGGGAATGAGAGTCGATTGCTTTCCGTGCAGTTGGTGAGACCTCTAAAGTGTGGGGCTAGGAAGAAAGGACAAGAAGAAGGAGGCTTGAGGACTGTGAGGTTTCCAAGTTGAACCATTACAATGACATGATTCCCCAAACTGCAAATAAAATGTAAAGAGAAGGAGCAACAGAAAATTTCTGACCTCAGGAATGTGACTGGGTTCTGTACCTCCTCAGCAGCCCCAGAATTCAGATAAAATTCTGTCATCATAGAAATTAAAACCTTGGTGATATTTTTCTTTCCTTTCCTGCCTAACTCTTTTCTTTCTTTCTTCCTCCATTAAATAAGCAAAACTTTATACAGATGCTACAGTGTATAAAGGGAGCATTTAATGAGGAATGTCCAATGCACTTGAATTTAGAAAGTCCTGAGTTTACAACCTGGATTATATAATAGAGGCAGGGCAAGTCATTTGACCTCTCTGAATCATAGTTTCTTGACAAGCAAAATTAGACCAATTCCATTTCTACTAACTCATGAAGTGTTAGTGGCACTGAGAGGTGTTGTGTGTGACAATACTTCATACAGTGTAAATATATCTACCTATTGCATGGGTGGCATTATTTCAATACAGTGGGACTATAGAAAGGAATAAACCTTCCCATACTCTAAAGATGAGCACAAGGGCAAATGAATCAGAACCTGAACTTAATGCCTTAAAACAGCAATAATCATATTATATTATTATATTATATTATATTATATTATATTATATTATATTATATATCATATTGTATTTTATCTCACAGATTCTACAGCCTTGGAGTTGGGTGACTTTTGCTCCTTGTGGTATTAACTGAGATCACTTAGCTATGCTTAAGAGGGCTCAAGAGGCTCACTCCCATCCTGGTATCTTGGTTAAGGTTATTAGAGGATTGAACTCATCTGCAACCCTCTGCCAGGGCACTTGGGTGCAGCCTCTTTGGCATGGTGGTATCTGGATGTTGAATCTCTTACATGGTGGCTAGCTTTCCCCAGAGCAGGACTGCAATAGAACCAAGTGGACAATGCATGTTCATTTAGGATGTAGTCTCAGAAATCACACATTGTTACTCCACCAAAGTTTACTAATTACAAGAAAAGCAAGTTAAGGTTCAAGGAGAGAAAAGGGATCAGGCTCCAAATATTGATGGAGGAGTGACAAGGTCATGTTCTAGAAGAACTTATGAAACAGATGATGTCACGGCTACTTTTGGAAGACAGAACCTTCCTCTATAGTGCTTCTTCTGGCCACATCCTTCTCAAATAAAAAAGTAGTATTTACTAAAACTAATTATTATAGCTGAAATGAAAGCAAAAGCAAAACTTTCACGTATCAAATAAAGGATTTGCATATCATTATACTCTCCCTTCTTCAAGAACAACACAGTCTCATTCTGTTACAATTTTGGCTCATAGTCCAGGATCTTATCATCTAAATCAGGTTGAGAGACAGATGAAGATCTTTGAATATAGATTCTTGAATATAGAATCTAAAGATCCTAATCTGAAGAGTCAAGTTATATGACTCTCATGCTCAAACTTGAGAAGTATTGAGGATAGCTGCAATAAATATTCCTATCCATGAGGGAGAAAGGAATTAGGCACATAGCGATCACTGGAACATTGCAATTCTGATATCCAGCTGGGTTCATGTCACTAGTTCCCTGATTAAGGCCTGTTGTTACTTCCAGAAAGTGGTTCTCTGTTTCTTTACTCCACACTTCAAAATATTATTGATTCTGATTTCTAAATCATCCTTACTTTTCCATTTTCATCTTTACCTTTCTACTTGAAGCTGAATTGTTTCCTCAGCTGCCCTCTACCCACAGAGGCTGAGGGATCTAAGTCTCTTTCATTTTACCTTCTCTCCAACCATTTTATTTTAACCTGGCTATGCATCTGCCATTATGATTCCTTTAAAAACTATGTGGACTTCTCGTTAAGTTTATAGATTACTTATTACATTAGATGATAACATACTTATAAATGCTTTCAAAGAGACTTTTTGTTATGATTTGGATATGAAATGTCCCCCAAAAGCTTCTATATTAGTGCAGGAATGTTCAGAGGCAAAATGCATGTACTATGAGTTATAATCTAATCTGTCTACCTTAGTTTGAATGGTCTAATCGGGTGATAACTATAGGCAGGTGGGCATGTGCCCTAGAAGGATTCACAATCGTTTTGGCCCCTTTTCCTTTCTCTCCCTGCTTCCTGGCCATCATTAATAGGTGGGACTCCTCCACCATGCCTTCCTGCCTTGACGCTATGTATCACCAAGGGCCCAGAGCAATGGAGTCAGTTCACCATTAACTAAACCTCTAAAACCATGAACCAAAATAAACTTTCCCTCCTCATTGTTGTTCTTTCTGCATATTTTAAAGTGACGCAAAGCTGACTGATACACTCTTCTTTAGCTGGGGCTTTCTAACAGGTTGGTATAGATTTTAGACATTCTTTTGTTTAACAGAGAAGGTCTATGATATGTGTCTTTAAGATTGTAGGAATTCTTTTGTCTCTATGAAAGGTCTACAAGGCACCACCTTAAATATTATGAGGGCTTAAGAAAGAGTTTTACAATCAGGCCCTTGATTTCCTGTTACATTTTTCTGGATAGTCTGAAGGAATTGATCTTTGCATTGAGAGACTGTCTTATTTTTGGAATTTTCTGCAAGAAGAGATTAAAGATGAAAAATAATTTAGGTTTTTAATCTATCCACCCCTGGATTCTATATATTTTTCCTAAATTCTGCTTGAAAATGGAATTACTTTTTTTAGTTAATCTATGAACTATCTGTGAGTTATGGTTTAGATATGAGGTGTCCCCCAAAAACTCACGTGTGAGACAATGCAAGAACATTTTGACATAAAATGATTGAGTTATGAAAGCCTTAACCTAATCATGGCATGAATCCACTGATACGGATTAACTGGGTGGTAACTGTAGGCCGGTAGGGTGTGGCTGGGGGAGGTGGGTAGCTGGGAGAATGCCCTTGGTGTTCAAATTTTGTCCACGGTTAGCAGAGAGTCTCTCTGCTTCCTGCTACAAGGTCCTGAGCTGCTCTCCTCTGCCACACTTCTCTGACATGATGTTCTGCCTCACTTCAGGCCCAGAGCAATGGAGTGGATCATCTATGGACTGAGAACCGCCCCCCCAAATAAACTTTTTCTCCTCTAATTTTCTTGTCAGGTATTTTGGTCACAGTAGCAAAAAAGCTGACTAAAACACTATGCATCTGTGCATGCCTTATGATAAACAGATAAACAAAAACAAAAGAATGTTCAGAACTCCTTCTTATATTCATCAGTTTGTTAAGTAGAATTTTTATTATCCATATTATTGCAAGTGTCAGATTTTCTTAATTTTCAACCACAATATAACAAAGGCAGCTTTTCTTCTAGCTTCCAATATTTCCCCTACACTCTTACAATTTCCTTGAGTTTTATATCCACTGTACATCTGCTTAGGGGTCTTCGAACTTCTACTCAGTCTCAAAGCATATTCCACACATTTTGTACTTTTTCTTATAGTAACATCATATTTTCAGTTACCAAAATCTGTTCAACTCACTATAACTATGTAACAAATGACTTAAAATTCAATATTATCAATAACAATTATATCTTATGGATTCTGTATGTTAGAAGTTTTGTTGGAACTCAGCTTGACAATTCTTCTGATATTAACTGGGGCTAATTGGTAGGACTCAACCGGCTAATGGATTGGTCTTATGGGTCCAAGATGCCTTTATTCATATGTCTACTGCTTTGCCAGAAGTGCTGGAAGGCTGAACTCATAAAAGACTGTCAAGCAGAATATCTGTCTGTGGTCTTTTCAGTCATATGCTCTCAGAGTTGTGCTTTTCGCATAGAATCTGGATTCCCCTAGATAAGTGGTTCTCAATGGGTAGTGGTGGGGGTTAATTCTGCCCTCCATTGGATTTTTGGCAGTGTCTGGAGATATTTTTGGTTATCACACTGGGATAGTGTTATGGGAATCTATCTGACAGAGGTCAGCGATGCTACTAAACATTCTGTAAAGCATGGAACAGCACCCTTCCTCTCCCAGAAAAAGAATTATCTGGCCCCAAATGTCAATGGTGTCAAGAGTACAAAGCTTTATCCTAGAGCAAGTGTGCCAAGAGAACTGGGCAGAATCAGCTTAGCCTTTTCCAATCTAGCCTCAAAGGCAGACAGAATCAGATTCAGACCAGATTGAAAGGGGGGTGAATTAGACTTTCTTTCTTGATAGGAGAAGGAGAAATTACATTACAGAAGAGCATGGAAGGTGGGAAATCCATCTTTAGAATATACAATCTGTTGCAGGAACTATCAGGGAATTTGAATGTGTGTACCTTGAAGAAGGATAAGCATAATGCCTTAAGGATGCAGGAAGACCTGTCATTTCTGGTTGGAGGGATAAAATGGAATGTCCTCAAAATATGACACTTAAAGAATTAAGAAATGACATATTAAACCTTGAGAGAAGAGACATGATTTGGAAAGAGTAATTGAAAGGGAGAATATTCTAAACAGATTAAACAATAGAAATAAGGATACAAACAAAATTAAAAATTTTAAAAAAAGAAATAAGGATATTGATAATCAGGAATTAGTAAACTATGGCTCCTGGGCTCAATCCAGCCTACCATTTCTTTTGAAAGCAAAATTTCTTTGAACCTAGCTACACCCATTGAATAATTGACCACAGAGACCATTTGATCCAAGAAGTTCAAAATTTTGATTTTCTGGTCATTTGTGGAAAAGTTTGCTTGTAACTGGTCTAGATCTTCAATTTATTATTTATTAAACAAATGTGTGTTAAGTTTGTTAAGTGTGTGCTGTTGGTCAGAAATTATGTCAGATTTTTAGTATATAATGGCGAGCAAAAGAAACATCTATCATGAAGGGTGTTTTCACTGTTACAGTATTTGAGAGCCACAAACAAAAGAGCAAAGTCCTGTGTTTGAGAATATTATAGAAGTATTAGAATGGGTGACCTGGGAAGGCTTTATCAGAAGGATAACTCATCAGGCAAGACCCAGCAGATGAGAGAGAGCCAAGCATTGGATGTGTATGGTAGAGATAAGATTCATCAGGAGAGAGAAGGGCATGCACAAAGTTCCTAAGCAGAAAGAACCTCAGCTTGTGAAACTGAAAGGTGGCCAGCATTGGTGGGATATAGTGAGCCAGGTGGGGAGTGTGGCAAGAGATGGATTTGAAGGGCAGACATGGCCCAGGTCTTGGTGATTTGTACAGGTCTCAGAAAGGATAATCCAAGCTTAATAGGAAACTGTCAGAAAGGATGATCCAAGCTTAATAGGAAACTGAGAATTTCAAGGAGGGTGAAAGAAATAATTTTTATTTAAAAGAGAAAGGAAAAGAAAAAGAAAGGAACCTCTAATTACTGAGTGGAGGTTAGATAGGAGGTGGGTAAGAGAGGAATTGAGAGACAATCAAGACAGGTCAAAATGATCCTGGACAAAAATAATGGTGCCATGATCTAGTGACTGTGTTTCTCAAACATTACTGTGCTTTCGTATCACCTGGGATCTTGTTGAAATGCAGTCACCGATTCAACAGACAAGGAATGAACTCAAGACAAGATGCATCTAACTCACACACTAACAATGGTAGAGGTAAAGACATGTAATGTGGGTTTTTAAAAATTTAACATCATTTGGTTCTCATTTTTAGCAATACTTTTCCATGGCTAGAAGTCTTAAAATCAGTTTTCAACATAAAACCATGTAAAGAGGAAAATCCAGCCCTCAAACTTTAAACCATTTTAAATCAGCACTGAATGAGGAAGCTTTTTGCAGAGCTTCATATTGAGGATGTGACCTGGGTTTTTAAAAAACTAGAGTTTGCAAAAACATAAAATCATAGCTAGTTAATTAGGAAGTGTACAAGGGTGATCAATTTTATTAAATTTTCTAAAAAGATTTTATTGAGTATATCAAAATGAAGAAGAGAATGTTCATAGATATAGACTATCTGTGAATTTTAATATATTGAGAAAAGGATTTCTACAGAGCTATAGCCAGAATGTTATGGACTTGCCAGATAGAGACACTTGCTCCTGGAGATGCAAAGGAAGATATCGAAAATGATTTTTAAACAATAAGGAGCAGTCAGAGAACAAAGGAAGAGGAGGGTGTTCCAGGCAGAAGAAATGGCCAAGAATGTAGAGAGTATAACAGGAGACACCTGTCACTTTTTTTCCAATGTGGGGACTCAGAGAACTGGCTGGCAGAACGTGCCTTGTCAGAATTCAGACTGATGAATAGTGTGTATAGTGCCATTAATTCTAGCCAATTCAAACCAACAAGAATTTCACAAGCTTGTTGATATGGGCTTGAGCATAGTAGAGACTTGAATGGAAAAAAACCCTATTGTCCATAATAATAACTCATATCTGAGGGAAGCGACAGATGAGGATGCTTTAACCTAAAGAAAGAACAGGGACAGTTAAGTAACTTGCCAGAGGTCACCCTGGCTCATGAATGGAAGATACAGAATTCAACCCAGTTTATCCCACCTCACACACTGCCATTGCTAGAAACTGCAGGTGATTTAGAGAGATAAACCCAGTACCTTAAAACAATTAAAAAGAGACACAAAACCGGCATTACAGCCATACTCCAGATCACAGTGCCGTTTCAAAATGAAAATTGCTTTATTGTTTTCCTTCTGATTACAAAAGCAATGTTTCCTCTCTGTAAAACAATTTGAACATTACAAGATTGTGTTGTGCAAGGGATGAACATTCATTGTAATCCCAAAGCTCTACCCCATGCTGGAGATGGCCACTGATAGCTACCTTTGTGTTTTTTAGGTGTATATGTGCACCATCTCACAAAAAGAATTAAGCATTAAAATAAGTTGGAGCATACTGTATATAATGTTGTATAATCTATTTTCTCCCATAACACCATAGGAATATTTTCAGGTTAAAATTGCACTTATGTTCTTAAACCCTTGTGAAGATACATATCAGTTCTTTGAAATTGATAGCCAATTTCCCAGCCGTTCGATACCATCTGGCTTTAGGTAGTTAAAGCACCATCACCTAAGTGTGCTAATATTGGTTTTATTTTTATTTTGGGATTCTTTTCCTTTCATCTTTCCTGCCCTATGGCCATAGTAAGGTCAGATGACAGGTTGGTACTACTCCCTTAGCACATGGCTTCATTATTTTCAAAATCCCCTCCCTATATACACACACCCAGTTACACACACACACACACACACACACACACACACTCATACACAGATAGCAGGTCTATTTAGATGCAGTTACATGCATCCATTGGAGGAATATGGTATGTGATCAACTTTGACAAATGTATTTACAGTGGTGTAATCACCACAACATTAAAAATATGAAACACTTCCATTACCCCCAAGAACTCCTGCATCCTCTTTGCATTCAATATTTTCCTCCCATTCCCAGCCTCAGACAACCACTGATCTATTTTCATTACCTAGAAAACTTCCATTGTGAGAATGTCATATAAATTGAATCATGAAATATGGGGTCTTTGTTCCTGGCATTATTCACTTAGTTTAACGCTTCTGAACTTCACCTATGTTTTGCTGAAATAGTATTCTGTTATATAAATATACCACACTGTTTATTCATTCACCAGGTGATCAGCATTTGGAGAGTTTCTATTTTTGGCTATTGTGAACAAAGCTTCTATGAATATTCCCATACAAACCTTTGTATGAACATATTTTCCTATTTCCCTTATGTAATGTCTAGAGGTAGACTTGCTAGGTTGTACAGTAAGTGGATGTTTAGCTTTATATGAAATTGCCAAATTGTCTTCTAGTCTCGCTGTAGAGTTTACATTCCATATTCTCCATGATATTTGGTAATACCTGACTTGGATTTTAGCCATTCCAATGAGGTTTATCAGCATCTCTTGTGATCTTACTTTGCATATCTTCTAATGAGGTAGGATGGTGAGCATGTATATTTTCAGGTGCATATTGGTCTTTCACGTGTCTTCTTTGGAAACACTAATCCTTTCCAGAGTGGCTGCACCAATTTGCAACCCCTCCAGCAATGTATGAGAGTACCTTTTTCCCCACATCCTCGCCAACACCTATTGTTGCTTGTATTCTTGATAATAGACATTCTAATTGGAGCGAGATGATATCTTAGGGTAGTTTTGATTTGCATTTCTCTTATTACTAGAGATGTTGAACATTTTTTCATATACCTGTTGATTTCTTATAGATCCTCTTCTGTGAAGTGTCTGCTCATTTCCTCAGCCCATTTATTGATTGGGTTATTTGTATTCTTGGTGTAAAGTTTTTTGAGTTCTTTATAGATTCTGGAGATTAGTGCTCTGTCTGTCATGTGTGTGGCAAAGATTTCCTCCCACTCTGTGGGCTCTCACTTCACATTGATGACTGTTTCCTTTGCTGAGAAAAAGCTTTTTAGTTTGAATCTATCCCAATTATTGATTCCCACTTTTATTTCTTGTGCTTTGGGAGTCTTGTTAAGGAAATCTGGTCCTAGGCTGATATGATGAAGATTTGGACCTACTTTTTCTCCTGTTAGGTCTTTGGCCTAATTCCTAGAGTTGGGTTGTCTTATAATTCAGTTGTAAGCTTTCTTACACATACCTAATGTGAGTCCTATGTTGGGTATCTGTATGTTTGGCATTGTCCCATAACTTTTAATGCCATACTGCTTTTCTTTCTCCTACTCCACTCAGTGAAGACTTCGTAGAAAAGAGTGTGCGTGATCTCCCTTGAGTTTGGAGCTCCTGAAACTCTTAAAGAGTGGCTGACACTTGGCCTTTAAGAATTCGTTAAAGTTTCAGATCATTTTTCTTCACAGTCACATTGGCAACTACCATGTGTTTTGTCCCATGCTCAGCCAAAGATGAAACATTTTTTATGTCCTGTCTCTCCTTGGAGGGCAGCAAGTAGTCTTGTGATTGCAAGTCTCCCGTAGGCTAATTTTTTTAAAAAAATATGGCTTTGTCAATTATCTAGCATCTTTGTTATTATTGTAGTGGGAACAAAATCTTCTTGCTTCTTTGTCTATTTTAAGCAGCAGTTTCACACTCTTTGTGTGACAGGAAGACACCATTGTTGACACTGCTGGAGTTGGTCAGTCTCTTTGGTGAATACTTGATGCCCTGGATCAAGATAGCAGAAGCTAAAGCTTGGACATGTGTGTCATATCCATCATGAATACATTGCTTGAATCAATGGCATCTCTGATAGTTTTTTTTTAATTTTCTCTCCAACACATTGTGTGTTTTTCTCTCATTCTTGTTAAAAGTTTTTCATGAACCCCTCACCCGCATACATGATAGCTCTCTGGCCTATTTCACCCTCCTCTCAGTTTCTTGTGGTTCTGCCCTCTGATCATTTAGCACAATTTCTGCTGTGCCTATTTTAAGATAGTACAAGTTTCACCAATGCTTAGTTCCCCATTCAAATGGACTTGATTGAGGCAGAGACTTTCTGATCTTGCTGGTCTCAGAAAGAGTAACATTATCCTAAGTAGCATATACCTCCTTTCTCAGGAGGTATATTAACTTGGTGCTAACTACCAACTCCTGTGATTTATACATTCTTGGGTCCTGATATGCTGTAATTCCAAAATGAACTCTCGAAATTAGACCTAATTTTAGGAACCCTGCCTACAAATATTAATAGACTATCCTCAGATGCTTTTGCTCTGCTTCTGAGAACTTGTGTTTGTGTCTAAACATGTTGCCCTTGCATTTGACTAAAGCTTAAGATTTGCAGTTGGAGCTCAGTGACAGAGTGCCTACTTAGCATGCAGTAGGCCTTCAGTTCAATCCCCAGTGTGTACACACTAGCACGCACACACACACACAAACACACGGAAAAAACCAAACTTGCAATCAACTATTTCAAATCGGTGCTAGCTTAATGTCTAATTCATGCTAACTCAAGACAATGGGCTCCTCTTCACCCTGCTTCCATTCAAGGCTGTGATCCTTTGTTCGAAACATACACCAAGCCAATTTGTTTTCCAATAAGAATGGGCAAAGGAACAAAATTTAATAGAGAACTTACTGTTCTCGAGAAGCCCTTGCACTGATATGATGATAAACCCACGAGGGCCACCATTACTGAAGCCTGGCTCCCAACTTAGGCCATCTGCACTTACTGATGCTACAGTTCACATAGGACTCCAGCTTTGGTTGTGACATCTGATAGACATGGTCATAAAAGCTTTGCCTCTACTTCTAGTACTCTCCTGAGACAAGCTTACCACCAAAGTATCCCTCCATCGACGGTAAAAGTGTGAAAATATATTGTTATCTGTTGTCTTGTTGGATATCATTAAATAAGAGATTTGGGGTTAAGTAACCAACTTCTCCCTGCTTCCTTCTCCTCTTTTTCCCTGCTCGGTCTCCTTTTGTTCTTTCCCACTCCTCCCCAGGAATTTGCAAGGTTTTCTATGTCAAAGTGGTCACATTCTGTCACTGGGCTGTAAAGCAGTTGGATTGCTTCCCCACTTCATCTTACCTCCCAGTGGAATGAGAATGACACTTTAAGATACCTCTGTAACTATGTTGCAGATCACAAAGACCAATCTTCCAAAGGCAGCCTGTCCCACTTAGGGTTAATAGCCCTGCATTTATTCCCAAATCTCCACATCTTGCAACTCAGAAACACTAACATGAAGAATACCCTGATTGACTCAGGAAATATATTTTCCTGAGACCAGTGGTTTATAAAATTTATTCTCCGATTGGCGGGTCTCTTGAACAGTTGTTTGTCATAATCAGATTTTGAAACCATCTATCTCCTTCCAAGTGATGATTGTACTGTGACCTCTGGCTCTAAGCATGCTTCTGGTCTGGGCAGAGCAGATCTCGGCAATGAATGAAAACCAGAGCTGTCTTATCAAATAGTGGCAGTACTCGTTTTGTTTAACAGTGCTGGAAATTAGTTTTTCAGGCACTGATCTTGACAGGTCAGCTGTCAAAAGTGGGTATCTGTGGCTATAAATTCATCGATCCCATAAACAAAACTCTGTCTGCAAAATACAAGGGGAAGTCAGAGCAGACGCACTATGTACAGATGAAATGGTCTGGAGCTGTATGACTAAGTGTCAGGACTTCTTTGAGTAAAAGGTTTTTCTAGCTTCCCATTTATCAAGCCTATCAGCCTCATTGGGCTTTACCGACTGAAACATTTTCCTCAGCATTCAGAGCAGGGAGCAGTGGGCACCCTGGGTCTTGGTGTTGGTTGTCTGCAAGGTTGAAAATACATTTAAAGGTTTTTGTTTTTGTTTTTTGTTTTTTGTTTTTTTTTTAAATTTTCCATTGGATTCTCTCATTTGAACTATACTTTTCTCTATCCTGGTCTTATATTTTGGATGCTCAGAGAGATGGGCTCTTCCCGAAATGACCAAAGCTTACCATGCTGGTCTGAAGATTTGGGTAAGAACATGCATCTTTGTAGAAACAGGAAGAATAGCTCAGCCCCGGGGTACTCAGCTTCAGCTTGATGTGAGGGAATAATAAACTTTCCTGCCTAACATGAAGGATCCCGAATCCTGGAACACGGTTGCACTTTGATGTGTTCGAAAGGCAGAATTTGAGTTTCACTTTGAAGTGTTTCTTCTTTCTCTGTCAGGGTACAGAATGCCTAAAGGCCAGGGAGAGAGAAGTTGGTACTAAAAGAAAAGAAAACAAAAAACCTTTAAGTCCTAAGTACTTTCAGACCAAAAGATAAGGATGATAATAGGCTTGGAGGACTTTTTTCCCTCTTATGAAGTTTCACTTTGATTTAAATGGTCTTATTGCATTAGGGTTGTGTGAATATTAACTAAAATATTTTGGTGCTATCTCTCTTTCTTAGTAGAGAAATATTTCTTGTTTTCATGAGTCTGGGCCTCAGTTGTAGCTACTTCCCTGCTCTCAACTCAGCAGGGTCTGGAACCCTACACCAGCTTGGAGAGGTTTTTGAATATGAGACAGTGGTCAAACTAGCAACATGCCTCTTCTAGGAGATGAATGTCCCCTATCCACAGCTCCTTGGAGCAAGAGCACAGATTTACTTGATTCTCTCAGATGGGACCTGACGCACAGACAATGTCTTGACTGATTTCTCCTTTGACATCCAGTCCTCAGTCATAAAAGTGCATGTGGCAGGGTTTTGCTTAATCACCTATGCTGGTTATTTTTATCAAAAGCTCATTTTCCTTCCTGTTAAAGAAGTGAAAGACCTATTAAAAGCAACCAGAGCATAAAGAAGGCAATGATGATTATTTATAATTCCTCTATCTATATGTAATACATATATTCATATATCACATTTTAATGTATCTTCTCCCATTTTACCAACGCTTTTTTTGATAAGCATAATTAAGGTCGTATTGTATACACAGTATCATTGCTTGATTTGTTTTACTCTGTTCCTACTTTTATAACCTGATTCTTTACTATGTGATTGTTAATTAAGCTCTTATCGTAATAGATTATTTCAAAATAATTTTCTCCTTTGACCAGCCCTTCAACTTAATAGGCAGGGAAGGTAATTGTATTCCATTTTATGGATAAGAAAATGGAATGTGAGTGAAGTTTAGTGTATTGAGCAAATATTTGTTCACTTCCTTCTGTTTCAAGCTCTGTGCTATCAAGTGGGCTGTGGGAGGTCATTCAGGTAAGTGGTAAGAACAACCAGAACACAGGTCTACTAATTCCACACACTCAGCTGCCCATCTTTTTGCCCAAATGTAGACCAGTGATAGAAGTTGATCATGGAGATGAGAACATGGTGTCCAAGGCAGGGTTGATACACTCAGATGGGAATTACCAAGAATTTGAGACACTGGACAGCTCATGATCCCAGAGCATAAGGCAAGAAACCCGGTTCTGACAGCTGACTCAGAGACATAGGCCCAGACTACAAGCCTCTGGCGATCATGTCTGTTGTAGCTTCGCATAAACATGGAGATTGGGCAAAACATTAGTTGGGCATTCATTAGTTGTGATGAATACATCATCCTAATGTATGATATATTAGTATCAATAACAGGGGAGATCGTGTGTGGAGTATATGTGTATAAACTATTTAGTATCTTAACAACAGGGAAAGTTGATGTGTGTTTTATGGACATTCTCTGCACAACCTCTACAATTTTTCTGTAAATCTAAAACTTCTCTAAAGTGAAAGCTTATTTTTAAAAATGAGTAAAAACATACCAGACCCAGAAGAAGAGAAATGGCATCATAGGCAGAAGGAGGCAGATGCAAAGATCAGAAAGAAACATGATTTGCATGAAAAAGGATGAGGATTTACTGTGGCTTCTGAACAGAAGTGGGACTGAGAGTCAGAGTGGGCTCTGCTATAGGACAGTCTTACAGGTCAAGCTTACAAGTACTAGGATTTATTCTGCAGGGAATGGTAACTAGAAAATGTTAATCAATACTATTCATGTTTGAGCTTCTTTCTTGTAAAGGTACCAGCACATTGGAGAATGGGTCAGATGAGAGAAAGTTTGGGAATAATGAGACCAATAAGGAGACTGTTCCAAGTGTCAAGGGCAAAGGTGGCACTGTCTGGGATCAGGCAGTGGCTAGAAGCAGAGGCCTTGAGAGGCAGTGCTATTCTGAGTTGAGCCAAAACCCCAGCAGCACAGGACTTCATTCAAACTGCTTCTTCCTGCCTCCATCCTCTCTTCTCCTGCCTGATTACAATCCCAGTAGAAATACACATAAGCCTGGCTAATCAAGGCCAAACAGAGCTCCATTCCAGGTGCTTATTCAAACCATGGATGCAGAATTAAGGTGCCCCTTCACCATGCCGGGAAGGTTTGGTCAAAGATGTAGGAATCCATCTCAGTCTAGAATAGAATACCCAATGTTTGGAACTAACACATCATCATTAGGACAAAATTCCCAGTCCCCATCAAACTGTGAGTTGTTGAGATGGTCAAGGGGACTTTTACAACTCCACCCCCACCCAGGAGAAATAAAGTCCACACATCAGGGTGAAGCAACTCCAGTGCCCGAGCTAAGCAGTTATGGGGATGCAGATGTAGGCAGCAAGAAGACATACCCGTCCCTGCCTCTGCTTCCATAGAACACAGAAAATCAATCCCTTGACTCTATTTTCTGAATTTTTCCTTTCTTTTTAATTTTTTTAAAAAAATTTTTGTTTTTTTTTTTTGGTAATGGGGATTGAATCTAGGGCACTTTGCCACAGAGCTCTACCCTCAGCCCTTAGCCCTTTTAAAAACATGTATTCTTCCTTTTTCTTAAAAATTTGAGATAGCATCTCACTGAGTTGCTGAGGCTGGCCTTGAATTTGAATTTGTGGTCCTCCTGAGCAGCTGGGATTGCAGGTGTGTGCCACCATGTCTAGTTACTTCTTCCTTTCTTTTTTAAACCCAGCTGTAGGAATCAACTCTGTCCTAGTCCTAGTGCTATTTTTTTTAGACCTATTGGAGAAATAGCCATATTATTTCCTCTCACTATTCTAGTGTTCAGAATATGGTACCATTGATGCCTTTGATTAGAATTCTGGGTAGATCTTGCTCTTCACTGAAGTGCTTAACAAATTAACTGCTGGTATTCAGGGCCTTTCAGAGTACATGGCCATGCTCTTAACTAAATTATTTTTTTGCCAAAACCAGATAGCCTATTATTTAGGATAGAATGGATCTTAGTGGGTATTGTATCCAAGGAGACATCAGGAGATTCCATGTTTCTTTTAAACTGCTCCAGAACTCCATATTGCATTTCAAGGATTTTGCTTTAGATCTCAGAGTTGTGGCATATTCCAGATGGAATAGTTCTTCAATTTCTGGATCTAAGATCTCTTAGGGCTCAGTGCTCAGCTCCTGCTGAGGTGTCAGGACTATAGTTAATTCTGTGAGAGTAGAAGTGTCTATAAGTGGAGCTATGGTGTCTCCTCTAGGGCCCCAGGAAGCACATCTCCATGATCAGGTATATCCTCTGCTCTGGTTAACCAGGGTTCCCGTAGGTCATCCTTGATGTAGGTGTTGCCAAAGGCATCCTGATACATTTAAGGGCCACTTGTAACATAAATGGTGGTCCATGGATCAGCAGCAGCAGCAATAGCAACAGCATCACCTGGGAACTTGTTAGATATGAACAATCTCAAGCTCCAGAATCAAAGTGCATATAGATTTCCTGGGTGATTTATATGCACACAATAGTTTGAGAATTACTGCTTTAATCTATAGCAGTGGCTCACAGTCTTGGCTGTGTGTTAGAATCACCTGGGGAACAGAAATATCTATATCTAGCCCACTACAAACCAATTAAATCTGACTCTCTAGAGGTGGAGCCCAGCTTTTTGTTTTTTTAAAAAGCTCCTGAGAAATCTTAATATGCAACCAAGCTAGAGGCCCATGGACCAAGAAGAAGCCTATCGGATTACTCAGGAAGCATTAATGGTCCCCATGCCCAGGTCCTGGGATTCTGAATTAGTGATGTGAGATGGGGCTGCATTTTTCACATCTCTCCAATTAATAATCGAGAATCATTGGCCAGATAAAGGTTTGGCCATTGTTGCCCAGGCCCTGCAGGGACACAGGGAGGGGAAGCAATCCCAAGAACACCTGTGACTCCTCTATTGTTCTTGATGCAGAGCAGAGTCTTCTCCATCAGATTAGAGTGCCAGTGTGAGATACATCCAGTTATTGAAGACACCCTGCAGCCTCAGGAGGTTATGGCAATCCAGAGGATTTACACAGCTTCTACCTGGGTAGCAGGGAAAATTATGGCATTTACATTATGCAAAAGCAGGCAGGGAGTTCTGCTTGCAATAAGCACCAGGACGCAAGGCAAGCTATTCACTTGGGTCATTGTTATTTATATAACTGATGGGCCTCATCCTGCCATTGTTGGTGGAAATGACTGAACTTAAGGGTCCTATGGCTTAAAAAAGTAAAAGGAGTAGTGAAAAAATAGGATACTTTGTGTATACACAGTGACATGGCCTCCATGGGTGGACAGAATAAAGTTGGATATGCCATTTGTTGTAGAGGCAAGTTCTGTTACATCTCAATAGATGGTTTTGAGATGGCTCTGCATCTCTAGGAAGCTCAGAGGGCTGCTGCCTTCTTACTGCCTGATTCAGGATCCCAGCTAGAAGGAGCTCTTAAGGTGTGCACAGGTGCCTGTTCCATCCTTCATACTCCCCTTTTCCCTTCACAGCTGGCGACGTGGGACTCAGAAAAGGGCCTGAATGGTAGCCTGCAGGAAAGGCCCATGGGCAGCCGCCTCCAAGGACTGACTCTCAAAGTGGTGACTGTCTTGGTAGGATCATGGGGGTGTGCTTGGGAGCTTTGCTGTCCAGGCTTTTGAGCTTGTGGCTGCTCTCTGTCTAATGTGGGGTTTGGGGAGAAGAAGGGGATCTTGAAGAGTGCCCTTTTGTTTCATGAGACCGTTCATTCAAATAACTGTGTGAATAATGAAGGGGAGACTAGCATAAGAGATTCTCCTCTGGGGCTTCTGAACTCTCCAAGGGAGTTCCCTGAGCTGCTCTGGAGAAAGACCACTTGTGCAGATCTGCTACTGGGCTCTGGAGGACTCCTGGCCACTAACTTGCCTAGCATATAAGCTAAATCTTTATCTGCTGCTGCTCCTTAGGAGAGCTATGCTGGTAGCCAGAGTCCCCAGAAAAATGCTGGAAGAGGACATTCTTCTAGCACCCAACACCCCTGATGGGCCCACATGGTTTATAATCAAGATAGTTCATTAGTTGCAATTTTTTTACATAGTTGTCCTAGAATCTGAGACTTTACATTTGTAAGAGACCTTAGAATTATCTTCCTTTCAACTTCTATTTTTGCTTTTTTAGAATCGTGGAGATGTTTTATACTTGCTCCTTTTTGGCTGAGCCAGACATGGTCCACATCTTCCCCTCTGTCCCAGCAAATATAGAAACCTTTGGCAGCAGCATTTCTGCATTCCCTGTATGCACACCATGAATAAGCCTTATGTCCTGTTTTTCCTACCAATCTAACTTAATGAGATATATTCTCTGGGACTCTTTGCTAAAAGCCCCTTCTTGTTCAGTTTCACACAAGACAGAGAAGGGTGGGGATGGCTAGAGTGTTTTTCAGATGCCCACCTGCCCCACTTGACACAGAGCACAATATGTGGGTGTGAGCCCAGAATGGCTTTAGTGAATTCAGGATGGGAGGTTTTGAATCCTATCCTACCCTTTGACTCATGTGACCTTGGCCCGTTCATCAGCATCTATTTTCTGGCACAATATGATAGATATAATGGTGTCTTCTCTCAATCTAATGTCAGAGTTTTATTGCCCTGTCTTATCCTGGATGAGAACTGTCACATTTCTTGTGTGACTCCATAGAATTATGGTATTTCTTAAGAACAGAGTTCTGGTTCAGCATGAATGTTACAAATGAAGGAATGAAACACACTATGTTATTCTGGGAGCTGGGAATTTGTGCAGAGCCTAAGATGACATACACAGGACAATTAAATTTCCACTGCTCCATGTTGGCCTTCTCATTGGAGTGGTTGTCCTGTGCACTGTACCTTGACTCTCCATAAACTATTTCAGAAAAGGGCAGAGGATTTTAGCCTTCAGGTAGAAATTGGTAAATACCAGCATTCTATTATTATCAATATTAGTGCTAGGAAATGAACCCAGGGCCTTTACATGCTGAGCATACACTCCACCACTGAGCTAAACCCTAACCCCAATACTAACATTCTAAAGTTATGATTGGTGTCTCCAACAATACCCTGGAAGTACATGTTAGTGAACCTCTTATTTAATTGAAGAACATTCATTCTATTGTCCTCAGGAAGAGCCTTTCGTGATGGTGGCTGAGAACATCCTTGGACAGCCCAAGCGCTACAAAGGGTTCTCCATAGATGTCCTGGATGCACTGGCCAAGGCTCTGGGCTTCAAATATGAGATTTACCAGGCTCCTGACGGCAGGTACGGTCACCAGCTCCATAACACCTCCTGGAATGGAATGATCGGGGAGCTCATCAGCAAGGTAGGTCCCAAAAGCAGGTCCATGAAAAGCGGCACTCTAGGGTCTCTGGGGAAATATCTTAACCTGGCCCATGGTAGAGTTGGACCTTTGGGACCAGCTAAACAGACCTCAATTGCCATTCTTCCCTCAGTGACACCTTCTGTTCCTCCCCACCTTCCCTGTTATACCTGTTTCTGCTTCTCTACCTTCTCACTCCCTGGCACTGTTTTCCCTCCCTGCCCACTGCTCCCATTCCTTTGAAGCCTATCCACTGTAATACAACCGCTCTGTAACACACCTTTAAGAAACTACCCTTACTTTTGAGCTGAAGTAGAGATGTAGCTCCTCTCTGTGGGTGTTAATGAGTACCTATGTTCCTGTTCCTCATAGGCCACAAGTAGGGTGCACATGGGTGTGTAAGTGCACATGTGTGAATGAGTGTGTACCTGGGTCTGCATTGCTATGTGTTAGCATTCCCCAGCATTCAAACCATCACTCTTCCTTTCTCCTATAGAATATGCCCTCACTGAAGCTCAAGGCATGAAGCCCAGGCAACATATCCCCAGTCCTTACCCCTTTCATCTCATATCCACTGGATCATTTCCCCACAATCATTTACAATGGTGGTAATTAACTCAAGCATCCTTCTTCAATATTACCGCTCCCACCAACCTTGACAATTTCTGATATTCTGATGGACAAACTGGATTCCCGGTTCTTTGACCTCCTTACCTCCCATGACTTGCTGGGCTCCATCTCAGCACTCACTCCTGTGCATCTTGTTAACATCTTACAGGCCACCTACTCTCTCCAATCCCAAGGCCATACCCCATTGTCCTTCTGACTGGGGGCTTTACTTCTAAAACACAGGATCTTCACTTTCTTTTTTTATTGGTTCTTTTTAGTTATACATGACAGTAGAATCCACTTTGACATAATTATACAAGCAAGGAATATATCTTATTCCAATTTATACTCCAGTACCTCTTCTTCCTCTTCCCTCTCTCCACTCCCGGCTCCTTTCCCTCTATTGAGGATCTTTGCTTTCTAAGTCTACAAATCTCTCCAATTTCTCTTGATCTTTTTTTAAAAAACAAATTTATTGTGACAGAACTTAGATACTTTAAAACTTTCCCATTTAAATGTATAATTCAATGATGTTTACTGAACGTATTGAGTTGTGTAACTGCCACCATGATCTAGTTTTAGAGAACTTCCATTACCCCATTGCACTCTTTCATACCTATTTATAGTTAATGCCATTCCCATCCCAGTCCTAGACATTCCTCAATCTACTTGCTTTCTACATAGAGTTGCCGTTGTGAACATTTTATATAAGCAGAAGCATATCATACATGGTCCTTTCTGTCTGGTTGTTTTCGCTTGGCCTGAGTATTTGAGGTGAATCCTTCCCTGATGTTTATGTGCTTTTCTGATATTATACCATCTGGCTTCATGTGTCCTCCATGATCGATCACACAAACCCCTTTGATGCCCTCTCTTGTAATTTCCCGTGTTCTTGATTTCTTACTACACCCAGTTCCCAGATTGACTTTATTACCTACCCTTTTGACGTGGACATTCAGGTTCCTGCATGCAGTTGAAGAGGAACATCACAGTCTGTCCAGATTAATGTATGTGTGATCTCTAACCCAGCTGGGCCTTCAATGCAGGTCATACCCTTTGCTTGTCCTTTGTTGGATCTCTTGCTTATGTCCCTCAGAGAATGGGACCTCTTTCTTTGAACTTCCTAATAATCTTCTGTCCTTCTCAATTAAAAATAAATACAATTGTACTCCAACACTGGGGAAAGAAATTGAGACTTTTGGACTTGGAATTCTAGTTCTATTTCTTGTGCACATCCACAGGTATCTGCTCTCTCCTGTCTGGGGAGGGGGATATCTCTCCCTCGTTAAGGATCAGCCCCTCCATCCATGAGTCACTTTCTTTATGCCTCCTCTAAACCTTGCTTCCTAAATTAGTTCTCCTCCATCCCATATTGTAAACCTACCCTGTTCCACTAAACCTCCTTCTCAGCCCTTAAATATGCTCCAGACTCTCCTAATCCTAAAAGAGATTGCTGGATTTGCTTCTTGGGGTAAGAGAGGCGAGAACCAGACATGCTCTGACACAGTTACCTCCAACCTATTTTTCCCTCTAGATTGTTGTTGAATTTCATTTCAGGATCTCAGTATATCTGACCCTCTAGCCCATATGTTAAGCCTTGTAAACATCCTCCGGTGCATTTCTTTGATTTGAGCATATAGATTTGATCAATGATTGCAACTGATCTTTCTAAAACACACCTGCTTCTACTGATGCCAAGATTAGGATACTGACTATAACAATTGTGTCTTTCAGGGCTTGTGCAGTCAAAATGAGATTCTAGGCCCCCTTATCTCCTCCATTCACTCATCTAGGCATGGGATGGTAACTTCCAACAAACTGGGCAGCTTCATCTTTAGTCTAGTCCCATCTTAATGCAGACTTGTCTATTTTGAAAATGCAGCCTGTTTTGGAGAGCAAAAGTCTTAGAAGATAATTTTCAAGCCACAGTATGACATGCTCAGAGATAACCCTTGATAACATGGCTTTACTCTAGTAAGGGTCAGCCCATGGGTCTGTGGGCCTTGAGTTAGGGTTGGTGGGGGATGGACATACACACTCAACACCTCTGTTCTTGGAGGATTTTACCTGCTGGCATTGAGTTTGTATATAAAACAGTCAGCAACTGATAAATTAGTGACATTCACCATGGGGCTACAACTCACCTCATAAGAGAGATCAGTGTGGAATAATGGGGTTTGGAGAGGTTCAATGGAGAAATGGGGTATGTGTATGGCCTTGCTATCTAGGGAGCATGCAGATAAGCCTCAAAGAAGGTAAAAAGGTCTTCTGGGTGGGAAGTGGAAGGAGAGACAAGCAAATAAAAGAGATCAAGTTTGCTCAGGGAAATAATAAGAAAATGAAGGAACCTGACAACTCATAGAAGAATGAGGGTGCTTTACTTGACTCTGTTCTCCAGAGAAACTTTCTAGGAGTTTTTAGGTCTGGGGAGAGAAATTCGTGAAGTGAAGGAGGTAATAGACAATGCAGTATTGGAATTTCTTTACAATCTCTAAAGTCCCAGGGTGTCAGCTCTCAAATCCATTGTCCCTGAACAGAGCCACTTCAAGGACAGAGGATGGACCCTGATGTAAGGTGGAACCCAGCAGCGAGCTCAGGATTGCCCTCTGATAAGCTGTTTTGCCTTTCAGAGAGCAGACTTGGCCATCTCTGCTATCACCATCACCCCGGAGAGGGAGAGCGTTGTGGACTTCAGCAAGCGGTACATGGACTACTCGGTGGGGATTCTGATTAAGAAGCCCGAGGAAAAAATCAGCATCTTTTCCCTTTTTGCACCGTTTGATTTTGCGGTGTGGGCCTGCATTGCGGCTGCCATTCCTGTGGTTGGTGTGCTGATATTTGTGTTGAACCGGATACAGGCTGTGAGGGCTCAGAGTGCTACCCAGGCTCGACCTTCTGCTTCTGCCACCCTGCACAGTGCCATCTGGATTGTCTATGGAGCCTTTGTCCAGCAAGGTACCTTCTCAGCTTCCTGATGTCTGAATAACCCCAGAGGCCTGGAAGAATTTATCTATTGGCAAAGTGTTCAGATGCATTTCACCAGTTATTTTAAATGCAATCTTATTTAATCTCTAGGACAGTGCTAATACCTTGCTGCATCCAATTCCTCTAAGTAATATTAGATAGAAATTAAATGAAATGACAAGAAGGAACTCAACTTCAAACCCTGATTCTCCACTTTAGATAAAATTAACTTTGGAGTTCTGCTTTGCACTTTTTCCCCCTCCCACATTAGATTGATTGCTATGCATATGAGGCTGTCAAATGAAACTCTGAAGCTTGCTTAAATTTGAAGCGTTAATGGAAAAAAAAATCACAGTTGTGTTGCAGTCATTTAAGCAGTACTCCAGCCATTCTTGAGATACGAAGTCTCCGATCTTTGAGAGGTCTAGATAGCACTTCTATCCAGCAGTGAGTTATAGGATTTTGCAATTTTGACTGAAAACGACAAATTGCAAAGTTCTTAATGTAAGTCTTGGCCCTGTTTGCACCATGGCAAAAGCTTTGCAAGGTTATATAAGGAGAATAGGCAGGGAGAAGCTTTCTTCTGCTACCACCTAAGGGACCAAAGAGAAATAATTGGCCTCAAAGAGGCAGCTTCTTACTGAAAGTTACATGCAATGATTTCTGAGAATCCTAGAAAAAAATCATCTAGTGAGGGTTGAATATTAATAAAAGTGATATGGTATATCTCATTTCTCTGGTATAAAAGAAAGCTGGGAACCCCCTGGGTTGGAAGTAATTCTATATTTACAAAATTCCTAAGTTCTGCTCTCTGTGAATTTGAAATTGCAAAGGGATCTCACATCAGGTTTCCGCCCTGGAAATGCTTTCCACTGTGAGGCAGAATCTTCTAACTGGAAGATTTTGATGTTCAGAATTCTATCCTTGGTGTTTTGACAAACTTCCCATCACTAGAGGCCAATCCTAACTTTTCTGTCTTTTGTGGTCCTCTGTCCCTTTCCAAGATTGGTGACTTTAGGATCCTTTCCTAAAAGGAAATGCCCAGCTGGCAGTCACTCCCCTGATCCCCTGAGCATCATCAGTACCAGTCTGTGTCCCTGGCCACAGGGGGGAGCATCTCCCTGGATATGGGAGTCAGCGTGGAAGCACTGGCCAATCCACTCTGCCTGCCTCCTGCAGGTGGGGAATCTTCTGTGAACTCCATGGCCATGCGCATCGTGATGGGCAGCTGGTGGCTCTTCACCCTCATCGTGTGCTCCTCCTACACAGCCAATCTTGCTGCCTTTCTCACAGTGTCCAGGATGGACAATCCTATAAGGTAAGTCTATTCCTCCTCAATCTGGGAGCATCAGTTCTGAAATGCTTTAAAAGGATATACTGTTGTTGAGGATAGCCTTGTATCATGGAGAGAACCTGGAGGTAGAGATAGACTCAGATTCCAGAACTGCAATTGGATGATCAGAATATTTAGTGCACGAGAAGAGTCTTGTTGTATTTTATTTCCTGCACAACTGTGCAACATAAACGTACAAAATCATGAAATGATATTGGTCTGAACATTTAAACACTGCTTATAAAACTAATAAACATTAAAATTATCAAATTAAATTTCCTCAGACATTTAAACATTGATTGCAAACTTATTTAATCAAAAATTCTACCAACATTTAGTTAAAATTAATTAGAATCACAAGTCTAAAATATTCTTCAAATCTTCAAGCATCTTAAATTAGAACACATATTTTTGCTTACATTCATGAAATTATTATTCAAGCTGGCTAAATTTTTTCCCTTCATTTTTACAAAATGTTAAAATTATGACATTAAAGAATGAATCCAATATAGCAAAATAACTCTTTGAAATACCTTTATTTTATGATCTAATTCCCAAATGCTGTGTTAATTACAAAAGAATTTGAACAAAGTGAATGTGCATTGGATATGTGGTTGCCAAATGACTGTAGGAAATGACCTATTCTGCATTTTACTGGGTACAGCATTGGTTCAGTATTACCCCTCCCTTGAGCCCTGGTTATGGTTTTCAGAGTTCCTGCCTTTTGTAGCATCTCCTTGAATCCATCATATGTGATATAGTGCTAGCCTTGCTGTCACCACACTGGTTCTTTTGATGGACAGCTTTATCAAGTCATCCATACTCCCTGGCTTCTATGGCTCTCAACTGCCTATTAAAAAGAATTCAAATTCCTTGATTAGGATTCAATACTCAATATGATATTATCTGGTATCTTTATTAAATGGACATTTTACTGAGATTATTATATATTCACAAGCAGTCAGAAGAAGTAACCCAGAGAGGTCTCCTAGGATGTTTTACACAGTTTCCCCCAATATAGCATTTTGCAAGACTATGTATCACATATGTTACATTACAGATTGCATTACATACATTATATATCATATTATAACCAGGGTATTGACACTGTATATTTGACTGCTTTCTTTCAGATTTTGCTTTACTTATAATCTGTGTGTATGTATGTGTGTGCGTGTGCATGCATGCACATTTGGTTCTGTGTAAACTTGTGTGTCCACTACCACAGTAAAGACACTGAAGAGTTCCATCGCTCTGAGGGAACACACCTCCTTCACATTTCTTCCTTTCCCACCAGGGAACCCCTAGCAACCACTACCCTTCCTCCATTTCTGAAACCTTGTCATTTCACATATGTTATATAAATGGAATTATACCTTTCAGCTGTGGCTTTTTCACTCAGCATAGTTCCTTAGAGATTCATCCTGGTCATTGTGTATATTCACAGTTCATTGCTTTTTATTGATGAGTAGTATCCCATGTACCACAGCTTGTTAAACCATTCACCCACGGAAAGACATCTGGGTTGTTTCCAGGTTTGGGCAATTATGAATAAAGCTGATCTGGGCATTTGTGTGCAGGTCTTTGTGCAAATATGTTTTCACTTACATGCGATAAATACCCAAGAGCAAAATTGCTAGGTTGTATGCTAATTGATGAGTTTTATAAGAAACTACAAAGCTGCCTTCCAGAATGACTTACCATTTTACATTTCTGCCAGTGATGTGGTCCTTATCCTGTTTCTCTGCATCTTTGCCAGCATTTGGTGTTGTTACTATTTTTCATTTTACCATTTTGATAGGTAGGGAGTAATAGTTCATTTTGTTTTTAATTTGCTTTTCTGTAATGACTAATGATGTTGAATACCTTTTCATATGTTCATTTGCTTCAGTGAAATAGGTTTTTGTATTTTTCCCATTTTATGATTGAATTGTTTGATGATTACTGTTGAATTTTAAAAGCTTTTGTGTGTGTGTGTGTGTGTGTGTGTGTGTGTGTGTACTTTTGATAGTAGGTCTTTCCCAGATTTGTGGCTTGAAGGTATTTTCTCCCATTCTATAACATGCCTTTTCAACTTAACAGGGTTTTAAACCTTTAAGAAAATGTTTAAATTTCAATGATATTCTACTTAGAAGTTTATTCTTTCATAAATCATGGTTTTGGTGTCAAGTCTAATGTGAGACCCTGAAGATCTCCTGTTATCATGACCCAAAAACATTTTTGTTACAATTTTCATGTCAGTGCACATTCAATTTTGAATTAATATTTGTTTGAAGACTGAGGTTTAGGTTGAAGTATTTTTGTTTGTTTGTTTATGGATACCCAAATACTCCAACACCATTTGTTGAAAAGGCTATCCTAATGTAGAAACTATGAAATAATTACTACAAAGAAGCTAAGAAACATATCATTGCCTTACATGCTTACCATTGAGTGTATATGTGTGTGAGTGTGTGGTGAGTCAGGGTTCTCTAGAGGAACAGAATCAACAGGAAGTGTGATTATAAAAAGGGGGTTTATTAGATTGGGTTACATGACCAGAAGCTGGATAGTGCACAGTGCAGTCTGCAGGCTGGAGAGCTGGAGGAACCAGTAAACCTGCAGTCCAAGAGGCTGAAGCCCCAAAACAACAGGGATCAATGATGCTACTCCAGTCCAAGACTGAAGGCTTCTGGAAACTCCCTGGGAATCACTGGCAGAGTCTGCTTTGGAAGAGTGAATCGGCCAGAATCTGATATCCTCAGGCAATAGCAGCAGCAATCAAGAACCCTTTCAAGAAGAATGGAGCTTGTATCCTCTGCTGCTTCCTTATTCTTCCAACTTTAATTCCATTCAAACTTCCAACCTGTTAGACAGTACTGCCCATACTTAGGGAGGGTCTCCACTTCAGATCCCTATCCCACATGCCAATCATTCCTAGGCACACCTTCACTGACATGCCCAGAAGCCTCTTAATTTTAGCCATTGCTTAATCCAATCAATTTGATAATTCAAATTAACCATTACAGAACCTTTAAGATCTGTCATAGCAAATCTCTAAGTATAAATACGTATTATTATCTGTAGTCGCCATGCAGTGCATTAGAGTTCCAGAACTGATTCATTCTACCTAAAGTCTGTGCCTATTCCACTTTTTGCCCTAGTCACTGGCAATCACCATTTTACTCTCTGCTTCTGTGAATCCAACTTTTAGATGCCACTAGTAAGTGAGATCATGTAGTACGTCTTTCCATGCCTGGTTCACTTGACTTAGCATAATGTCCTTGAGGCTCATCCATGTTGCTATAAATGACAAGATTTTACACACACATACATACACAAACATCCTTTTCATTTTCATTTGTTATAGGTAACCACATATATATATATTAATGTGATTACATATATATCACATTTTCTTTATCCATTCATTCATTAATGGAAACTTATTTTGGTTCCATATCTTGATCATTGTGAATAATGTTTCAACTAACCTGGTAGTGCAAATATCTTTTCAAATATTAATCATCAAAATATTGACTTAGTTTCTTTGGACACATGCTAAGAAATGGGACAATTAAAGCATTTAGTAGTTCCATGTACTGTATGAGGAAACTCTGTACTGTTTTGCGTAATGACTGCACTCGTTTACATTCTCACCAGCAGTGTACATGTTCCTTTCTCTATATCCTAGACAGCAGTGTTATCTTTTTTTCTTCATAAGAGCTATTCTAATGAGCATAAGATGATAGATCATTTTGGTTTTGATTTGTATTTATCTGATGACTACTAATGTTGAATACTTTCTTGTATACCTGTTGACCATTTATGTGTTTTGAGAAATATCTATTCAAGTCTTTTGCCCAATTTTAATCAAGTTATTTGTTTTCCTGCTATTGAATTGTTAGTTTTGTATTATGGATATTAATTTATTATCAGATATATGGCTTATGAATATTTTCTCCCTTTCCATAGGTTATTTATTCACTCTGTAGACTGTTTGCTGTGTGGAAGATTTTAGTTTGATGCAAAATTATTTTTGTCTACTTTTGCTTTTGTTACCTATACTTTTAGGATCATATCCAAAAAAAGTCATTGCCCAGACCAACATCAAAAAGTTATTCTTTATATTTTCCTTTGGAAGGTTTATGGTTTTAGGTCTATGGTCAAATCTTGAATTCATTTTGATTTAATTTTTACATATGGTGTGAGATGAGAGTATTTTCTTCCTTTTGCATATGGATATCCAGTTTTTCCAATGCCTTTTGTTGAAGACCGTTCACCGCATTGTATTTTTATGGCAAATCTGAAGATCAATTGCTTTTAACTGCATAGATTTATTTTTGAGCTATTTTCTTCCATTGGTCAGTCTGTAAGTCTGTTTTTATGCCAATAGTATACTCTTTAGATTAAAGTAGTTTTTGGATTACTGATTCAATCTTCTTACTCACTATTGGTTTATTCCAATTTCCTGTTTCTTCATCTTTTGGTCTTAATAGGCCACATTTTTTTAGGAATTTAACCATTTGTTCTAGATTATCCAATTTGTTGGTATATAATTATTCACAGTCTTCTCTTCTAAACCTTGTACTTCTGTGGTATCAATTATCTCCACTTTCAATTATTTTATCTAGTTTTCTTTTTTTCATAGTATAGCTAAAGGTCTGTTAATTTTATCTTTAGAAAAAGCCCATTTTTAGTCTCATTGATCTTTTTCATTGTCTTCCTAGTCTCTATTTCATTTATTTCTCTCTGGATCTTTATTTTCTTCTTTCCAATAAATTGAAACTGACTTGGTTCTTTTTTCTTTTCCAATTCTTTGAGTTACAGAGTTAGGTTTCCACTGGAGGTCTTTCTTTGTTCTTGATACAGGTTATCTCTATTAACTTCTCTCTTAGAACCGTTATTGCTGCATCCCACAATTTTTGTTGTGTTGTGTTTCCATTTTCATTTGTCTCAAGATATTTTAAAAATATTTCTTTGGATTTCATCTTTGACTCACTTGGCTGTTCAGGAATATGGTGTTTAATTCTGTTCTTACATTTGCTCTGAGCATTCTAATTGCCGTCTTAGTTTACATCTTACTTTATCCTCTGTTCATCCCAGTGGATCCCACTGTCTGTGAGATTACCCTACAGTCAGTCAGTTAATTGTGCAGTTTAAAAGTTAGGTTGTCAGGGTTCAAACTTTTTGTTATTGTTGTTGTTTTTCTTGTTAATTAAGAAACAATTAATCACCTCATGTCTCATTTTTCTCATTAAAGGATGATAAATCCTCACTTCACAAAGCATGTAGAATTCTGTTCCAGGATATAAAAGACATCTTAAGCACACAGTGCATGGTGCTCGTAGTGGAATCACTTACTGATTTGTAAGTGAATCTTTCAGTTTTGATTTCATTAATTTTTCATCACCATGATTTTCCTTTCTTTTGAATCTTCTGCTTATTACTATCGTGTGTGTGTGTGTGTGTGTGTGTGTGTGTGTTTTAGTAGATGGACACAATACCTTTAATTTATTTATTTTTGTGTGTTGCTGAGGATTGAACCCAGTGCTTCACACATGCTAGGCAAGGGCTCTACCACGAGCCACACCCCTGGCCCCTGCTCAGTACTGTTTTAACTTCTATTCCTTTTAGTAGTTATGTCCTTTTGTAATGCACAACTTCAGTGAGGTTCTATTCCTTATCAATATGGGATTGTCATTTTCAAATTAATGTTATGTAAGTCAAATCCTACTTTATTGAAAGCCGATATGAGTCCTTTTGATTATTATTTATGTGTGTTTACTTGAAAAACATTTGCCATATTTCAATCACTATGCTTTAGATATTTCTCTTATAATCAGTATGCATTTGGTTTTAGATCCAATTTATTAATCATATCTTATAAAGGAAAACGTTTAGCCACTGGCAATTATTATAATATAAATGTACTTGATCTTCTATCATTTAACTAGAGCATTTTAAACTGTTTTAATGGAGTTTACCATCCTGTTACCATTATTATTGAATGGTTCTCTCCAACCTCCTTGAAGTCAAATATTTTCTTTTGGCCTTCAATGGCTTTCTTGGGATTAAAAATAAATGCACCTCTACATCTCTTTCAGAATCAACAGTGAAACCATATAATCCTCTCCTTATTTAAGAGGATGCCAATGTAACTTCTTTGTACTCCTCTGTTTTCCATTCATTTAATCATTTTTGTTGATATAATTTTAGATTCAGTTTACTGTATGATTCTTTCCTTTAGTTTCTTTTAAAAAATCACAGCCATCTGTCAGGTATATAGTTGACATTTATACTCTTTTGTTTTATCCTATTCATATTCATAGATATTATTTGGACTGAATTCTGCCTTTTAATGATTTTACTGCTTGTTGAATGCTTCTTAACCATATGACTTAGATATTCAGTGTATTCATTTATTTGGATTATTTTTGATAAGCTGGAGTCACTTTTTGAGCAATATACCTAACCAGAACAGTATTATTCTAAGTATATCTGAGAAACTTTTTTCTGTTGCCTTTACACATGAATTAAAACTTAGCTGGGTATGATATTCTTGGTTCACAAATTTTCCTCTTAATATTCTGTAGAATTTGCTCCCGTGCCTCCTTTCCATATGTAAGACTATGGAACAGCAAGAGCTCACCATTTCCTTTTCCTCTCTCTTCTTTCCTCCCTTCCCCTTTCATGTTCTCCTTTCATCCTCCATTTCCTCCTCTCACTCCTCTTCTCCTTCCTGTTCTCCTCTACCTCCTTTCTTTCCCTTCTTTTTTCTTCTTCCTGTTTCTCTTCCTCACTCTCATTCCTTCCTTCCTCCTCCTCTGCCCTCTTCTCTCTTTCCCTTTTTCCTCCCTCTCTTTATCTCCCTCATTCTCTTTCCTTACTTTTTCTTCTTATGTCTCACTTTTACCCTCCCTGCTTTCCATGTTTCTCTTCCTCCTTTTCTTCCTCCTCCACTTCCAGTCTTTCCTTCTCACCCTTCTCCTCTCCCTCCTCCTCATCTACTTCTCCCTTAGCCTGCCCCTTTCTCCTCCTTCTTTGTTTTTTCCTCTCTTCCTCCTCTTTCTTCCCCTCTCTTGTTCTTTCTCTTTTGTAATTTAAAAATTTCTACCAATATTCATTAAAGAGTCTGTGTGCCATTAATTGTGCTTAGAATCCCGTGAGTCCTTTTTATATGCAAAAAGAAACTTGTGCTTGGTTCAATAAATTTGTCATCTAATAAATCTTTTTCATATTATTTCTATCCCATTTACCCTTATCTTGTTTCCAGGAACATTAACTCTTCACAAGAGTCCTCCATATCTATTGCTCTCTTTGATAGCTTTCAATTCATCTTCCTGTTCTTTTTTTCATTCTAGGGGAGTTTCTCAGTTTGTCTTAAGTGTTTCTTATTTGATCATCTCTAGTCTTCATATGCCACTCAGCAATGTTAATGACTAGATGAATTCTACTTATGTATTTAAATTTCCCTCTTGTTTTTTCTCCCTCTCACTCTTCTAGTGCATCTATTATTTTTCAGTCACAGTTTTATGGATTTTGCTTTTAATTTTTGCTATAAAGAGTCCTTGCTATAGTGGATATACCTTTCAGAAAAAATAAATGTTTTCTAAAATTACTCCAGAAATCTCTCAAAGTGTCTGATAATGGGTAGCATTTTTTTTCTTGATCATGATACGTGATTCCCTGTGGTAAAACATTTCTTGGTCATTTCAGTAGGTATCTAGAAGGAAGAATGACAGATATTTCTTCTTTCTTTGTCAACATCTTTTCTTATTAATCCAAGGAATCTTCAACCTTTAAACTTTCAAACTAATATATAATCATTCAATGATAATTATGTTCCAATCTATCCATATTCATAGTTCATAATGACTGTCCTGGTGTTTTGAACTTGTAAATTCCTTAGAAGGCACAGAAAATCCTTGTATCCAAGAGAGAATGAAATCTTCTGAAGGATAAGGATATACTTAACAAATCACTTTAAGCAATTTTTACCTTTTCATTTGGAATGAGTGTGAGGTAGGCTCATGGAAGAGAGCATATCTCACTTTTGATTCACTCAAAAAGCCTTTAAAATTTACTTTCATCTTCATGACAATTACTAATAGATATTCACTTGTTACCATGATGAAGCAGTCATTTGAAAAAGTTGACCTTGGAAAGTCATTGGACTCCACAGGCCACTTATCTCTTTTCTTTCTTTCTTCCTTTCCTTTTTTCTGTGCTAAGGTTTGGACTCAGGGGCACTTTACCACTGAGCTATATCCCCAGCCCCTTTTATTTTTTAATTTTGAGACAGGGTCTCATTAAGTTTCCTGGGCCAGTCTTGAACTTGCAATTTTCCTGCCTCAGCCTGTTGAGGTCCTGGGATTACAGGTGTGCACCACCACCCAGTTCCAGCACCTTCTTTCATCAATGCCTGCATTGAGAAAACACTGTGGTTAAAAATTCTTTATGAGTAGCACTCTCCATTCAGAGGGATCTCATTTATCCAGAGGATGTTGGAAATCAGGGGCGTCATAGCGTGACTCAGAGACAACACACCATAGTTGTCATGAGCATAGACCCTGGAATTTGACTGCTTGGATACAGATTCTCTCTTTCCTTCTTACTAGCTGTGTGATCTTATAAAAAACACTTAACTTCTCTTTCCTCATCTATATATAGGAGGAAGACTAACATCTATCTCACAGGATTAGGGCTCAGAAAATAACCTGGCATAGGAAAAAAGCCATAGAAACATGAGATACTATTGCTTGTTGCTATTGCTTACAAGGACCTTGGTAGTCCAGGGTACTGGGGTAGTCCTTGGAGTTAGTCCTTGGGCTGAGGAGAGTCAGTGCGGCTAGGATGATAGTGTAGTGAGTGGGTGCCTCCTCTGTGGAACTGGGACCAACTGGCTAGATGACATTAGCCACTTGACCTTTCTCATACTTTGCTTCTATACGGGCAACTCAGGGAGACTGATGTTAATGGCAATGTAAGACATTTGTTCATTTGCTCATTGAGTTTGAAAACATCAGATTTGTAAGTTAAAATAATCAAATGCTTCCTACAGGTAAATCTTTGTGCTCAGATAAGGGGAGATAGGCAATCTCTATAAACACAGTTTTGTCTCATGCCCACAAATCCACATGACTTTAGAGGAGAAAATAAAAAGACTGAACTCAAGGTAGATTTCTTTCCATTTACCTTAGTGTAAAGATATAATCTTTTTGCACAGAACTTGCTGTAAACTTTTGATTTTAAATGTAACATTATTTGCAGACATCTCGTGATGAGCTGTAAATCTAGATGGCTTTGGGTTTAGTAATGACTTCTTTAACACAGCAGCAGAAGCGTGATATATAAAAGAAAACATTGATAAGTTGGACTTCATGAAAATTTCAAACTTTTGTGAAAAAGTCTTAAGGGAGTAAGAAGACTAGTCACAGACTTGGAGAAAGTCTGTGGAAAATACATATAAAATAAATGACCACCCCAAAATATACCCCCCCAGAAAAAAAAACTCTTAAAACTCAACAATTAGAAAAACAACCCATTTAAACATGAGGCAAATATGCACATAGATACATCACCAAAGAAGATATTTAAATGGCAAGCAAGCATATAGAAAGATGCTCAGCATTATATGCCAAACAACTGCAAACTACATCAACAATGGGATACCACGACTCACTTACTAGAGTGGTCACAACTCAGCACTGACAATACCAAATGCTGGTGAGGATGTGAAGTGACAGGAATGCTTATTCATTGCTTATGATCTAGACCCCAAGGGAGACAGTTGGGCAGTTTCTTGCAAAACTAAACAAACTCTTCCTGAATGATAGAGCAATCACATTCCTTGGTATTCACCTAAGTCAGTTGAAAACATAATGACAGGAAAACATGTACGTGGATCTTCACTGTCACTTGATTCATAATTTTCCAAACATGGAAACAACTATGATGTTCTTCAATAGATAAATGGACAAATAAACCATGATGCATTCAGACGATAAAATATTATTCAGTACTAAAGAGAACGAAGCTATCAAGACTTGAAAAGACATAGAGAAAACTTAAATGCACATTGATGATTTTTACTTTTCATGAAAGTCTTATGATAAGAAGAAATATATATATATATATAGGTTTTCTTTTTAATATTTTTATTAGTGCATTATAGTTATACATAATAACAGTTCATTTTTACAAAATCATGTCTGCATGGCATATAATTTGCTTTACTTGCATCCCTAGCACTTTCTCTTTTCCTCCACTCATACCTCCCTATGTTCCCCTTCCTATACTCTACTAGTCTTTATTTATGTATTGTTTATTTTAATTAGTGTTTTATATGTATATATATATGCATATATATATTTATATAGACAGAGAGAAATTCACTGTCACATATTCATACATGTACATAGCATAATTTGGTCAAATTCATTCCACCATTCCTTCCTTCTCTTGTCCCTTCTCCCTCCCTGTCTCTTCTTTACTTCACTGATCTTCCTTGTATCTCCATAGGTTTCTCCCTCCTTTTCCCCTTATTTTTCTAGCTTCCATTTATTTGGCTTTTGAATTTTTTTCTTTTTAGCTCTGCATGACAGAGAATGCATTGTGACATTTTATGTACATAAAGTATAACTTTAAATTCTTGTGGTTGTACATGATATGAAGTTACTCGGGTCATGTATACATATATGAACATTGGAAAGTTATATCCACTTCATTCTACTGTTTTTCCTATTCCCATCCCCCTTCTCTTCATTCCTCTTTGTCTAATCCAATGATTTCTGTCCCCCTCCCCTTACTGTATGGTAGCATCCATATATCAGCTAGAACATTCAGCCTTTGGTTTTTTGGGTTGGCTTATTTCACTTAGCAGGATAGTCTCCAGTTCCATCTACTTACTGGAAAATGCCATTATTTCATTCTTTATGGCAGAGTAATATTCCTTTGTGTATATATATATACCACAGTTTCTTTATCTGTTCATCCATTGAAGGACACTTAGGTTGGTTCCATAGCTTAGCTATTGTGGATTGAACTGCTATAAACATTGATGCAGCTGTGTCACTTGAATATGCTGATTTTAAGTCCTTTGGGTGTATCTCAAGGAGTGGATAACTGGGTCAAATGGTAGTTCCATTCCACATTTTCTGAGGAATCTCCATACTGCTTTCCAGAGTGGTTGCACTAAGTTACAATCTTACCAGGAATGTATGAGTTAACTTTTTCCCCACGTTCTTGCCGACATTTATTTTTACTTGTATTCTTGATAATTGCCATTCTGACTGGACTGAGATGAAGTCTTAGTGTGGGCTTAATTTGCATCTCTCTAACTGCTAGAGATTTGAACATTTTTTCTTATATTTGTTGAACAATTGTATTTGTTCTTTTGTGAAGTGTCTATTCAGTTCCTTTCTCCCTTTATTGATTGTTTTTTGTTTTATTTTTTGGTGTTAAGTCCTATGAGTTTTTATATATCCTGGAGATTAATGTCCTATCTGAGGTACAGGTGGCAAATATTTTCTCCCATTCTATAGTCTCTCTGTTCACATTCTTGATTGTCTCCTTTGCTGTGAAGCTTTTTATTTTGATGCCATCACACTTATTACTTCTTGTGCTTTCAGAATCTTGTTGAGGAATTTGGTCCCTAAACCTAATTATGGATATTTGGGCTCGCTTTTTCTTCTAGTAGGGGTAGGGTCTCTAGTCTAATGCATAGGTTCTTAATCCACCTTGAGTTGTGTTTTATGCAGGGTGAGAGATAGGGGTTTAATTTCACTATGCTACTATGGATTTCCAGTTTTCCCAATCCATTTGTTGAAGAGATTCTTTTCTCCAATGTATGTTTGTGGTGCCTTTGTCTAGTATGAGATGACTATATTTATGTGGGTTTGTCTCTGTGTTTCCTATTCTGTACCATTGGTCTTCATGTCTGTTTTGGTGCTAATACCATGTTGTTTTTGTTACCATAGTTCTGTAGTATAATTTAAGGTCTGGTTTTGTGATGTCTCCTGCTTCACTTTTCTTGGTGAGGATTGCTTTGGCTATTATGGACCTCTTATTTTCCCAAATGAATTTCATGACTGCTTTTTCTGTTTCTATGAGGAACATCATTGGTATCTTCCACTTATGAGAGAAAACATTTGACCCTTAACTTTCTGAGTCTGGCTTATTTCACTTAGCATGATGGGTTTTAATAACACCTATATCAAGGTTTTTTTAAAAGATATTTATTTGAATTAAGTGGGCAATATGAACTGGGCAGGGCTATATGGATCAATTTCTCCCTGGAGACTGAATATAAAGGCTGATAATACATGGATCAATGTCATTTTGGATGTGCGGATTCTGCTTTTTAAATTAACATATGAATAAAAACACTAACCAGCAGTCATGTGTAATTGGATATCATCTAAATTTAAGTTTGTGTTTTGGTAGCACAGTGTTTTAAATTTTCAAATTTGAATGTTTTGGGGGGTTGTTGCACTATTTAGATTGCTCCTGTTTCCACCCCCTCTCCTTTACTCCTGTTGGCTTCACCCTCTCACTTACCTGTCACATGCCATCAGGCATTCAGATTTGTAACCACTTACACAGAAGATGTGAAGGACTCTGCAAGTTAGCAAGCACCATAAATCATTGCTACTCAAAGTGGAGCACATTAGACCAGCATTGCTTAGGTATGAAGTGAAATCTCTGGCCTTATCTCAGATCTCCTAAGTCAAAATCTGTATGTAAATAGATCTTTAAGTGATTTAATTCATATTTAGCTTGGAATTCCATGCTTCTATTTATTTATTTTTTTAAAGTGATCTATGAACTTCCAAAAGCTTGACGTGATTGGCTACGTCTTGCAAAATGTATTTTAACGGAACATCAGTTCCTGCCTTTGGGGCACCACAAAGTGGAAAAGGAAGGTGGTGCATATTAATGATAGTACGAAAAGATACTGTGGGAATTTCTCTATACACCATGAGGAGTAGCAGGTATGGGACTAGACCTTCCATCATTAACAATTATAAAACTAGAAAAATATGCTGTTTAGAAGCTTTTTAAGCATAAAGGCACAGATGGATTAAGAGCAAAGTGAAAAATGTATCATGCAAATTAGAAGCATAAGGTTTATAAAGTAGACTTTATACCGTACGACATTACAAGGGAAAACAAAGACATTGCGTAATGATAAAAGGAATGATCTTTACCAGAAAGACAACAGATATATATGTAAGCGTGTATATATGTGTGTGTATGTGTATGTGTATGTATGTATATATGTGTATATATATATATCATCAGATATATGAAACTTTCTGAGGTAAAATCTGACAAATCTAATGAGAATTTTTTTTCTAAATAGAAAAATATAAAGTTGTGAAATTTTAACCTCATTCTCTTAGAAACTGTCATAACAAGTAAACAGAAACCCATCAAAGCTATAGAAGATCTAAACATTACAATCAGCTAATTTGACATGGTTGACAGTTACGGAACACTTCACCCCAAAATTGCAAAATACACATTTTTTCCAACTATGAACAACACATTTACTAAGGAAGACCATTTGTTGACTCACAGAGTGAAATTTCGATAAATTTCAAGAGACTAAAATCTAACAGTGTATTCTTTCATCACAATTAAATTAGAAAACAATAAAAATAATCTAGAAAATGTACAGTGATATTTAAATAGAACAAGTCTAAGTAATCCGTGCATCAAAGGAAAAAACACAAAAGAAATTCTTAAAATATTTTGAAGTAAATAATGAAAACACAGCAAATCAAAACTTGTGGATTATAGCTACAATAGTGCTTGAAGATAAGTTTATAGCTTTAAATGTCTATATTGGAATTTAAAAAGTATCTTGTTGTTTAAGTTCAATATGTTTAGTATAGCTCTTGAGAAAAAGACAAAAAAAAGAACAAGCTTAATGTGATTTTGAAGAAAGAAAATATGTGTAATAACATAAAAAATTATAAAAGCTAAAAGTTGGTTGTTTCATAAGTTTAATAAAGTTGACAAATCCCAAGCAAGACTAATGAAGAAAAAGAGATGAGAGAAAACTGAAATTACCAATATCAGGAATGAAAGTGGGGATTTCCTTGTCTGTCCGTTAGATAATAAGAGAATACATAAGAAATGTTATGAACAACTTCATGCCAATGATTCAGTACCTTAGACAAGATGGAAAATTTTCTCTTCAAACACACTTTTAAGGCAAACACAAATGAAATTCCAGACCAGATGGCCTCACTGTTGAATGTATCCTACATTCAAAGAAATAATACCAATAAATTTCTTCCAGAAAATAGAGCAGTAGAAAATAATTTTTAAAAACCCATTTAATGAAACTAGCATAAACTTGATACCAAAAGCAGAAAAAGAGAATAAGAAAAGAAAATAATGAGACCAATATCTTTTATGAACTTAGATTAAAAAATCCTCAATAAAATATTAACAGATTGAATTCAGTAATATATATATCATAGCTATTTATCCATGACAAATAAACTTGTTTTGCATTTAAGAACAACGTACATAAACAAAATAGAGAAAAAAATCACATGATCATCTCAGTTGATGCAGAAAAGCATATGACAAAATCATTATCCACTTGTGATTAAAATTAAATAAAAATGAATGAAAGGAAGCTTCCACAACTCAAGAAAGGGAATCAGCAGAGAAATTACTATTAATGAATACTTCATGATGAAATCCTGACTGCTTTTCTCCCAAGGTCAAAAACAGCATGGCAGAAGAGATTCTTACCTAAGCAACAAGCAATGAAAGAAATAAATCAACATACAGATTTGAAAGGAAATAAAAATGTCTTTCATCAGGCCTGGTAGTCTTTGTAGAAAATCCTAACCTTGTAGTAAAATTAAATCTAACAGAAAGTTTTCATGTGTTGCAGGAAAAAAAGTTAGTATATAAAAATCAAACTTTTTGAATATATTTGTAACTAACTACTGGAAAGCACAATAAAAATAAAAACAGTTATAATAGTGTCAAAAGCATGTAATTTTCAGGAATACATTTTCTAAGGATATGTAAGAATTATACCCTTAAAACTATAAAACATTCTAAGAGAAATTAAGGAAAATCTAAAAAAATGGAGAGGTGTCTATTATTCATGGACTGGAAGATTCAGTGTTGTTGAGATGATGTATCTTCATAATTGAGCCATAGATTCAATGCAATTGCCATCAAATCGCAGATAGATTTTTTTTTAAAAAAATAGAAATGACAAGATTACTATAAAATTATATGTAAATTTGTCAAATTTAAGTACAAACATGGCACAATGAAATCCACTATTCTGTATAATAAGTGTGCCCCAACAAAACATTTTTACATAAATGCAAATGATTAGTAATGATGAAAAGTTTATTGTTTTAAGTGAAAACTGAGCCCTATCTGATTTCAAGACTCTATAATTTGGTGGGGCATTCTGCACACCCTCTGTCCTGCTTTATCTCACCTCATCTTCCAGTAGCCTTTCTTCTTTTGCTTCTGTCTGCTCCCTAAACATCACAGGCAATTTCCTGGTTTGTGGCCTTCACATCAGCTAATCTATATTTTTAGAACACTCTTCTCTCTTCCTTTTACCTTGCAAACTCAAGTCTCTGCTCCTCAAGTCTCTGTTCAAATGTCTCCTCCAAGTGGCCTTCAGTTTAAATAATTCCTCTTTATTTTTCGCTTGTATTGACCCCAAGGACTTTGCTTTCTTAACAATAATTACATAGTACAGCTACATATTTATGTATTTACATTTGTTTAGTATGCATCCATACCTCTAGATAATAAACTCCATGGATCCAGGGACTGAGTTGGTTTTCCTCTTAGTTTGAGTAATTCTTAACACAGTGCCCGACACTATATACAGCCAATATGTGTGTTAATTGAATGAATTAATTACAGAAGAAATACATGATTTTATGTCTCTAGAATTAAGAAGTTAAGCATAATTCAAGATAGTGTTTAACTCAGGGAAGAAAAAGGTCTTTTCTTGGCTTCATATTTGTCTGAATTTGAATAAACACCTTTGGGATGAAATGGATTGCATATCCCTGAGGTATGTCTGCTATAGATGGGGAATCATGAATGTTTCCTTTTTTCCCAAAGTACATTGGTTCAGTTTTGTCAAATAAGAGGCTAATCCCTGCAATAATTCCTATTTATCACTGAACCAAATTCAGGGGTTACTTCATACATGTGCTTTTTTAATTTCATTTTTAATGCATTATAATAAAACTTAAGAGTCGGATTCATTATGCCATATTTGTGTATGCACATAACATCATTTGCTCAATCTCATCCCCCTTTTCCTTCCTTTTCCCTCTCCTCCTTCTTCTCCTAGATTCACTTGCTCTATTCTACTGATACCTTCTTCTCTTATTATTATCATCATTATTATTTAGTGCATTGTAATTATATTTGAAAGCAAAATTCATTGAGGGATATTTGTACATGGACACAGCATAATTTGGGAGATTTTGTTCCCCAGTATTATAAACACTGAAATCATGTGGTCTGTGCTCCCTATTCCTTGGGCCTTGCTTCATTTAAAGCTCTGCATGAAAGGAGAGCTTGGATTGGATTTTTGTTTGCTTGTTTGTTTATGGGTTTTATCTTTTTTATTTATTTTTAGCTTGAGGACAAATATTTATATCAGGACACATCAGTGTCTTGCTGGGCAATGTTGACAAGACACCTTTTTCTAAAGGTCACATTGGTGGTTTTCCACATCTTCTGATTTTCTTTTATCCTTTTCATTCTTCTGTTGCTCCTGTATTAATAGATCCATTGGCATTGTGAGAAATGCAGTCTGCAGGGTTTGTATTGTTTCACATTTGAACAGTGAGATTCATTATGTGAAAACATCCAGATTTTATACCCTTGATAAGTCATCCATATGCACAACCTGGCTGTAGAATTTGTATTCCTGTTCAAACTTATGAATGCACAATATATTAGTAAGAATTACATAGTTCAGGAAAGTTAGGTTCCTGAGGACCAAGCAGGTATACAGCTCCTGCCAGGGGAGTGTCATGCCCACTTCTCTTCTGTCACATCCAGAACTTCAGCCTGTTGAAGGATCATCAAGGCCATTGATTCCAGTCTCTGACACAGAGGCTTAGTTCTTAAGGAAGTGGAGAGACAAAGCTTCCACATCCTTCATTTGTAGACTGTTGAATATGATCTACCTCCTTTGTGACTAACCTGGACATGTACAAGGTGTTGGAAAATCCCAAGCTGATATTTTTCCCAATTCTCCTTTTTTGAAAAAAATTAATGGACTCTACTGGAAAAGTTTTAGGTTTACATGAAAACAATTTGGAAAGTACACAGATGCCATGTATTTTCGTTTTTAATTTGTTCCAATTAGTTGCACATGATAGTAGAGTACACTTATACATTTTGCTATATCATACATAATGGAGTATAATTTCTAATTTTTCTGATTATACATATTGTAGGATCACATTGGTCATTCAGTCATATATGTACATGAGGTGATAATGTCTATTTCACTCTACTATCCTTCCTACCCCCATACCCCTCCCTCCCCTCACTTTACTCCCCTATATCTAATCCAAAGTAACTCTATTCTTCCCTAGTCCCCACCTCTTATTTGAGTTAGTATCCACATATCAGAGAAAACATTCAGTCTTTGGTTTTTAGGGATTGGCTTATTTCACTTAGCATGATTTTCTCCAACTTCGTTTACCAGCAAATGCCATAATTTCATTCTTCTTTACAGCTGAGTAATATTCAATCATGTGTGTATATATATATATGATATATATGATATATATGATATCATATATATATCACATTTTCTTAATCCATTCATGTGTTGAAAGACACCTAGATTGAGTCCTTAACAAGACCCATAAAGTTGAAGAAGTCAAATCAAGAATCAATAAATGGGATGGAGTCAAACTAAAAAGCTTCTTCTTAGCAGAAGAAACATCAATAATGTGAAGAGAGACCCTATAGATTGGATGAAAATTTTTACCATATGCACCTTAAATAAAGCATTAATCTCTAGGATATATAAAGAACTCAAAAAATGTAACATTCCCCAAAAAATAACCTTATCAATAAATGGGCTAAGGGACTGAGCAGACACTTCACAGAAGATATACAAGCAATCAACAAATATATGCCAAAAATTTCAACATCTCTAGCAATTAGAGAAATACAAATCAAAAACTACTCTAAGATTTTATCTCACTCTAATCAGAATGGCAATTACAAAGAATACAGGCAGTAATAAATGTTTGTAAGGATGTGAGAGAAAAGGTACACTCATACATTGCTGGTGGGAATGCAAAGTGGTAAAGCCATTATGGAAAGCAGTATGGAGTTCCTCAGAAAACTTGGAATGGAACCACCATTTGACCCAGCTATCCCACCCCTTGATTTATACCCAAAGGACTTAAAATCAGCATACTACAGTGACACAGCCACATCAGTGTTTATAGATGCCATGCATTTTCTTCTTCTTTTCCCCACCTTTTTCCTCTTCTTTACTTAGTATAGTACATTTGTTAATATCTTATTGTAGTTACATTTGTAGTACATTTTTTTTTACAATTGTGGAGTCAACCCTTTCTCTATATTGCCATTAGAAAAATCTTGGTAAAAGTAAACTTTTGTCAAGTCAGTTTCTACTTGTAAGTCTTCCAGAGCTCCCCATAAGACTCATGTTAAAAGGGAACTTCCTCAATATAGCATCTTCCCTTGATCTTGGGTTCATTTCCAGCCTTCCCTTTGCAGCTAACTACATGTGCTATGCTGCCTCAAATTGCTAAGCCTTGGTGATTATCTGGATGTGTTCCCTGTTCTTGGCCAGTTCAAGAGTTAGAAAGTTCCAAGATGAAGTATGTATATTTTTTGGTCTGGTTGGATTTTCCTCCCTTTATTTTTCTTAGGTCATCTATATAGAACTTCTCAAATTAAATTTTAGCCATCTATTTGTTCTCTTTGTGTTTCTATTATTAAATTTAATAAGTTGAATTATTACTATTCATCTATAAGTTCTCTCTTTCATTAGACATGATTACTTTGAGAATAGAAATTATGTCATGTTCACATTAGAGTTCTCCACGCCAAGCAAAGGACTTGATGCTTAGCTAGCACTTAGTAGGGGTTGAGTATATGCTTGAATGGGTGTACAAGGGAGTTGAGAGACTCAGGTCATCCAGAGTTAGAAAATAATTAAATATAATAAAAGTAGGCTTTGAAAGTTGGAAGGAGAAAGAGTGGGTACAGAGAGAAAATAAGGGCTTCTAGTGAAACCAGGAGCAAGGCCTGCTGCTGAGAATGAGCTGGCTCACTGAGCTGGTACAGTGTGATGGGAAGTACCAAGAAGGATGTTTGAAGTCTGGTATGTGACTTGAAGACAGACCACCCAGTGTGCAATGTGACCCTGTTCCAGAAGCTCAGGAAGTGGGAACAGGTAGCTTAAGCAAGCTGATCACTTGCTTTTGGTGTTCAGTGCTCCAGAAATATACATCCTCCAATAAATCCAGGTAATTTTGGTATTCAGTGACTGTCTTCTAACAAGTCCAGGTTACGTGTCTTGGAAAACAGCCAGAAAATAATTTGTTGATAATGCAAAGCAGTTTAACATTGAAATGGTCTCACTGAAATTTATTGTAATAGACAAGAAATGGGACTTAATTTGACAGCTCGGTCTACAGGAAATCAGAGTTCCAAAACTTTCAGAAAAGGGAACGTTCTGAGGTCTAAGGCTATGGTTCAAGAGGGAAACATCTTTAAATAACGCAATGGTTAGGGATATAATTCCAAATGATCTCGGCAAAGAGAGGACCACAGGCAGATGGCTAGGGCCTCTTCACTAGGGTCAGGTGGCTAAAAGAAAGCGCAAAATTGGGAGGTAGTATGCAGAGAATAAAACAGATGTTGACTTGAAAGTATGAACAAGTGGAGCCAGGTTACAGAATGAACTTCAACTGGGGGAAATTGATGAAAAAATAAAATTTTGGTAGAATTGATTTCTAAACTCTAGTTTTGACTAAACATAAATAATTACAAGGAAAGAGAAGATTAGTGCTTAAGGAATGCTGGGTGGTGTTAATGAACAATTAAACAGGGTTACCGCTGTGGAATGAGTGTCACTGAGTTCAATCTTTGTGCCAACATGGTGACTTTCTGGCTCTCTGTCACTCGGGATCTGAGCCTTAGCTTTCTCTCATCCCAAATAGGCACCACCTTGCCAGTTCCATGGTATATTACATTAGCTAATTCAGTTAGACATCATAAGACATCACCAGCAAACATGGTGGTGTGTTCAGTTGGTCCTCAATAAACAAATAACTCCATCTTTCCCTTGATGCCTTTTAAAACCCTGTTTGCAGGTTCAATTAGAAGACGTGTGTGCGTGCGCGAGCACTTGTGCTCTACTGATAACATTTGAAAATTCATGCTGTAAGAATATTGGAGATGCTTAAATATCTAACTTTTTGAAAACCACTTGGATTTTTATTGAATTTTTGATTTGCTCTGCCAGTGAATTTGATGTGTGACTGTGGCAACACTTACAAATGATGTCTTTGAAAGATGTGTTAACATTCAGAAAGGAAAAAATGATAGCTGGGAGGGAGTACCAATTCCCCAGGAAGAAATCATATTGGGTTAGGCTGACCTCTTTCAATTCATTTTGGTTTTGATAGTCTTATTAGACTGGCAAACCAGGATAACTCTACAAACCTAGTGAATCTTGATTTCAGCAATGCTTTTAGTGGTCTTGTGGATAAGAATGAAAATGTGGCTGTACAATTAAGTAGATTTGTCATTAGGTAAAAACGGTCCCAAAACCTTAATAAACTAATATTTGGGTTAAGTTGCCAGATGACTGACCAATTGGATGTCAAAGTTCTGACGTTAGAACCTGTATGTTCGATGGTAATCCAAGACTTGTATTAGGATAGCAAAGACATACTAATCAGTTTTCCAAATGATGTAAAAATTGAAGACATCAATATTTTATATAAATTTTATTGTTATAAAAGTCTATACTTTCAGACAATTAAATCTAGGTAATTAAGAAACACAAAGTATAAAAATACAATTTGAATACATCAACGTATATTTATTTTGTTACAAATTTGATTTGTGGCAACCTCAGCAGGCATGGCATATTAAAACCTTTTCCTGCAAAAATTTTTGGTAAGTTGGGTGTGGGTCCTGCTGACAGGGTTTTGGAAAATCTGAAAATCATTGTATAGATAGTTCTCTGCGTTTAGGTTCTCACTGTTCGTTTAACCCTTGGTTAGTTTTCAATAGGTATTTTAACAAGTGGACATAGGTGTTTTCTAAACTCCTAAATTTCTGCAGATATGTTTCACTATCCTTCTTTACCTAGGAAGGATAACTTGACCAGTTGAATCCAAGCTAATATTCTCATTCATGTAAGAATCCAGAGAAAAGAAAGGAATGCTTTGTTTTTTCTTTCTTTTGAGAATCCCTTCCCCTTTTTCTTTTTTTAGAGAGGATACTTTTGACAGGTTTTTGTTAATGTGTGTACAAGTGTTACTTGTTTTTTTCATTAGATTTCTTGTAATGTGGTTAACTCTTCCAATTCTTTTGCTCAGTTCTTTTGTTGTAATTGAGGGTGCTTTTCTTCAATTATAACTTTGCTTATTACTTCTACTGTACCGGTTTGTGTGTATCTCAGCAGCTCCTATGTTCTGGTACTCTGACTTTGAGTTTCTATTATTATTAAAATTTTCACTTTTATTATGTTTCTTATTTTTTTCCTCTGGATTCAGAATAAAAGTGTGTCCTTCATACAACTTATTCTGTTTTCTCTGCTGTTCATGTGGGATAGATTTGAACAGTTCTTTCTTTCATCCTTTCTTTTCCTTCCTTCTTTTCTCTTTTTAGACAGGGTCTTGCCATGAGGCCTAGGCTGGCCTTGTTCTCCTTAGTGCAGCAACTCCTCCTGCCTCAGTCTCAGTCTTTCAAGTAGCTGTGACTACAGGTGCATGTTACTGGGCCAGCTTGAGCAATTTGTTTTTCTCCTGTAATTACTTTATTAACCATTCTCACTTTATCTCATTGGGTTGATTTTGCATTTCTAAGTTTTCTTTCTTCTTAGGCTTTCTGTACCAGTCAGAAAAATACTTGTAGAAAAATAGCATGTATGATATTTTACAGAGTTGTAATTTTTGAGCAATAGCATGATATTTTATCCTTTTACTGTTAATTTTATTAGAAAGGTGGGTGTTAGACAAAACCCATTTTCAGCCAGAAAGTCTGAGATGGCTAATATGTTGACTGATAGAATCACAATTATAAATGATATCAACAGCACGGAACAAAGTACTGAAACCAACAAGATGGATAAATGAAGTCTGACAGGCTGCCTAAAAATATGTCACTTATATACAGGCTACCAGATGACTGACTTGGTGCATTACCAGGCTTACACATCGAGCTCACTGTTGGGCTTGCTCACTGCCCTTCCTGGACAGCAAGCATCTGGACAGTGCCACCCACTCTGAAGACATCAATTATCAACAAATGCTTAAGGTGTGATATCTGGGCCCAGGTCCAGGCCAGGCACCCAAACCCAACTTGTTCAGCACCGTGCTCATTAGCTGCAATCCAAACGCTTCTACCAACATTACTCATTACCATCCACCTGGTCACTCAGTCACCCTTAACCCCAGACCATCCTTCTTTCCCACAGGAAATAATTTGCCAACAGAAATTTAGCCTGCCTCCATAAATATTTCCCAATTATTGCTGTGTTTTTGGAGCAGGTGTTCATACACCTGGATAGCTTCCTCCCTGCCTTTGCATGTGTTTAAATCCATACTTTTCTGCTTTTCTTTAATTCAGCACCTTCTAAGCATCTTTTAAACAGACAGATCATATTGAATCTTGCTAATTCCCAGTGCCTTCCTACTCATTCCCTTCACCCCCGAGGAAAAAGTCTGTTAGAAATCCAACAGGCACAGAGGTAGTAAGAACCCATCCATACCTGCCTGTGAACCTTCTCCAAGGTCATTTCACACACCCAATATATGAGTAACAACAAATTGTCTCCTTTTTGTGCTGTTGCTTTCTGGGGGGGGGGGTGAGGTGGGGTGGTCCTGTCTTGGAATACTTTAGTCCCCTCATCTTTCTGGAATACTTGTAATTTTCATTTGAGAAAATTCTTGAGAGCTCCATCCTCTGCAAAACCTTGATGACCTGCCAAGCTGAACAATCCCATTTTTCTAGATTTCCCCAGCACTTTTCACATGCTAGCACTAATGCCAACTCCCTCTATTGAAATTGTATCGTTAATGTACCATATTTCCTACAGTTTTAAATATAGTCACTTCACTGTCAGTAAACCAGTTATTTTCAGGTTAGTTCCCCGCCACCTCCACTCCCCCAACACACTTTCTGTCTTTCCGTTCTTTTTGAAATTCAATTCTCTTTGAAGTTTCTGTAGGTCTGGTTAAAGCCTGCTCTTCCTTGAATCATTCTTGAATTTTCCAATTCAGTTTGTATTTTCTTCTTAAAGTCCCTCATCACATACAGTTTTTCTGCCATATTGTACTTGATTCTCATTGTTGTACATGATTTAAAATAATAATGGTTATGTGATTTTTTTGTTATATATATGTTTCCTACTGTTTCCCAAATATATCAAATACAAAAATCAGAAAAATAGCCAAAATTATTTTTCCTCCCCCAAGTAATCAATAAGTCCACTTGGAGAAAATCATTTTAAGTGTTTGGCTCTGCATATTTATGGATGTATAGAGAGGAAATCTAGGAATCAATATGATGATTCGATGAAGTTATTTTAGTAGAATCATTGCCCTTATTTTTACTCCACTGAGGAAAAATTAATGTATGTAAAACTAAAGCTATTGCTGAATTTTGGTAGGTGTTTTTTGGTCACAAGTAATATTAGTTCCTAAATTATCCTTCTGTAGTTATAAAGTCAAATCTGAGAAACTGAGGAAGTTGGAATAGTTTTAACCCACTGCTTCAATTATTTGAATCTCTACTACAGAAAATAAGGAAATTATCTTACACAAACACCTTCCCATTTCCCTCAGCATCACTTTCTATTTTTTGGGTTATTATATTTACATTGCAAAAATTATGGATTTATATTCCTTTTCTATAATCACAATTACCCAGAGTTGCTAAATATTAGCTTTATATGTAAATTAATTCAGGGCTGCTCAATACTTATATTTTTATCATAGTTCACATCTCATTAATTTTCAGGGTTTTTGTACAAAACATTTAAGCATGTAAAAAAATTTAAAAATAGTATAATGAACACTTATGTCTCACACCCATATGTAACCAATGTTGCTTAATCAATTTACATCAAATTATGTTTTTTTAAATAAAAATCTAATAGACACAGTTGAATATAAATTCGAATTTATACCCACAGTTACATTTTTTTCTGTTCTTCCTATAGGCAATTATTGACATGAATTCAAAGTGATTTGAGTTTATATTATATACATTATATAATATGTAAACTTTACCATATCTGATAAATATGTAAATAAAATACATATAAGTAGTATTGAACTATGTGTAATCTATATACAGTACAAATTCCCTTAGGCATCACTTTTTACAATAATATGATATATGTGCATATATGTATATGTGTGTGTCTTTTTAGTCCATTTATTTAAATAAGATAAAATGAAGTATAGTTTAACTATACAGCTACATTATGTTATCATCTGCATTTCTACTGACATTTAGGATATTTCGGTATTTTGTTATGTTGATAATTGATAGTGCTGCAGTGGGCATTCCTCTGTGCATCTTGTGAGCACATGGATATGTTCCTTGCAATATAGACCCTGAAATAGAATTGCTGGCTCATTGGTATGGGCCTGATTAATTTTATTAGATATTGCCAAATTGCTCTCTAATGTGGTTTTGCAAATTTGCATTGTCAGTAGCTATATGTCAGAGTACACACTGTTTATTAATGCTGTGAATATTTGATGATTTCACACTTTTCAATTTTAAAAATCTGATGGCTATCACAGGCTGTCTTATGACTATATTAATTTACAGTTTCCTGATTTTGAGTGAAGCTGAGCTCTTTTTGAAAGTTTGTATCTATTAGGGCTTCCCTGCACATTTTTGCTTTCGTTAAACTGTATTATGACATCTTACATTTATCTGCCACACACATGCAAACATATTTTTCCAGTCTGCGGCTTATATTTTATTGTCTTTATGGCATCTTTATTGTGAGATTTTAATATTAATATAGTCCACTTTACAAATCATTCCCTTTAGGGTTTTCTCCTTTTATACAGTATTTAAAAATATTATCCCTAATTCAGATCATATAATTTGTCTTAACAGTTGGTCAGCATTGATTTTTACATATATGTCTTCTCTCCATCTTGAATTTATTTTGAAGAATATCATTTAACCTATGTGAACAAGCAAAATTTTATAGCATCATGTATTAAAGATCCCATGCTTTCCCCTCTAAATTTTTTCCTCTGGTTTTTAAAAATAAACACTTTATTTTGGAATAGCTTATATTTACACAAAAGTTGTGCAGATATGCTGCAAGACTTTCCTACCTAATCCTCACTGAGTTTCTCCTGTTGTTAAAATCTGACATTATGATCAAACATTCATCACAACTATAATCCAATGCTCGTATATTACCATTAGCCAGTTTATCTGAATTTCACCAATTTTCTCCATTGTCCTTCTGTCCCACAGTCCCATCTAGGAAGCCATATTGCATTTAGTAATCATTTCTTCTCTGGTCTTGAGTTTCTTTGACTTTTTTTAAATTTTATTTTTCATGACCTGTTTTGAAAACTACTGCTCAGGTGTTTTTGAAAATGTCCCTCAATTCAGGTATACTGACCTTTGAGTTTTTTCATGGTCATGTGGGCTTCAGGAGGAAGACCACAGAGAAGAAGTTGCCATTCACAACCCGTGAGATCAGGTTCACGTGATGTGGATATTATTTATCACTGACGATGCTGAGTGGGTGCCAGGATTTTCCAAGATGAGTTTACTTTTTTCCTGTTATCCATATTCTCATTTTTAGAAACAAGTCATTAAGCACAACTCAGACTCAGGTTTAAGGGGATATTATTTTACCTCTTGGTGGAAAGTGTTTCTAAAGAAATAATATGAAATTCTTCTCTAAAGGAACTTTATCTATTCTTTCCCCCATTAATAAATATTAATATAAATTAATTGCTAAATTAATTTATATTAGTGTAGATTCAAGAAAATTTTACCCATAATAATCTTACCACATTGATTTTGTTGCCTATATCCTTTAATCTTTGGCCATTGGGAACTGTTCTGGGTTACCTTCTGTGTCCCTGTGGCATACCCTCATTTTTCGAAAGCATTTCCCTGTTTCCTGGCACTATGAGATGTTGAGCACAAGGCTTATTTCTTGTTCCAGCCCTAGAATCAGCTATTTCTCCAAGGATTTTTTTATTTTAGCTTAGTTTTTAGAATGGCAATAGATGCAACACAGGCTCTGGGTATGTTTGTCGTTCCTGGGGTCTCACTGTTGCTCAACTTTCTCAGAGGTTAAAACTAGGAAACTAGCCCAAGTATACATATGTATCTATGTTTTTTCTGTATCTATCCATCTATATCTTTACTAGGATAAACCTGAACTCGTAGTTGTCTTCAACTCAGATCCAGGACCACATGCTATACTCTAGTTTTCCCCCCAGTCTGTATCTTTGCTCTCCAACAGTCAGAAACCTGGGTCCTGCTATCCACTGTTCATTTATTTGTTTGTTCTGCAATAGCTTTTATGTATATTAACTTCAGAATTAATAATCCATGCTCTCATGAGTGATAAATTTACCAATTAATTTTGGACAGTTCCTCTTGTCTTTAGTCTTAAAATTTCCAGTGAAAAAGTAGTTTCCAAAGTTACTTAAGTTAGCTCGAGTTTCCCTTTCCCTTCAGTGCTTTTGTCATCTTTGTACTACAGTTAGATTCCTGTGATACATTCTATTCTATTCTTTTCTTGAACTCCTGAACAATTTTTTTAAAATATCTTATGTATGAAAGTTCACTCCGTGCTGTAGAGTTCTATGGGTCTTGACAATCTCCACTGATTTCCAGTGTCTCTTCAATCACACAGGTAGGCTTTGTATGTACTTGAGGCTCCTTCTGGGCTTCCTTTCCTCCTCCAGAGATCTATTTGTCTGACCCTATGCCCTATAATACTTTTTGTGCTTGTTAAATTCATCTTTGTTTTTCTTTTCCAGAGCTCCATTGAAGTACTATTCTTTCATCTATATTTCAAAATCAACTTTTTAGATTTCACAAAACAAAATTGCAATGTATGTATAGATAAATTGGGGGAATAATTGTCATCTTTATGACATGACTCTTCTTATTCATGAGCATAGTGTGACTATCCTTCCTTTTGTTTTTGCTTCATTAATGTTTTTATATTGTTTTAAAATAAAGATCTTATCACAAACATCTCTATGTTATTATGAAGAGTACATTTAATTCAACTGTATTTTCTATACATTACTGCCCTTCCCTCTGAATAGTGGTATCTTTGTTGAAAAAGAAGTGTCCATATATACATGTGTGAGCATGTTTTTAGGCTTGTTTTGCCTGTTCCCTTGGTCTATTTAACTACCTTTGTAAAGTGCCATGCTGTTTTAATTGTTATAATTTTATAATAGATCTAGGTTCCTCTTATATCCATCCCTGTAACCTAGTTTGCCTTCAAATATTTTGGTACTTGACATTTCATGGTATTTTCAATAGTATCATATAATTTTTCACTTTCTTTTATGCCTTTATGATTCTGGAAATGATTTTGAGTACTGATTTGATTTTAGTTACTTTTTTGAACAATCATTAAATGTTCTAATAATTTAACTCCTGGATCTCTTGGAATTTGTGTGTACACAATCATATCACTTATGAGAAGTCAGAATTTTTTATTTATTCCAATCTTTAAAGAGTTTTATCCCTCTCTTAATAATGCTTCTAGTATAATACTGTATAAAAGCAATGTTGGGCATGCTGTAGACTGAATTGTGTGCCCACAATATTTATATTTTTATTAGTTCTTTTTAGTTGTACATGACAGAACTCATTTTGATATAATTATGCAAGCATGGAATGTATCTTATTCTAATTAGGACCCATTCTTTTGGATGTACATGATGGTGGGGTTCACAGTGGTTTATTCATATACATACAAAGGAAAATTATGTTAGATTCATTCCACTATCTTTCCTTTTGCTATCCCCCTCCCTTCTCTTCATTCCCTTTTGTCTAATCTACTGAATTTCTATTATTCCCCTCCCCTCTTGTTGTGGGTTATCTTCTACATATCAGAGAAAGTATTTGACCTTTGGTGTTTGGGGATTGGCTCATTTTACTTAGCATGATTGTATCCAGATCCATCTATTTACTAGCAAATGTCATAAAGTCATTCTTCTGAATATCTAAGTAATATTCCATTGTGTATATATACCATGTTTTCTTTATCCATTCATCTGTTGAAGGGCACCTAGATTGGCTCCATAGCTTAGCTCTTGTGAATTGAGCAGCTATAAACATTGATGTAGCTGTGTCACTGTAGTTGGCTGCAAAATCTATATGTTAAAACCCTAATTCCAAGAATGATAGTTATCTGGAGATAGAGTCTTTACAAAGTAATTGAGGTTGATTGAGGTCACAAAGTGGAACCCTAATTAAAAGAACCTGGGTCTTTAATGAGGAGGAAGCAGGAGAAAGACGACTCTTTCCATCATGCGAGTGCATTCTACCAGTCAGAAGAGAGCCCTCACAAGAACCTGACCGTGCTGACATCCCAGTCTTGGTCTTCCATCTCCAGAACTGTGAGAAATACATTTTTTTCCACCCAGACTGTGATATTTTGTTATTGTGCCCCAAACTGACTAATATGCTTGATGTATTGTTCATCATGTTTCTTGTATCAAAGGAAAAGCTTTCAATATTTTGCCATTTAGAATGATATTTGATATGTTTTACAGACATTTGAGTTAAGAAATTTCTATCAAGCTTTGTTGGGAATATTTATAACAGAAATCAACAGGCTCTGCAATATGGGGCTATTTATTTATTCACTTATATTTTAAGGGTCTGCTGTCATCCTTCTGACCAGAGACCATAATTGTTACTACCCTGACTACTTCAGCTACTGTATAGTAAAGGTCTTATCAACATAGTCTCATATGACCTTCCCAGCTCTCTGGGAGGTGAGCACTATATCATTCCCATATCACTGAAGAGGAAGCAGAGGATCTGGGAAGTTAAAGAGACTTGTTTACTGGTACCTGGAAACTTATAGGGGGTCTGGTCCTGGGACTGATCCTGAATCCCTCCTCTTATTGGAGCTTTACTCTTTCCTGGCATCCTCAAGGCCTTGTCTGGAACCCTTGACCCTTGTTGCAGAGAATCCAGGTGGTTCTGAGAGGACATGTCTATCTCTCCTGTCCTCATCATCCAGCACCTGTTGCTCTCTGCCTCTTCTTCCACCTAAAGAATACTAGAGTCTGTGATGAGAGAGGGGATGGGATGCTCTCCAAGTGTTTGCTGGTATGTCAGTCCCATCAGAGATTATGCTGACAGAAAGCTTTTGAATGGATTTCCTGGGGGGGGGTACTCTGACATCCATTCAACTCTGGTTGAATCTACTCTAAAGACACTGTGCCAAGCATGTTTTGAGAGAGCAGGTCCTAGGCTGTCATTGTTGGGAAGGACCTTCCATTAGGTAGCTTGCTTTTTAACATGGGGAATGAGAGAGAAGCAGACATGCCAGCAGAATAATTCAGTGATGTGTCAGATGCGTGGGCAAAAGGTAGTGTGGAGGAAGTAATTATTCTCAGCTAAGGTGGCATGAAGGGAGCTAGGCTGGGATGGAGGTGTAAGATTTAGAAAGTGAGCATGCAGGGCATTCCAGGTAAAGAGGCAGTGCATGTTGGGTAAAACCAGGGGTGGGAATCCAGTGTCTTTTTGGGAAGCCTTGAGATCTAGGGAAAGGAGTGAGGATGTGGAGACAGTCAGACAAAAGTCTGAGTCCCTGCCCTGGAAATGAATAAACCTTGGACAACTTCACCTTTCCAAACCTCTTTCTCTCTTTTTTTATTTTCAGAAATAAATGAAAAGACTAACATTTGCTTCATGAGGGTTATTTGGATCAGAAAAAAACCCCAAGCTAACACATTTCAAACGTTGAGCGCATTGCTGGACACAGAGGTGGTGCCAGAGAAGCCAATCCAGGGCTCCTTTTCTCTCTTCCTGGTTTTAGAGTAGGTAGGTTCAGAGGGGGCCCAGGTGGGAATCAAATTTGTATGTGAGGTTGGTCCAGGTCATGGAGGTCCTTCAATATAGGCTCAAGGATTTCTACACTTAACAACGGGTAAGCGGAGGTGTTGGCCATCAACACAGTGGTAAATTTAAGAGATGAGTTGTATGAATAGGCTGGAGAGGGGAGTTTGGCCTCCTGGGCTAGGTGGGGTGAGGGTGTCATCTCCAGAGGCATCTAGAGTAGAGGAAGCACATGTGGAAGATGTAGCAGAGGGTTGCTGACAACTCAGTGGTTGATGGTGGGCTGGAAAGAGAGTAGAGATTGATAAGCTCAGCCTGTTGGCTAATTCCCTTATCTTGTTCTCCACCATTCTCCTACTCCACGCTCACTTATCCTCATTTTCTACTGTATTATTGGGAGCTCTAGGACCTCCCTGGAATGCTTGGGGGAAAGTCTTAGGCATCAAGAGGGAGAACAGGTTTGTGTTGTAGGTCACCCCATGTCCTGACATGCCCGAGGTTATGGTGTATGCTGTGTAGTCTCTGTTACCCCCCCAGAGTCACAGGACACTTTTTGTAACCACCCATGCTGTACCACCACACCTCCCAAGGCACATCATGGTCATCACCTCTCAACTCTCTCATCTCACAGCTATTGGGGCTGCCCCAGTGACAGGGACTGGAGTGTGTTAATGTCACCACAGTGATTGTGACCAGTAGCTTGCCAGTGGTTTGCCATGTGAATTTATAGACACTTTCTGCATTTGTTATATCACTAGATCCTCTTGTAGTTTCTTCTTCACTAGCAGGATATTTTCTCTGGAGAAAAAGGTATTGCTCCACCCTCTTTGACTACTACTAGTAGCATATTTTGCCTAACATACCAGATGCTTCCTTATTCTGTATCTTTAATGCTTCTTTCTAGATGGCCCTTCTCCTTGGCTTATCCAGGGCAGTAATCCCTAAAGACTCAATTTAGTTGCTTCTTCCTCTAAAAGGTCTCCCCACATCCCTTTTGGTTGACCTGAGGATCAGGTGGAAACATGCACCTGTTAGTCTGGGAGAAGCCAATACTGCTAAACCCAGAGTCTTCAGTGTCTCCCACAAAGACATGCATGGTTGTAGAAGTTGATGGATTCCCAGTAGAGATACTGTAGGTTAAAAAAACCAAAAAATTTTGACAGAGCCTTGCCAAGGAGTCACGTTTAAGGTATGGTAGAGGAAGGAGGTGGAGATCCATGCTAGGGAGAAGGGGGAGAAGCCTGAAGAGCTGGGATGCCATGCTGCTCCAGGGATCAGGTCTTGTGAGCAGGTCTTGCGAAGAGGCAGCAGAAGCAAAGGTGTGGTCCATAGTTGTTATCAAAATCCTCCAGGTGTTATTTTGAACCTGTGCCCCCTTCCACCACTGAAATTCACTGTGCAGGATGTTTACAACATTCCTAGATGTGATGAGGCACACAAGGCTAGAAAGAATACTGGATTAAAAGACAAATTAAGACATCAGCATTCCTTGAGAGTCGTCTTTCTCTCATATCATCTGTGGATTTCACATGATGATGCACATTAGGTAGCAGCATAGGACTTAGATGAATATAACTCCCTCTCCTTTATCCATCAAGAGAGGAATTTAATTGCATGCTGTGTGTATGACCCAAATTTCAAGGAATATAAACAAGAGTTGAAGAAGTGAGTATATATTGTTATTGAGAACTTTAAGGGTAAGAGGAAGGGGAGAGAAAACAGTAGCATGCAGATGGGGTGGAAGCAATTGTGCTGGGGAAGATGTCCAGGGAGATTTGGATGTCTCTGTTATTGTGTTAGATTGAGGCAGACCTGATCAAGATTTTAGACTAAGATTAGCCGAGATAAAAAATGACTAACGGTTGGGGCAAAGTCTCTAAGGTAAACAGAAACAATGAAAATAAGGTTGAGGCTCAAGTGGAGAAGGGAACCAAAGAATACAGGTACAGAGGCCACTTGAAGTAGCAAGACCTTTCCATAGACCAATGACAGGAGTCAGGCTGCAGGCCCATCTTCAGGTACTGAACTTTCTAGAAGTTTCCTCTTCCCAGTTTGCAATTTCCGCTCTTCCAAGTGAGAATGGGGCACAGCAAACCATAGCCTGGGGCCATCATTCTCTCTGAATGTGTTCGAAGGTGGCTGGTCATGGAGAAATGAGTACATTATGTCCAGCCTTTGATCTTTTTCTTCAGGACATTGACAAGGAAAAACACTTCTATGCTAAATCATTCCAGTTGAAGTTTCCTCTTGGGGCATCTTGGTCAGCAGGAGAATGATTTCTTTTGGTGCCAGCAGTGTCCTGAGCTTCTTGCCCCACAGAGACATCAGTTGAAAGGCTTATGGTAATTTGATTCTGGCCAAGAAGTCGACCCCAGGCCTTGTCTCAGCTCTGGCTATTTCAGAGTTTGGGTGTGATGTGGGGTGGATAGCACTGGTGACAGAAAAAGGGAACTCTTGGCCTTTGAATGACAAGTAAGTAAAGAATGGGAAAGAGCATCCTGCTTGCACACATCCTTGATTAAATCCTTTCTTCTGTGGACTTGGTGCTTCCTTGGTGTCTCAGCACCATTCCTCTTTCTAGTGTGTTGTTTTCCTCTCATGATACAGCTCCATTAGCCTGCTTCTTCCTAGTTCTCACCAGTGCATGAAATGGAACATGTCTTTCTTTATCCCATCATTCTTCATGTCGTTCTTACCCCTGGAATATTCTTTGTAGTTCATTTACCTTCAGCATTCTACTTTTCATTCACAGCTCAGTTCATGAACACTACCTCCTAAGGGGAGTCAGGCTCAGACAAGGTACTCTGTGCCCTCCAGTGAAGGGCACATCCACCTGAGATTCTTCAGAGGTATTGAAAGCAAAGCCGTGGATGGGGTGAAAATCACATACACCTTGGTAATTGACAGGTGTGGGTTTGTGCCTTCTCAGCTTTCCTTTGGTTGCTACATAGAAGTATTAGTACCTTTTCCATCAGGCCTTCATGGATGCACAACTCCATGAGTACACCCAGCACATGCTTGGTTCTTCATCAGCGTTCCTCCCTCTCTTTTCTTTCCCTCTTCTCAATACACACAGAAACTTACTGTGCTCTGATCCTCACTCTCCCCTTCATAGAATCACAAGGGTGACTCATGCCAGTCTCTCTCTTCCTATTATTCTCTGGCCACTTTGTGCTGGGTATGCTGCTGGGTGGGCATTTTTGATCTGCTTACAACCATCATGCCTGGACTCTGGTCTTAATTAAAACTTACCTTCCCCAGTCCCACTTTATTTCTTGGCATGTTGAACACTTTGGCACTTAAAATTTTGTTTTAAAAATAGATTCCAGTCCTAGCATTGAGGAGGCCTGGCTGACTCAGCAATCAGGTTGCCTGACTCTGAGTTTATCAGAGGAGACCTATCACATAGTCCAAAATGACCAAGACAGCTTAGAATGTGCAGTCTAGACACAGAGGATGACAAATCATTTTCTTGGATCATCTGCAAACAATCACCCCTATGGGTCAAGTTTTCTCCTAGGCCTTATTTATTTTAATCCTTTCCTCAAACAGAAAAATGATGGCTTTTATAACTTAGCCTGCCATTAACTAATGGCAAACCCAGTGACTAATTGTGCTTGAATCTGATGATCAAGTAAGATTAATTGTCCTTGCAGAGATTGGTTCCTGAGTACTTGGGGAATAGCAGTAATATGGGCATGCAAAGAGCCAACCCTATGAAAATGTGGAGGTTTATCAATCAAGTCAGACTTCTAAGATTTAAGAGGTGCTTACGACATGCTCATTTCTGTACTTCACAGCCTCCTATAACTGGGAAGCTGTGTCTTCTCAGTTTCCATCTGTTTGCCTAGGGCTGGGAAAGGCTCATTGGAAGCTGCATTTCCATTATGGTATGTTTGACCCCAAAGTTCCAGACCTCTGCCTCTAGATGGGATCCCTACAGGAAAAGTCTAAGCCAAGGGTTCTTGCACAAATGGTTTATTAGGCAGAAGGGAGAATCTTAAGACAAGCAGAATGAGGAAAATAGGGTAAGACAGAGAACACATGCAAAGTGAGAAGGTGACATCAGCAGAAAACTAGCTGCAGCCTGATCTAAGGAGAGCACTGGAGTGAAATTACCCCACACAGTTGATCCTGCCCTCAGGCATTGGGCTGCCTTTTCATTTCATGTCCTTCTGTTGTTGGTTATAGGCTCCCCACTTGCGGAAGAGATGGGAGGGTCTTTTCTAAGGCCTGCAGCTCCTCTCTGTGGAGTACAGTGCTCCTGCACTGGTAGCAGCCAACATTCACAGGAGGAATGAACATATCCTTGCAAAAAGCATTCTAGGCAGGGTACCCTTAGCATCACTAAAGGTTTGTCTTGCCTCCCTTTCTTGAGCTGGGACTCAAAATATACACCTGTTCTTTGCTATCATGAAAATTCTCCTACTGGAGCTGGTCCCTGTGCATGTACAGCTTATTTAGTGGAAACTCCCTGGTCATAGCAAGACAGGAGGCAAAATTGCCAACTGTTCTTTGACCACGCCCAAGATTCTGAATCTAGGGCCTTCTGTTCCCATTCAGAGTTTCAAACCAGGTCCCTGCCATCACAGTGTTCCTGGAACCTACACAGTGCCTCTCTGTAGTCTCTTGATGTGGACTCCATCCCTGTCCTCTGACTGCCTAATAGTTCAAGAACAAGACTTTCCCCTCTCATGAACACCTAAGCTGAAACCTGAAGTATTGTCTGAGAATTAAGTCATATCAGGTACTGCAGCATTTTTGCACCAGGGGCTCTGCTGGACACTGAAAGGACATTATCCTTCTTATCCCTGAAGTTTAAATATTGAACTCCTTGTGTTTATGATTTCCCTCTGATCAGGAAAGATAAAGATGAGAAGTGGGTTTCATTCTCCACTACATAAACACATTTTAATTAACTTCCTGTGTCATTCCTTCAGACATCTCCCATGTGAAACTGGAAGCATAGTCTGCAAAACTGGGGATCAGAGACCCCCCTCAAGAGACACAGAGACAATGGTATTGCTCTAAACATCCTTCCCCAACAACCTGGGACCTCCCCTGTCTTCTAGCTCCAAATTTAAGCTCCTCCTGTAACATTTTGCTCCCAGGCAGAGGTTGTTGTTGATACTAACCTGGGAGAAGCTGAGACAGGTGGAGGGATGGAGGAGAGGAAAGAGAGGAAAAAGAGCACTAGCATTTTAGACAACCTATTCAGGGTCAATTGATAGCCCTAATATATCTCATCATACCCTCCTAACCACCTCTCTCATGTGTCTGCTGCCCCGGGGTAGACACCATCATTAGGTTTCTTCTAGACCTTCCAATAGTGTGAATAATTTCTGAAAACTTTCCTGGGAATAGCTTTCTATTTTCTGGGCAATTTTCCTAAGATGAAATGACACAAACCAGCAGCATGGAGCCTGATGGACGGTCTCTTATCTTCTCTGAAACAGCTGTAAAGCCATTGATAGTGCATTGAACATGAACCCAGAAATGAGCTCTAAAAAATAATTTTCAATAAACTCCAATGGAATATATCAGCATGTTAGGCAGAACAATTTTCTGAATGTCTGTCTGAACCTCATGCCCAGGATTTGTCCTACATTTATCTCCTCCTAGGATAAAGAACCTAGTATGTCCCTGTTTATGATTTGCATTAGTAATGAATGAGCCTCCCAATAGTATAGACTAGTGTGTCAGAAGCAGGTAATCCATTTGATACTGCTAGGGATGGATTTATATAGCACCTAAAAAAATCTACAATGTTCATTCTTCACTTCTCTTGTGCTAACCTGTATGGGACAGGTTATATGGTTCCACAAAATACCACCTTCATGATCTTGGATAACCTTAACCTCTCACAGCCTCTATTTCCTTGTCTTTCAAATGAGAATAATTGATTGCAGTTGATTTTGTATGACAGTCATCTTGATCAATCAGTGATATATATGTGATGATTCCTGGAAGGTTCTAAAATTTCCTAAGAAATATAACCTACATGCTTTTGTAATCCAACCATCTCTGAAATAAGACTTATAACTTTCCTTTCTCGAACTTTGAGCTGTGCAATGGGGTTGCACCAAGGCTTTTCTCATCTATTTGACCTCTCCTTAAAACACATTTTTTTGGGTACCTGCTTTGCAGGAGGTTTTCCGAGGGATATCTAGTACCAAATGGAGAAAGATGAAGGTGTCATCCAGAAGACAAAGGAGAGCAGACTAGTCAATAACTTTGAATTTTGGGGCATATCATATAGCACATGAGCCAGAAGAAAGGCCAATGGAGAAGGTCAAGGTCACATATTTGTAGGAAAGGTGATGGAAGGAAGTATAAGGAACTTACAGCTGAACTGGGACAGGTATGGCAACTAGAGTAGGTAGAGAGATGCTGGAAAGAGGAGCAAACAATTTTAAATATGTTATATTTAAAATGGATTTATCAGTTAGGAAGAGTTACCTGAAAGGAATTGTAAAAATGTGTAGTCCTTTCACAGGACTGAAGCAGAGAGGCTGAAATAGTGAAGGCCTAAGAAGCAGATAGTACAGAACTGCCTTCTGCTCAGATACTGAGCTAAAAGGTGGCAGGAGAAATACAAAAAGGAGGAATTGGCAGTATAATTCTGTTGATTAAACATAAAAAAGGATTATTAAATAGTCCTAAAACTTTATATTTGCAGGATTGAGAGGATGGCAGTGTTCCCAGGTAATAGAGAAGTCAAGAGGTGAGCTAATTTGGACAGAAGAGGGTTGAATGATGGTATTCTTAGAGTGAAAAAAAAAATCTCTATTTGGCATCTTGGAGGTGTTTGTTGCAAACCTATGAGTGTAAGAGGGCCTGAGAATGAGATAAAAGCAGCAAGGTCATCAATAAATGAATGGAATGAGGCTGGTGACAGGATTGGCAAGTAGAGTTGAAGAAGAAAAGGTTAAATGTAAAACAGTGCATTATCAAGGTGGGCATGCAGGGGTAAGATGGCGGACCCCATTGGTTGAGAGTGGGGATAGGAGCTCTGTGAGCAGGAGGTGCAAACACACAGCCTAAGGGGCTTGAAGAGATTCCTGTGTTCCTTGAGTGCCCTCATTTGTCCTCAATTTTATAGTTATAGACCCGAGGGAGTGTGGCTTAATGTTCTTTTGTGCCCTATTAAACTTCTGGTATTGTTTGTGGTCCTTTTTCTAAAGTATCTCCCTTTCTTGAGAAGCAATATTTCTTCACTAATTACTCAAGATGGAAATGCAGGCTGTGAAAAATCCCTTTGAAATTCCTTTGAGGGGGTTAAAATCCTCATTGTGCTGTTTCTAACGTAAGTCTTAATTCTGACCCAGTGTTTGGTTCCCATTTTGGAGCCTTCTGGTCCTCAGCTAAGTCCAAACACCATTTTCTCAAGTGAGCTCACAGTAACTATATTTCACTGAGATGGACAAAGCTGGGCTAAATAAAGTTAAAGGACTTTTCAGAGTCCTTTCTGTATTATTATTCATCGTAAGTCTCCAAAAGGGGCCTATCGTATTTAGTATTTCCCAAATGTACTTTTAAAAATCGAAAATATTTATTAAAAAAAGATGAGAAAGACAATTCAATAAAGTAACTTGAAAAACATATTTTCATCACCTTTTTAAAGGAAATAAAATATCTTTTTTATGACACAATTTTTTCAGTATTCCTCACTGTTAAGCCCAAAACACAGCAGACTATGTTGTTTGCATGAAAAGCAGAAAATGAAGTAGAGCCTCTACTTTTCCCAAGCTGAGTTCATTGATTGCTAAGGCCTCAGGCTCCTATGTTGAAAAGTAAACTTTTTTAGAAGATCTTCCATTTTAGCAATCTGTGTTACTACATGGAGCAAAAATATTAAAGGCGGCTTCCAGCTGGGGCTGGATACAGAAAAGGGTCCCAGGACTAGACCAATGTGGAAGATGGGGGTCGGCAGTCCTTTCCTAGATAGCCTAACCTAAGGATGGAGAGAGTCAGGATTCAGAAAGCAGGGCACACCAGAAGGAGTAAGGCTGGGAATCAAACTGGAGACTTGGGAGGAAACCATGGATGGAAAACAGGTCAGGAGCCAGAGGAGAGGGGTGTGGATGTGGAAGATGAAGCCCGGGACTTCAGAAGATGTGAACATTGCTTTATATGTATTATTTATTTCTTATTTCTCCAGACAACCTGTCCACATTGGAAATCATTTGTCTTGTACCAGTCCCTATGGTCCCCAGAGGAGTCCTGGGAACACTTGTGCGTCCCCCGTTCATTCCTCCAAGATATAACACTGACTTCCACAAAGGCAGTGAGTGTACAAAAAATGCTGTATGTAAGTGCTCTGCACAGTGCTGGGCACACGTAGGTCCTTAATAAATAGGAGACCACTTCCCTCAGCATCCTCCATCTCTATTCACCCTATCTCCTTGCCTGGAGAATCAGAAAAGGGAAGGCCCTGGGTATCAGTGATGGCCACCAAAGAGTCATTGGATGTGGAAGGCAAGTCTTGGTATTGTTTTTTTTTTGTTTGTTTGTTTGTTTTTTTTGATACTGGGGATTGAACCCAGGGCACTGCACCACTGAGCCACATCCCCAGACCTAATTTGTATTTTATTTAGAGACAGGGTCTCACTGAATTGCTTAGGGCCTCGCTAAGTTGCTGAGGCTGGTTTTGAACTCGCAATCTTCCTGCCTCAGCCTCCCAAGTCCTGGGATTATAGGTGTGCGCCACCGCACCCAGCTTGTTTTTGTATTTTTGCAGTCCTGGAGATTGAACCCAGGACCTTGCATATGCTAAGTAACTCCTCTACCACTGAGGTCCAGCTCCATCCTGTAAGGCAAATTCAACTTGGTTAGGGATACATGCTTGTCCAGACCTGGAGTAGAAACTCCTGTGAGTCATCCTCTGGTGATGTCAAGGGATTTCTAGCTTGAACGATGCTTTCCTAATACCTGATTCTACCAGTGCAAATCCATAGTGGTTGCCATTGTGTCCTCTGGGTCCTGAGACCCAGACCTTTTAGACCACACTCCATTGTCATGATTAGTTTCTGGCCTCACAGTGAAGATCAGGAGCTGTAGAGAACACAGCAACTGATGTCACTCTGATGCACCGTGTTGAGTCTGAATATTGGTGACCTTCCTTTAGAAGAATGTTTTACTGCCACTGCTAAAGTGTGAGATAGAGTCTGACTTTAAGTGATGTAGGTTTTGTAGCCATCCCTTGGGCATTGTTCAGTCCTCAGAGTGTGGGCTAAGAGTCTAGCACAGTCATTGGCTGTGTGTCCTTGGAAAGTGACTGTCCTTTCTGGATATTATTGTCTTGGTCTCCGAAATGAGATTTTCTAAGATTTCTAAACATTCCCTGTGCTCAGAAACCTTGTGAACTTATCAACAACTTAACTCTAACTCTGGTCCTAAATGTTAATTTCTATAGAACATCTCAGCAGTGGCTTCTCTTGGCTCAGCATAGAGAAAAGCAGGCATCAGTCTGGGGTCAAGAATAGGCATGCTTTCTTCTTTTCATTTTAGAGCACCACACTGGGAGGATACACATCAACCCACAGACACCCACTCAACGGTAACAACACATGCATACACACACACACACACACACACACACACACACACACACAGAGTCATAGCCTCACACTCCACTGGTCACACACACAGAAACTGCTTGTTCTCTTTGTTTATCATCTTTGGCCAAGAAGGACCAGGCTGAAGCTGCATCCCCTCCATGGGTTCCCTTTTGGAGTCTCCATATGAAAGCATTCCTTGATTGACAGGCAATAGCATGTGTGAGACTGATGCCTGCACATGGCCAATATGTGTTATCTAATAATAATGACAGTCACAGGTTAGCAGGGGCTTTTCCTTGGGAGATGGGGAGAATTTAGCTGGTGAGATGGTGGCCTTTGCCTGGGTCTAGGGAAACTGGGAACTGTGCTGCTCTCCCAGTGAGAGCACAGGCTCAGCATGAATTTTAGAGAATTGGGGAAGGAAGAGGTGCCATTGCCTGTGGAGTGGGGGAGCCAAGTCAGACAGCAGGACTGTGAATGGAATACTACTGAACCTGTTACCAGAGTTTACAGTAAAAACACATGTAGTAATGGGACCGGCTGGACTTATCTATTTATTCTCTCACAATGTGTTTGTTGCCCACCTGCTGTTTGCCAGCCACTGTGCTCAGTTCTGGGGACATACTGGGGAAGAAACCAGACTTATCATATGTCTTCATGCGTTTAAACAGGAGTGTGTGATTGGAGTGCATGCTCAGGAGCCAGATTGCCTGAGCTCACATTCAGGATCCAATATTTAATGGAAGTGTGAGTTTGGGCAACTTGATTAACCTTCTGGGCTCAAGATTCCTCTTCTATAGATTAAGAATAATAATCGCAATTACCTAAAAGGGTTGTTTAGTAAATATTCGGAATGCTGCACGCACTAATAATCTTCTCTTATTTGTCTTTTTTTTTTTTTTAATAAGCGCCTAACAGGGGATAAGTAAGCAAATTAAAGACGTGGAGTGTGTATGTGTGTGTGGACACTTGCACTTGCCTGTGTATGACTTTTGGTAAAGAAAGAAGGTGCAAACTGTTAGGTTGCTTGCCCCAACCGGGAGGTTACAGAAGGATGCTAGAGAAAGTTGTGCAAGGAAGAAGAGCAGATCAAGTATGGGCAGCTTCCCAAATGCTAGGTATAGCTGCTGATTTACACCCAAGACAGCCATGCAGATCACATAGCTCTGCTGTCCCTTTGGTAACACAAAGAGTCTGGGTAGGGAACCACTCTCCTTTTCTGCTGTTAATAAAACTCTCCTCTTTATGTCTGCACCTCTCTGCCTGTGCTTATTTCTCTCTCTTTATACCCTAATGAGTGTTCTTTGAATTTCCCTAAACTAGGGCAGTATCACTGATGTTGGAGGAGGGAGAACATCTGAGAAATACTGGGAGGTCAATTTGGTCCTGCCTGTTGGGATATGACAGATGGGAGAAGGCAGGGCATCCCAGGTCCTGGCTTAACATGAGGTGTACAGGGAAGGAGCCAGCTCTGGTGGTCACACATTGAAGTTCCTTTGGAAAAACTAAATGTTAGATGTCATTGGATGTCTAGATGAAGATCCCCAACAGGTAATAATGGTGGGGAAGCTCAAGATGAGCTGAGGCCACATTCCCCCATAGTATCTGAAATCAGAGAATGCTGCTGGCTATTGGCACAGTTGGCTGTTGAAACTGATTTATTGATTGCAATGAAATTGACCTACATAAGATAATGCAAGCATGAGCATCTTTAAAATCATCCACCAGTTCCCTCATGCCTTATAAGTGAATCTGAATGAAATGTCTTACTTCTCCACTCAAGGTTGCTAGTACTTGCCTTTCACTGGGGTGCAAAGTGTCCCTGTCAGGGGAGAGAGAGCCCCTCCCCTCCTGGACCACCCTCTGAAGGCCAGAGGGGCCCTGGGGAATGGCCCTGCAGGAGAGCTGCTGAGCTGGAGGGAGGTTCCTACCCACACCTCCCCAGGAAAACTGGTCCCCTGAGAAACACCTGCTCACCCTACCCTGACCTTCCAAGCCTTCTCTGTTTTTCATAGAAGAGTAAGAGAATGGTTTTGTCAAACCTGGTTTTGAATTCTAACTGATCCATATTAATAACCAAACTGGGCCTCAGTTTCCTCACCTTTAAAATTGTGCTGCTTGTTTCTCACTATAGATACTCCTCAACTTATAATGAAGTTACATCCCAATAAACTCCTCATAAACTGAAAATATCCTATGTCCAAACGTATTTAAATGTGATACTGCCCAGCATCCCAAGTATCCCACAGCATATCTCTAGCCTGGGAAAATTTCAAAATTCAAAATTCCAAGTGTGTTTTCTACTGAATATGTATCCTTTTTTGCATCATGGTAAAGCCAAAAAATTGTAAGCTGAAGTATTATAAGTAAGTTTGGGGCCCTTTGTATTCTGAAAATTTAGTGCATAATACATAGTCATTAAACGTTATTTACACCCCAGGCCTTCTCAGGGGACATGTACAAAAGTGATGATCTAATTATTTTCAAAAGAGATGGGCTATCACGCAGTTGCTCTTTGTTTTGTTTTGTTCTTTTTGTTTTTTTTTTTACTTGTGTTGGGAGGCATTTGCCAGAACCAGAGTCCTGACCTCCAGGGGTGAGCTGTGCACACCCCTCTCTGCCCTCCCTTTGGAGAAATTATGCTGATCTTGCCTGGCAACCTGCCTCCCTTCCTGAGACAGCCTGGAGATGCATATTTATGTATTTCCAGTCATCACCCAAGAGCTCAGATTTTCCTGTCCTTGGTGTCACTTTAATTAATACACTCCCATGTGCTGGGTGACAAAATTAGGTTGCAGGGGTGGCAGGCGTTTATATCACGAAGGGAGAGAAAAAGGTGTTTTGCACCATTTTCCTTCTTGAGCTCTGCTATTAATCTTTGCAATCAATACTCCTTTATTTTTGGCTCTAGAAGATGGTGGGGTGGAATCAGACTGTCAAACAATTTAAGGCCACATCTGCATAAGTAATAGAGATGGTTTGTTACTTTCAGTCTAGGTGAAAGCATGTGTCCCTGGCCAGATGCGGCAGGGCCAGCCTCTGTAATTCTCATGCCAACTTTATGATATGTTTGATTTAGGTAAAGTGCCTGGAACCTCTGGGACTAAGTTGTTATTAAACACCATCTGCAGGTTTCACTTTAATTAATATCATAAGAATTAGTATCCCATGCTTTAATTACCATGTTAACCCTTCACGATCATGGGGAGGAGGAGGTAAATATGGCGGTGTAGACCAGGATAGTTCTTTACAGGAGTTTGGATCTATATGTTGGCATCTTTTGTCCTGAACCCCAGAGTTGGTCACTGTCCAGGTGTGACCCTGGAAATGCTGGACTTTGCTTATGTGAAAAGGAAATGGGAGTGTAATGGCCCAACAGAGAAGGAATCCACTGAAATATCAGTCACATTCATTTTCCTGACCCTTTTAAGGGAAGTCTAACAATAATAATTATAATGGTGAAATAAATAATAAGTAGCATTTATTGAAGGATTCCTATTATTGTACTATATTGTATAATATGCTATATACTATGTGTGCATTTACCCTGTCACTTAATAACTGTGAAGTATTGGTTCCAGGACTCTACCCCATAGATATGAAAATCTGAGGATGCTTAAATCCCATAGATATAATGGTATAGTATTTGCATGTAACCTACCTGCACCCCCTGAACATTTAAAATCATCTCTAGACTACTTATATTATCAAATACAAAGCAAATTGCATGTAAATAGGTATTGTACTATGTTGTGTAGGGAATACTAACAAGAATAAAAGTCTATATATGTCCAGTATGGATACAGTTTTTTTTCTGAATATTTTCAACCTACAGTTGGTTGAATCCTCAGATGTGAAACCTGTAGACATGTAAAGCCAACTGTGTGTATGTATGTAAATGTTTACAAATATACACATATTTATATAAATTTTTAAAAAACGTTGGGCTGGGGATATAGCTCAGTTGGTAGGGTGCTTGCCTCACATGCACAAGGCCCTTGGGTTCAATTCCCAGCACCAAAAAATAAAAATTGAAAAAAATTTAAAAAAATATATTATATATAATGTGTTGTACAACACAACTGTGTGATGTTAGGAACTGACTTAGTGCTTTCCATAAATTCTATCATTCAATTTTTACTACATTAAGCTATTATTACAGATGAGGAAACTGAGGCAGAGAAACAGTCTATACAACAGATATGTAGCAGAACTTGGATTCAAATGTGAGCTTGCTTGAATCAAAGCTGATGATTTTCAATGATAGATGTCACTTCCAACATTCAAGTTGAAAAATTGAAAGGAAAGTCTGAAAGCAGAGAGGGGGCCTACTGTGCCCATTTGGGTTTCATTTCTCCCAAAGGAAATGAAATATTCTAATATCACAGCCCCTGTCACCACTAAGGTACTCATGGCTGTGGCTTGCATCTCAGCAAAGAGACTGAGCTCAATGCTAGAGCTATGGTTGGTCTGGACTTTGAAAATGCTTCCTTGAACCATGTGGTTTAACGAGAGTTAAATATTTTCAGACGTCACAAAAGAATAAATAAAAAAACCCTGAAAACAGATTGTAAAGTCTGAGCTATAAGGTTAGTCTTCAAATAATGCTCCAATTTTAAGTTAAGAACATTTTGGAGTCAGATATTATTATGTAGAAATATTTGTTAACACCATCTCTGGCTATAGGACCTTCTCTAATAGGCCTTGGCTTCCTCCTCGGAAAATGGAGATGGTCTTACTTGTTTCTCTTGGGTTGGATATTACACAGTGCCTGACAGATAGTAGATGTTCTTTGAAAGCATGACTCCTCTTGCCAGAGGACCTTACTGTGTAGATGTTCATACTGTTGTTCAAGGGGTTATGGTCTTAGGACTCTCAGGAGTTTACTCCTGGGCCAGTACTCTGCCTTGTGGCTGTTCTGTACATCACGATTGAGTGATTGTTCCTTATGGAAATGTTTCTTTCTAGGAGCATGGCACCAGAAATGAACTTGAGCTAGAGGGTACACTGTGCCTTATATACTCCAGGAAGTCTCTCATCACAGGTATATTGACTCATTCACATATCAGGCAGTCATTGAGCACGTTCTGAACCTGGTTTGGGCAGGGTATTGTGAGGTTAACAGTATTGCAGTAGCATGACTTAGAATCAACATGATGACCATATTATAAGAGTTGCTCAGAATCAAGGGACATCCGACTTGTCCGTCCTTCCTTCCTTCCTTCCTTCCTTCCTTCCTTCCTTCCTTCCTTCCTTCCTTCCT
>JAJEJO010001556.1:403682-456445 GCA_020662805.1 Glaucomys volans
CCTTCCTTCCTTCCTTCCTTCCTTCCTTCCTTCCTTCCTTCCTTCCTACAATGACAAGATCATTTGCTCCCATGTGCCTGGCATTGTGTTAGGCCCTGGAGATAAAGAGGTGAATGACAACACATGGTGTCTGCCTTTGTGGAGTGGCAGTTGGCAATTCAGAGCAGCAGATGAGTCACTCAGTACAGTACAGTAAGATAACTCTGTAACTAAGAAAGTCTCTGTGATTGTCAGAGCATGTGGGGCTGTGTTTTCCTGGGTACCTTGGATAACAGAAATTTATTTTTTCACAGTTCCAGAGACTGCAAGTCTGAGCTCAAAGTGTTGACTGGTTCCTTCTGAAGACTGTGATCGAGAATCTGTTCTTTGCTTCTCCCTTAGCTTCTGATGGTTGCTGGCCATTTGGGGCATTCTGTGGTTTTTATATGAATTGCCATGATCTTGACTTTTATTTCACATAACATTCTCTCTGTGTTGTGTCTGCATCCAAATTTTCTCTTTCTTATGACACCAGTCAGATTGTAGTAAGGCCCACTCTAATGACCTCATTGAAAGTGATCACTTCTGTTAAAGACCCTATCTCTAAACAAGGTCACATTCACAGGTACTGGGGGTTAGGACTCCAGCATCATCTATTTTGTGGGGATGTAATTCGACCCATAACGTGGGGGGTGTTCAGTAGAATCCTGAATGTAGTGATATGTACTGCAAGACCTACAAACTGAGGGGCTGGCTTCATGTTTAGAAATAAGTGTTTCCTGTGGTAGATTGGAATGACCAGATGTGAGAGAAAATACTGTGGGCTTGGGGAACAATTTCAGCATGTGTCCAGAACACAAAGTTTAAGGGTGGTACTGGAGGACAGTGGATGATAACCTGCATGGCCTAGAGAGTGGTATTTGGAAGATTACTTTGTCCTGAAGGGAGTGGGGAGCCAGGAGGGATTTTTCCAGACAGCATCATGGTGAGAATTCATCACTACCTTCCATAGAGAATCTTTGTCACAGCCAAGTAGCAGGATATTGCACCTCCTCCAAGTGGGCAATGCTCTGTTCTGGTCAGCCATGTTTCTCCATTAGGCACTAACATCAGAAGAATGCTGTTCTTGGCTCAGTTCAGGTGTCCAGGAACTCAGTCTCTCCCCCAGGAGAGGAGTCTGGTGGTTTAGAAGGAGAAGGAACATTGTCTCCCATTGGCATTGGCCAAATGGGACTGGCAGGGAACTATTGGAGATCAATAAGAACGTAGTGGGCATAGCTGTAGAGGCAAGCTTCGTTGGGATGGCCTTGCCCTTCCACTGCCCCACGCGAACTCATTAGGTCCATTCACTGCAGTCACTTGGCCTATGAAGCCAACCATCCTCATATCTGAACCCTCCTCATTTGGATGGTCTCCTAAATTCAACCACCCTCCTGTCCTTTGCCCATTTCTTCCCCAGCCTGTCTTGCCAAACCCAGGAAGGGTGTTTTCAGAAATGCCTTTATAGAGAGCTACAAACATCCTTGTGTGTTTACCTGGCTAGAGCCTCCAGGACAGAAGACTCAGACCACAAAATAGGACGCGACAGTAAGGATGTGTGGCTTATACATCAATTATTCACTCAAATAAATCATGATGCAACATTTGCTGAGCAACACTTGGGACCTAAGGATCCAGGTGTGGCCTAGTCCTGGCACCCCAGGCCCTGAGTCCCAGGAAACATCTGAGGCAGCTGCTGTCCTGCGTGGTACAGATAACCCATGAGTGTGGCAGTGGCACATTTTAGGAGAACCTTACTTCTGGCTTCATGTCTGTCTGGACCGAAAGAACTGTCTTTGAATGATGTAGGCCTGTGAGGGTCCCTGGGGGAGGCTCATTTCTTTTTAAGAATGGCAGGGGCTGCCACTGAAAATTCACTGCCAAGTCTTCCTGCTGAAAGCCCCCTTAACCCACTGAGAAGGGACTGGCTTTACTGTGGGTTATGGTGGCTATTTATTTATTTATTTATTTATGGCATTCAGTATTTTCCACCCCATGGTGTTGTGGGGGCAATATGATGTCCCTGAATCAGGGAAGCCCACAGCCATCTAACTGATTCCTCTAAAGGTGGTGAATTCACGTTGCCTCCTTGGATGTGGTGTGGCTGTGGCTGGGTGTGACTCGGAGGCAAGCTCCCTGCAGCCTTGCTTCTGGGGAGCAGCTGCCAGTGCCCTGCAGGGGCAAAGCTTCTGGTGACTTGGTTTTAATTGCCAGGTCTGATCCTCCCCATGTAGCTCTGAGTCCCAATAGACACTGCAAAATGAGATTCCAGTTTTCAAAGAAAACAGCCATGTTTCAGAGGAAACAGTCCATGATGCTGCTCTCTTGGAAGAGAGAATCCTAAACAAGATAAGATTTTTAGTTCCAGCCCAGGCCACAGAATGATGAAATAGCACAGCAGGGGAAGAGGCTGACAGATCATCTTGTCCAGGGGTTTCCACTGCAAATGTTTACAGGGTCAGGCAGAGAATGTAAATGTTGGACTAAAAGCAGAGGAAAGTGCTGGGCCTGTGAGGATCCAGAGATCACATGCCACTGAAACCACCCGATTTAAACCAGACGCACTGTGCCAGGCAAACCAACCACTTCTGGACCTGCTGAACAGACAAGACATTTATGGGCACTATATAGCATGATTCTCTCATTTACTAGTTGGGGTGACTGAGGCTTGTCACAATAGCTAATGCTCACAGAGTGTTTCCCATGGGCAACTCCTTTCTCAATGCTTTTGTAGCTGAGGTCACTGATGAACAGAGAGGTTAAGTAGCTTGTCCAAGGCCACAGAGGTAGGAAGCAATAGAGTGACATTCCAAACCATAGACCAACTCCCATGTTCTGAACCCTTGCCCTGCACTGCCATCCACGTCTGTGCCCCGCACTGCCACTCCAGTCTGGATGCACCCTCAGAGCAGGAAAGTGCAGGGCCCTAGACTTTCAGGATGATAACTCTTGAACTGGATCATTTTAGCCCCCTCTTTTTTTCTGCTTCTTAAGAGATAACATATTGTTCAAGAGGTACAGCTAGGCTGTGCAGCCCCTACAGATGGGTTACATATGTAGCTTTTGTGCTTACCAGTTGGAGGGTCCTGGGTAGGTTGGTGTAAGTCTCCAGTTCCTGGAGTAATTGGGGTCCTGAGAATGAAGACTGAAGACTTCTTCCAGGGCTGCCCTGACAATCTTCTGAAAGATGGAACAGCACCAGGGCTGGATATGTTTGATGCCCCCTCACGCCAGGGTCCATCAGTATACTTTCCCAACAGTTACCCCATAGTGCTTTCTCTAGTTCCTGGCTGGGTGTTTTACTCCCATCAGATAGTCTAGTATTGGACACCAGCACGGTTATTCTGGTGTCTTGCCCAAACCCTTAGAAGTTAATGGGATGAATAATTATCCAAAGAACAAGAAGCAGGACCATGCTCCATCCTGCCAACACCCTGGTGTTGCAGCTGTAAACAGTGTTGCTCTGATGGGTCACAGGCAGATTCCCAATGATGCCTCTGATGATGTCCGCCTGGCCAGAGATAGTGCCAGACTGAGGTCGTTTGGCTTGTGGGGCTCCTGGGATGGTGAGGCTGGCACCTGGCATTGATAATGATGCCACTGAAATGTTTTGTCCAAGAGAAAATCAGCTGTAACTGAATGGTCCATGACATGAACATCATCCCTAATTGGAGCTGCTTTGGGGTGATTTCTTAGGCATCTTTGAGATGCAGGCATCTGAGAATGCTTGGCGTTAGGTTGACCAGCAAGTTCAACTTGGCCCCAGCATACACCAGCTCCAAACACCTCATAATTTGTCTGTAAGGTAGGAAGAGTAACATCACAAAGTGTGGTTCTGAAGATAAAACAAACCAACCCCTGTAACATCACTTGGCACAAAGTAGGACTGCTTCTATCCTATGACTGCAAACAAGACTCATCAATCATAAACATACCTTTCTCCTCCCAACTCCCTCTCCTAACCTTTCCATCAGAGTCTGTATCCTCGTTAAAGTGATTTTTCTGCAAACTGATTCAGAGGGGTAGCATCGTATAGCTTCACATTTAATTACAGCTGGTTTTGCTTTGTTCGATAATAAGCTGGTGTGCGCTAGTATTTTCTCTCCAGCTTTCCCACGAGGGAAGGACCCGAGTCTGTTTTCTTGCATGGTGAGTACTGATTGCCAGATCTATAAACAAGCTCAGGTGTGCAGGTGTCTCTTGTGCTGCAGCCCCTGCACCAGCTGCTGTGGTTGGTTTATCTGTCGCATGAATCTGTGTCCTATGGGGTCTCCATCCCACTACTGAGGTTGCTTTGCCTCCACCAACACTGCTCCTTGTTTTAAAGCTTGTTCTAGTGAATGGTTTCCCCTAGTCTAGTGTCTGAGCCCTCCAGCAATACCCTCCTTTGCCATTCCTCTCCTCTTCTGGCCCAGGGCCCTGCAGTGTACGCTCATCCACACACACACCCAGACCTGCACTTGTGCACATAGACCTATGGCTGTTCCCCCAGCTGTTTCTAAAATGCACGTGTGGTGCTTTCCAGAGTAAGGCTTCCCTGTGTGCAGTGTACAGGACAGGCCACCTGCTTATCTCATGCATTCTCTGACCCCATGTTTGTGGAGGGAGCATTGATAGTTCATCATTTTTCCATTATCTTTGCACTTCTACAGTTCCATTCTAACTATCTGCTAAGTATTTTATGGGTAATTGTTGTCTCTCTATCCTATCCTTAATGTTTCTTAGTTATTTACCATTTCTGCTCCTCCTAGTAAAATATAAGTGTTCCCAGAATGTTTCACTCTCACACACATCCATAATCAGAAAACACTGCTACCTTTGCCCAGAACATCTTCAAGTCCTCTCCCCTGTCATTTCTCTTTTTCTTCTGAAGTCATGGCCTCACTTTTCCTGCTCCCTCCTTGGCCTCACCTTTCCCACTAATCCTTTCTTTGTCCTGCCTTCCAGTGCTTCATCCATCAAGCTGAGATAGGTTCCAGATCCTGTTTCCATGACTCTCTGGTTAATTCTATCAGTGTATTTTGCACAAATGCTACTAATCATTGTTGTACTTGTTAATCCTCCTCACCTGCAGTGGGTTACTTACCATCTTCATGAGCTGATGCTGAAGTTTATAGGTTTTTGTATCAAGCAATCTTGATAGTGAAGACAACTTCTTGATTTGCTTCTTCTGTAACCTTTCATCGATTCCTTGGCCCCTCTGAACCTCTGTTTCTTCTATAAAATGGGGGAGATACTAATAACTTTACAAAAGGGTTATTGCCAAGGTTAGATGAGGTAACGCAAATGAAGTGTTAGCGGAGTGTGGGAGTTACTATTGTTGTGTCTTTCTTCTATCATATCAAGTGACTGCTGGGGAAGCAGACATAGTAGAGGGGCTCAGACATCTTCAAAGAAAAGGAAGAATGGTTAAAAAAAAAACTTGGCAGGGAGACAAGAGACTTGGGCTGTTGCTCTGGAGTGGAGGGGAGTCAGACTGCCAGGAGGGAGGGAAGGCACCTTCACAGCTCCCAGAGGGTTGCTATTCTGATTTGCATTTCAGCCACATTTATGACAACCTCGTAATGGATTAAGAGCCCCAGCACTGATATATTAAAGGTTAATGGTGCATCCTGCTTTTGTATTGATTTGTGGCAGCAAATATTTGCGGGTGTTTGCTGGGAGCCAGCCATGATCTTGGTGTGGAGATGCTGCCTGATGACAGGGTTGCTCCTGCAGGGCTCCCACAGAGTGTCAGGGACCCAGGAGTCAGGGAAGCAGCTGCATCCCAGGGGAATTCTCTCAATGTACGTGGATTTCCATTATAGATCTAGGGAGAATCTGGATCTTGAAGCATTAATGCCCTAAGGATGAACCCTGCAGGCCTGATTCCCGGGTTCCTTAGTGATCTATTCCTGGGGTGGCTGTGATCTACAGGGTCTATGCTGTGCCTCCTGGTTCAGGGTCAAAGCTATTCAATTCAAGCACCTCAAGTCATTGCTACTCTTCTCTGCTGGTGACCTATCCAACTTTCGTCCTGAAATGAGACTGGTTGACTCAAGATGAAGACTTTTCCAACAGAATTTCCAACTTAGATGTTTTGAAGGCAACTTTTAACCTAATTCATATGTCCTATATGATTCATATATACAACCCATGTTCATTACAGAATCTACTGTGTGCCAGGCTCTGTTGTGGGTAGGAGGCAAATTATCCCAGTTTGGCTGGCATTTTCTTTGTTTTGGTACTGAAAGTCCTGCATCCCAGGAAATTCCTCAGTCCTAGATAAGCTGGGATGGTTGGCCACCCAAGTTGTAAGCACTGCTGATATAGCAGTCAGGCAGATAGCTGAATCACATTCTAAGGGGAACATTGACATTAGATAGCCATCTATGTCAGTCTTTGATATATTTCTTTATTTTTTATCATGTGGTTTAAGGAGGGCCATGTTTTATGTGGGGATGTCAGCAAAGGCCTCCTGGAGGAGATGACATTTGATCAGAAACTCAAGACACAGAGAGAGTGGACCAATTAGAGACGTGAAGGAAGAGTATACTAGTCTGAGGACAAAATACAGTGACAGAAACCCCAAGGTAGGAAGGCAAACAGCAGATGTAATAAAAGTAGAGGTATTGGGTCCAGATCATATGGAAACTTCAGGCCACAGAGGATTTTGTATGTTCATCTGAGAGACAAAAAGCCATTGGAGGGTTTTGAACAATGAGGTGATATGATCTGGTATATGTTTAAAAAAAATAGCTGTGCTTGTCTCCCAGGGAGTACACTGTAGGAGTTAAAGACGGAAGCAGATTATTTGAGAGATGACCTTAATATCCTGGTGCAATGTAGAATGGTTCATGGTGAAGGAGATGAGAAGACATTAGATTCTGCATTTCTCTTGATAGAAGAAGAGATTGGATATGCTGAAATTATACATGAACTATGCAATAAAGAGAGAAATTGGTAGTGATTCCAAGACTTTTGGCCTCAGCATCTCAAATAGACATGCATTTGAGGTGAGAACTAGAGGGAAAGAGGGTTTGTTTCTGGGTTTTAGGGTTTGGAATTTAAGTGCTTAAGTGCTGGGTACCTACTAGCCATTCAAATAAAGTTGTCAGGGGGCAGTTATCTGGAGCTGATGGGGTGGGTCAGGGCTGGAGTGGTCCATTGGGAATCACTAATGTAGAGATATATATCTCCAGCCAATAGATTTGATGAGATCCTGGCAAAAGCACTGTCACCAGAGAAGAGAAAGGATCTGACTCCTGAGCTCTGGGGAAGAAGATGAAAACAGAGGTGACTGCAAGATGAGAGAAGAGCTACTGGAATGACAGCTCAGAAACCAAAGGAAAGAGGGCTTCAGAAGGGACAGAGTGATGTGTCTATCAAATGTTGCTGGTGGGAGGTAGAGTGAGGATTGGGAACTGGCTGCAATACTTGGGAGATCATTAATGACCTTCACAAAAGCAACTTCCATTCCGTGGTGGGATGAAAACTTGAGTAAGGCAGGATTGTGAGAAATGAGAAGAGGGTAATGGAGATGATAATTGTAGAAAATTCTCCAGAGAGCTGGAGGGGTGGCTGGAGGAGGATGCAACATCAAAGGAGGAATTTTTTTTTTAAAGGTGGAAGATGTATGTGTTTTCAAGCTGATGGAAATGATCCGTAAAGAGAAGCAATTTTACGATGGAGGAGATAGAGGTGACAACGTCAAGAGCAATGTGCTTTGAGAAGGCAGGAAAGTCTGGGATCCAGGAGACAGCAGAAGCAGAGATAAATAGGAGCAAAGGTAGAGCCACTGGTTTAAAAGGAGGTCAGGCCTGCATTTTGTGGTTTCAGAAAAGAGAGTTATTTAGAAAAGCAAAGTTATTTACTGATGGCTTCTACCTTCTTAGGAAATAATAAGTCGGGTCATTTTCTAAGAGTCATCCAGGAGAGTGGGAGAATGAATTGCACAGGGAAATTTAGAAGATTGCTAGGCAGTGTCAAGGGTCCACTTGACGTTAGGAGGTTAGTGATTCTAAGGTTAGACCAATCACCATGCTGGTCTCCAGCCTGGATTTACCCCCAGCCATATTCAGCCTTTCAGCTATAAACAGAGTTAGTTTAAATTAGATTTGATACTTCTAGAAAAAAATGAACTCAGCACTGCTGTCGATCAGCCTATATGTGGGATGAGGGCATCCAGAGATGGATACAGTCCATGTGCCAAGGGAGCTCACAGTTGAGTCAGGCAGGTAATACGTGGAATACAAGGGGGTAAATGTCAACATGGGGCTCAGCCCAGAATGCCATACACCCAGTGGGTGTGGACCCACTCTTTAGAGAGAAGATGGCAGCTGAGTGGATTCCTCCCATACAATGTGCCTGAATGAAGACTCAGGCCTGAGAGAGTAGGAGATCCTCTGGGAGGATACCTAGTGAGCAGGGTAGCCTGTGAAGAAGCTGAGGAGGCAGAAACTGAGGTGCAGAAGGCTTCCAAACTGAATCTGTCATTGCCAAGGACATCAGAGACCCCCAGATTGCACTTAACAATGAATATGGACCATATGCTAGGACCTGACTCACAGTTTCCTGACCTCACCTTCACAGCTCCCATTGCTAAGCTCTGGTCACTTCCATGTCTAGGACGAGTTTGGCAAATAGGAAACATATGATGCATGTGCCCACCTTTCAGGGACTTACACTGGATCACCCTCATTTGCTTTGGTGCTAGGGGACCAGGCCTGAATCTAGGCAGAAGATGAGGGAAACTCCAGGATGCCTGGCATGGGACTCAGGCCTGCCCCTTAGATGAGCAGGATGGCCTTCCCCTTTGGATTAGGTGGATGTGTTTGTCTGGCTCTAGGGATTGAAAATGGAACTATCCCAGTCCTTGTAGAGTTTACTTTATGGCTGAAAGAGGAGACAGGCATTTGATGGGCTGGGAGGGAGAGAAGCTTCCCTCCTCCAGATGCATCAGAACCAACCCTCTAGCCATCAGGGAGGAGGGTGGCCATGGAGTAGAGACGAGAGCACAGAGCTCAGTTCTAAGGCCCACAACTGACACTTGGGCAGCTGAGGGATTTAAAAAATTATTCACATCACATTTTATTTACAGCATAATAAAAATGGTAATTTTACAGAAATAATTTGAGAGAAGTGACAGTCTTGTAACTGTCCTCTGCTTATTTCTCCTTGTTTTGTTTTTATATTTACTTACATCTATTAATGGTTTTTTTAATAAGAATGGAAATGGATACCATGTATAAATGCTTTGAGGTATTTTTATTTTTTTCTTAGTGATTTATTTAGAGCATGTTTTAATTTCAGTAGTTTCAGTAGTCATTTATTACTTGAGAGACATGCAGTCCAAAACTCCTAGTGAAGGCCTGAAACCAAGAATAGGACCCCAAACTCTATGTACTGTTTTTCTATACTGTTTTTTATACACACCTATGATAAAGTTTAGTTTATAAGTTAGGCACAATAAGAGATTAAAAACAGTAACTAATGATAGCATAATTACAACAACAGTAAGAAGTTATTTAAAACTTATGAATTCTTTATTTCTAGAATTTTCCACTTAATTCTTTCAGACTACATTTGCCTATAACTAAAACTCAGGAAAAGCAAAACTGCACATTAGGGTGGGCTACTAAATCCCCTCAAATCAAGAAAATAGACTTGGAGAGAAAACTGTGGCAGGAAATTGGAAGAGAGAGGAAGTACCCAGCAGCTGAGCCTCTGAAGAACTTTGAAGAAGGTCTTCATGATTTATGAAAGCAAGTGTTATCCCGTCATGGGCCACTTGGCTTTCATCCTCGTGGGTCAGTAAGTGTCCTCATGCAGGATTACTGGGACAGTTTCTCCCAGTTGGGATCTGCAGTCACTCTGCTGGCCACTCAGAATTGCGCCCCTGACTAGACTTTGGATACAGGGAGCCTGTGTGTACCCCAGCACAGGCTTCCTCTAGGCTTCCCAGAAGGCCCAGGGGAAGATCACAAAGTGTGAGAAACTGATTTCTGAGCTGCACTTCCTCTGCTCCTAGGCAGGATGGTTTCTGCAGGTCTCAGCCCAGCCCTCTGTGAGCTGGCTCCTCTTGATTCCTCTCTGGCTAGTTCAAGGAAACAGGCCCTAGAAGTTTAACTCCCACAGCTGGAACACCTGCCCAGGCTTCTCTGCACTGTCACTCACTCCATCGTTTTCTGTATCCCTCACTCTGCTCTGTTAATATTCCTGGCACTTTTTCTCACTTGATACATGACATCAGAGGTTGGCTGACTGTGTTCCCACAGACCACTTCAGACCTACAGACTGTTCTCCTATTGCCTAGAAATTAAGACTCCTTCTCTAAAACATTTTAAAGTTTTTTTTTTAAAACACAAAAGCAAGGGACATGTGACAGAGTGTATGTGACTATCAGAGCCCACATATGCCCCTTTCCAAGAAGTTTGCTGACCTAGCATTTTCGTGTTGCTTGGTTGTCTCCCTCTACCTCCATGTGCTCCATGAGGGTGCAAAGTGTATGTTTCCCTTTTGCTAGACCCAGGGCAGGGCCTCACCTAAACCAGTGCTCAGGAAATAGAATGATGAAAGAAGGAAGGCACCTGGAAAGTCTTACACTGTGTGGGAGAAGGCTTGGAGAGGAGGAAGACATGGGAGAACCCTGGGAGAGAAACCCAGGAGGAATGGAGCAGTGGGCATCAGGTGTTTCCTGGTGCTGAAAGACCCATAAGCAGGTTGTGGAAGCCCAGGCAAGCAGGCTCAATTGCTTTGTGCAACATCATCTCTTGTAGAGTCCAACATGAGACAGAAAAGAAAGGCTGGTAGAATGATAGAAAACCCATCTGCTCGCTGCAGTTAAGACAGCTTCGAATTACAGGGATAAACTTCCCCACCCTTCTGTGTCTTTTGAGCTTCTCCACTATCTTTTATCCTTTAGAAAGAATAATAGGGCTTTGGGATTTAGATTTGTCAGGCTCATGATATGGCATCCACACAGTTGTTGAAATCTGCATTACATATACTGTATATTGATTCTGCTCTTGTTGCAAGTATATTTATCTCCATTGCCAATGTAAATATTTCTGTTAACATGCAAAGATGTGTTTATAAATTTTGTATTATTGATTTTTCTCATGCTGCAAACACATTTATCTCTTTGTTAATGAAAATGTATCTAGGAAATAGTAAGATTGATTTATAGGGAAAGGTGTGGGAAGGGAGGGAGATGGGGCTGAGCTGGGGAGACTGTCCTTGGCTACAGCTGAAGGCGACCTTGTGGGACTTCTGGGAGATGCACGTGCAATGGGTGGAAACTACATCAGAGTCAAGGAATGCTTTCACAGTCCTTTTGCCAAGGTAGTCTGATGTGCTCATAGATGTCAGTTATGCTTTCAGCTAGAGATGACCCCCAAATCAGCAATCCAGAGATAGAAGCAGCTTCCATTGGTCCAAACACAGTTTCAGTAGAGCATAGTTGACTGAATATTGGTCCAAAATAAAACTTGCAGGAGAGGGTAGGCTTTGCCATGGGAGGATTCCAACATTAAATGTTATTCAAAGTGAGAGGCATAGCAAACAGGGAGGGGGTAAGCCCCAAAGTGTATGTGCCGCACTAAGATTGTTCACCTGCCAATCCAAATCCAGCTATGTACCTGGGGGCAATGCTTTTGAAGTCATTTCTCCTGAGTAGTTCCTCTCCCAACCAGTCACTACTTTCCCAGGGAGGAGTCTTTGAAGCAGTCCCATCATTGCTCAGAAAGCAAGGGTCCTGCCTGCCAGTGGAGTTTGGATGTCTCCATGCTCTGCCTGGGTTTAGACTTCCCAAGGTCATCATGTTAGTTATCCTAGGTTCCTAAAGTGTATGCTATTAAGAAGGCCACACACTATTAGGTGCTGATAGGAAGCATTTCCATGTATCTTGGTAGTGAGATAGAAAGAAGATGGGCCTCAGCTTTCTTACTGAAGAGACAGAGGGCCTGATGGGGAGATCTGGTACTGGAAGATGAGGCATGCTGCCTGTTTACACCTTCTTCCATCAAGGTGTGACCACCCCAGCCAGAATCCATAACTCCATCACCTGACCCTGATAATTCTATTTGGGCTACTTATTGGCAGTCTCACAGAAGAGTGACATTTATTGAACATTGCTCATGTGCTGAGTACGTGCCTATGATCATTAATGTTTGCCAACCTGGTGAGATCGTTATGAATTATGAAAACTAAGACATCAGTCATCAGATGGCTTGCCTCAGTCAGTGGATCTGGGACTCACATCCATTAGAGTCACAGATGGCTGAGCACCAGTCCTAGAGTTTCTGATTCCATAAGTTTGAGTTAGGGACTGAGAATTTGCACGTCTCATAAGGACCTGAGTGTTAGTGAGACTACAGCTTGGGGGACTACTTGGAGAACTACTGGAACATGTCAAACACATAAGGTGTTCAGACACAGCACCCTCAACATCTGCCAGTTTTCTAGACCTCTGTCATTTTAACTGGTAAAAATTGTCCCATGATGTTTGTCCCACATGATCCATGTTTTATCTGCCCATCAAAATCTCTGTTCTTCCTGGAATGCCCTACCCTTTGGTTCTCCACCTGGCAGCTCCACCCATTCTTCTGGCTCAGGTTAATGTCTCCTCTTTAAGAAGACTTCCCTTAGCTCTGGCCAAGGATTAGCAGCTCCTCCTATGGCTCTGGGATCCCCCATATGAACCTGTATTTCCATCCCACTTGCATTGTTTAATCACTGTTGGTTTACTTCTCTATTGTTCATCCACTTCCTGCTACAAACCCCTAGAGAATGCTCACCATTCATCCATGCTCTAGGTGGTACTGTGCCTTATCGAGTAGATATCCAGGAATCATTGGGGAAATAACTGATGGAATGACTTTACTGAGTTGCATGGTGTACCCTATGTTGACAGAAACTCCGCCTGTGATGGACAGGTACATCCTTCAGCTTTTTGAGGTGTGAGTGCCTGGACACTTGTTAGCAGTTATAGCTGAAGAACTGGTTTCAGAGAAATGCTGAATTTAGTGTGCTGTCAGCATCACCTTCTCCTGGCCAACCTTCCTTCACTTTTTTGGATGGGTGTCCTATCTAGCTTCAACATCTGTCTTCTGTTGACTGCCAGCACTGACTTGGCAACCTGGATGGCTGGCTGTCCTTGCTCTCCTTTATTCTTCCCTGAGCACCCCATCCAAAACTTGCACTCTGACAAGAGAAAACTGTCCAGGGAGATGATGGGTTTGGTATATGACTAGTTGGGTCCTCTTTTCCAACCACATGATAATTTTTTATAGGTTTGTCTACCCTAAAATATTATGGTAGCTAGTGAGCTTGGAAACCCTTTTTGAAGAGTGTGCATGTGTGATAGAGATATCTTTGCACAATTCATGTCTATGAAAGGTGATGGATCAAGCCATGGGGTCTTGGTAGTGAGAATGGCATGAGGAAGATCAAGGTGATATTCTGATATGGGAGCAATGAGCTGTACTGGGATGGAAGAGGACCATGGAACCACAAATATTCAGGTTTCCTGCTGCTTGTCATACAGAGATGTTCCCCAAGCTCCTGGCCATGGGTGCTGTTGTGAATAAATCCCAGGACGAGAGAGGAAATCTCCATTTCAAATGCATGGATGAAACAGGAATGCAGAACTCCCTGGCAGTTATGCATTCATTCCAAACTCAGGGAAACTGCAGTAATTTAGAGTAGTTCAGTATTTAGACTCAACTGTGTAATTCATCCTGATGTTTCCCATTCATCAAAGCCTTGTGTTTGTTTGTATTACCATGAGAAAAATTTTTAAAATGTGGTAAAAAAAAAATTTCCCCTCCTTTCATTACAGGCAAATTATGACAGAGTTACAACCCTTGGGGCCCTTCAAGCAAAGGAACATCTTGCTTCAATTAGATATAAATAATGAACAATAATTAGAAAGATTCCTTCATCGAATTTGTTATTTTATGTTTCCTTTCATCTGCAGTGTATTGAAATGAATACTGAGCTCTGTTTCTGGGCCAGATAGCAGGAACTGAAAGAATGCTATGGGATGTGTCTCTGAAACAGGAGGAAGCATTCCACCTACTGCTGGCCCTTCTGCTAGGAAGGCAGCCATCAGAGCTTCATCCAGACCACAGATGCAAAGATGAGGCTGCCTCACCTCCAGTCTTCCTAATTCTTGCAGTCTACTGGGGACTCAGGTGTATATGGTACTAGCTTGGAATCATTGCTTCTGGTTTCCAAGCTCTGAGTGAATCAGGCGCTGCTCTGAGAGCTGAAGGCACATCCCATTTCATCTTCCTTGGTCACCTCCTATTATTGAGGCTCTGCTTCTGTCCCTAATTTTAGTATTTAGAAACTGAGGAACAGGGAGGCTGCAGTATTATTGATGGTGGGCCTGGGAGGCAAGGCAGGTAGCTGGATTCCAGAGCCCTTACTTGTCCTCACTCTGGAATGCTGTCCTCTGAAATCCCAGTGAGCTCATGCTACCTGAGAAGGCTGCAAGGTGTGGAGAGAGCACGGGGAGATGAAGGATGGGGATGACTTCCCATGAGGAAAGGAGGCAGCTGTATCTTTAAGGGGCTTGTGAAAGAGGATGTGTGCATGATTGAGATACAGATATTTCAGGCAAAGGAAGTTGCATGGCCTGGTGACATAGAAGGGGAGTGGGTGACATTTCTAATTTTAAGATTGATTCTGGAACTGTGTGAGGGTGAAACAACCACCAGAAATGAGCCTGGAAGATGGAGGGTTGTGTAGGTCAGATTGGGAAGATGGATTTTTCCCTTGGGAATAGTGACTCAGTGAGCAGTAGGGGTAATGATGAGAGAGAGGAAGAGAGACTGATATTTCCAGAAGAGAAATAAATAGTGATCAGGTTGGAGTCTGGAGAGAGCCTGGATCCCCATGGGGATTTTTGACTTTTACAAATCTGTTTTGCATGTGACACTCTTAGCACACAGTGCTGGGTACTGCTCTTCCAGGTTATACTTTGTACAAATTGGTCCTTCCAGCTCTGACTACAGACAGTCTCGACTTAACAATGTTTCAACTTAGGAATTCATGACTTTAAGATGGTGTGAAAGTGACAAGCATTCAGTAGAAATTCCACTTTGAATTGTGAATTACTGGGCTGGTGATATGTGGTATGGTCTGTTCATAGGATGATGGGCAGCAGCAGGCACTCTGGCTCCATCAGCCATGTGATCATGAGGGGAAACAGCCCATGATCTACAGAGTGCTCTGTTGCCAGAGTTTTTTGGTTACATATATTTCAATAAATTGCATGAGATTCTCAATGCTTTATTTTAAAATACATTTTGTGTTAGATGATTTTGTTCAACAACAGGCTAATGTAAGTCTTCTAAGGATGTTTAAGGTAGGCTAAGCTAAGCTGCTAGGATAGGGTTATTAACTACATTTTCAAATAATTGACATATTCAATTTAAGATGGGGTTATGAGGACAGGATCTCATCTTAAGTTGAAGTGAATATACATTTCTATTTCCAGAAAGACATCTCTTCCTCCATCCCCAGCTCAGATGTCTGTTCTCAGGCAGCTGATGGGTCTTCCTGATGTGCTCTTCCCACTCAACGTGCACCTACCACAGTGACCACATCTCTTCCACCTACAACAGGCCCCTGGAAGTGCTTTGTTTACTCTTCACCGTCTTTTAAATAATGCCAACATTTGAAAATCATAAGATGTCAAGTAAAAAATCCAGTTTTCTTTATTTCTTGAAAAACAGATCGGTTGGAGGTTGGTGCTCAAAGTCAATAACTGGCTGGAACCCCAGCACATCTGCAAGCTTTGGAAGGGAAACTTTTTAATTGACCCAGCCTCATAGTATGTGTCTGCTCCATACTAGCACCAAGCATCAAGGGCCAGTCATTGTGAGTCATTGTCATTGTCATCATCATCATCTGTCTTCCTGACATGGTTCTTTTCTGCCACAGCTTCTGTGGGCATTCAAGTTGGAGACCTTCAGTAATTAACGTCTTGTGTTGCCCTGACTCTTACGTTGTGATTATTTGTCTAGACACCTATTTCTACAGCTGGACTCTGAGCTTCCTGAGGGCAAGGATCATGTCTATTCATCTTATTCCTTGAGCTCAGCACAGGACCTGGCTTTATGTGATCAATAATAGTATTGAATTAATCTGCACAAAGGAACATACCCATGATAGACTGAAGCCGGAGAGTCCTGCTCCAGGCTGAGGGACTTGTGCTCTTGGACAATGGGTGGAAGAATGTGGACTGTGGGACATGGTGGGGCTTGGAGTTCAGGAGGGGTTTGCAGCCCATTTATATCCCTGTGGTGTGCAGTGTGCAGCACATTCCCATGCTTCACTGATGTTCTGCATTTCAGGACATTCCAGGACCTGTCCAAACAAGTGGAAATGTCTTATGGCACCGTCCGGGATTCTGCCGTCTATGAGTACTTTCGAGCCAAGGGCACCAACCCCCTGGAGCAGGACAGCACATTTGCCGAGCTCTGGCGGACTATCAGCAAGAATGGAGGGGCTGACAACTGTGTGTCCAATCCCTCAGAAGGCATCAGGAAGGTAGGCAGAAGTTGGTGCCTGGGCACATGTACTGGGATGGAGCTCTGGGTGTGGCTATCCCTGAGGCCAGAGATACCTTCCCAGCGGCCTTTGAATAGCGCTGTCATCTGCAAGGTAATCCATCATCATATTCTTTAGGTAGATGCTTGTTCTTGGCTGCAGAAGCAGAGGAGTTGCTTATTATGTACCTTCTGTTGGTGAGGAATGCTGGTCAGAGGGACGTGGGCATTTTAAGCAGAGCCCTGGACCTCTCTCCTCATGGACTCAAGGGATGGTGGTACAGAGGTGCGTGCCCACCATAGGTGAGAATACCCAGCAAAAGCAGAAGCAGAGTATTGAGTAAGAGGTGGAGGGAGTGAAGGCAGGAGCTGCAGGAGAGATGGGCACACGATGGGTCAGCCAGGGGATTGGGATAGTGAAGAACACACACAGGGCAAGGACTGGCCAGGTGGGCTGGGCGTGTCTTCACAGCTGTGCTGTCGAGAAGAAGTGTGTTTTGGAGGTAGCATTAAGGACAGTAAGCCTGAGATGGAACTTGTACTGGGAAGAACCTGTAGGGGACAAGTGGGAAGAGGCCAGAGCTAGAGAGGAAGGGTGATAAAGGCCATCGCCCTCTTCAGCAGCATGTTTGACATTGCTCCTTTACTTCAGTTGACTTCCCATGATGACCTGCATTGAGCAATATTATCCCATTACACAAATGAGGATCAGAGACACAGTCACACTTCCAGTTAGGCTCTGACTCCTTGATTCCTGGGGATCCAGGCAGAGGTTTAGGCACTTATATGTTAGGCGCTTCTGTGTGGCCCATGAAGGTCCATGGACAGGGAAGTGGTGGGATGAAGGCGAGTGCCATAAGGATGATGCTGGTGGAGGCTTCCTCCTATCCAGGGACCCCACATGAGATGGTTGAGGTCATTCATGAGGAGTCCAGGAAAGATGTGCAGCCCTGGGGCCAGCACTACAGCTGCTGCCTTCTCAGTTGCTTCAGTGTCACCTCTCATCCTCCCCCTAGGCGAGCCTCTCCCCACCTCTGAAGAACCTTCTCTCTCACACACACGGTCTCTCTCTCTGTCTCCTTCTGCTCCCTCTCCTGTGCTTCCCTCCACTCAGTGACTACTTGGCCTTACTACATGTAAGAATATAAGAAGAGCTTGGGGAAATTTTGGGAGCCACCAGGGCTCACTGCTCTACTCTTTAAGAGGAAGAGTGTCCTGGGCAACCTACTGGACCCTCCCTCCCAAGAGAGCTTCAGGGCATCCAGGGTGAGGGGCCTGAGCTCTGATTGGGAAGCTCATGGGTATCAGGGTGGAGCGTGGCCTCAGTTCTATGGGTCTTGGGACTGGGAACATGCTCTCACATAGGCATTGGTTGGGGGACTTTTTCTTTTTCTTTAGCTGTGTTGAACAGCAGAATCTGTCCAGGCTTTGGAGCCTGACATATTTGAGTGTGAATCCCAATTCTACAGCTCACCAGCAGTGTGAATGGAACATGCCATTCTCGCTGTCTGGAGCTTCTCACAGTTGAGAGAAGCCTGGGCAACTTCCTGTTTGGGGGTCTCCTTAGAGATTTAAATATCTAAAAAAAACCCAACCATGTTGTAATAGATTTTGAATGTTTACATTGAGCCATAGAATTCAATGTACTGTGATATTCTCATGCTTACAAGATTTATTAGACCCTCTTAATTCTTAGTGCACCACAAAGGATGGCTCTGTAATCTAGAGCAGGAGATTCTCCTTTCTTCCCTGAGTCTTTGTAGTTGCAGGTGACCTCATTTAGAAACAATGATCACACAGGGTTGATTTAAGCCTTTTGCAAATGTGAGGCCTCAGCCAAATGGGCTTTGAGTTCCCTCTCCCAGTCCTCTTTGTCTCAGAAAGAGCCTCTACTCCATCCACAGAGGATCTTATGAAGATTCATTGCAACATGCTACAAAAAAAAAAAAAAAACACTTCTTAGAAAAGTTAGGTACTTTTTCACAAGACACTTTAAAGAGGGAATATTTACAATGTGTATAACCAATATTCGATTAATATCAAGAATATATCATGAACATTTTACAAATCAGTAAGAAAAACTCAAGCAATTTAATAGAAAAATGGGCAAAAGACTTGCACAGGTCTTTCATAGAAAAGGCAACGCATAAGGCTGATAATTATAGAAAGGGATGATCAGAGTCATTAGTGATCTGCAAATGCAAATCAAGATCATAAAGATATATCATTTTACATCATTTTACACCAATTAGACTGGCATAAAATGAGAGGTGGTGAAGAGGATGTGGAGTAACAGGTGCTTAATTGTTGGTGGGAGTGTGCTCAGTACAACCATGTTGGAGATGAGTTTGTCATTCTCTTATAAAATGGAATATCGTGTACCTTACAGCCCAGCAATTCCAATCCTGTGTATCCACCCAAAATAAATGTGTACATGCACTCCCGGAGACAAGTAAAACCATGGTAGCATTGCTTGTAGAGCCAAAACCCTGAAAGCAATTCAAATGACCATTAACAGGGTGAAAATATTATATGCAATGAAATGAATGAACTACAGCTGCATTGAATAGTGTGGATGAATCTTAGCAGAATAATATTGAGCAAAAAAGCATATAGGCAATTTCATATGGGTCAACTAATAGAAAATAACATACACCATCACACCCTTTTAAAAATGCATAAAGAACTCTCATATACACATCCACAGGAATGATGAAATAGAAGATTCACCATAGTAGTTGTTCCAGATGGGAGGTGCTGAGCAACAGGAAGGAGAGAAACATACTGTTGGATGTCAGTCAGAGTCAGTGTGAGGTTTAGACTAGCAGGGGTTTTATTTTTATTTTTCATTTCTCATTATGAGAAGTAGCAAATGCTTTATTTATAAAAGCAGGACATGCCTGCACAAATGGACATATGCCCTAAAGCAAGTGTTGTGATTAATATCATTCTATGTGTCTACCTGCTTTTCCAAATAAATAAACCTAGACCAAATCAGGCAGAGTTTGGCTCCCCATGTATGCCATCCCTCTCCTTTCTTGCAAGATCTTAGTGCCTGCCCTGGTTGTTTCAGGAAGGCAAACATACACCATTAAGCGCCTACCTAGAGGATGATAAATCTAGGGTTGGGTCATTTGAGAAATGCCTCCTCTTCATCCTACTGGCCCTAGTCCGTTGGTGGCACATCAGGAATTGTTCACAGTCTGGTGGTATTTAGGATCTCACTGAATTAAGAAGGGATATACTCTACACTGAATAAATCTGTATAAAATAGTGAAGGATGCAAATAAAGGACTCCTTACCAATACCTATAGCTTCTTGGTGCAGAATCTGATCTCTTTCAATTCATAGGATGTGTAACTTTTATGACATAATCATTTTATATACCCCAAGCTGACTTTAGGGTCACAAATATCCCTCTTGCATTTGAATCTCCAAGGAAAACATAACTCTCAGTGCTAGATGAATGTTAAGAGTTTTATAACTAGTGTCATAAAAGTAAGTTTATAGTATTGTCAGAAAATGAAGTGTACTGCATTTTTTTATTGGAAAAAAGAAATCAGACTCACTCTAGAATCTTCCTTCTTCGTGTGCTACTGTACTGAAATGCTTCCTCTCTCCTGTGTCTATAGAGCTGTCCCTCCCCACATCCCTAGGTAATAGATTCAGCCACCTTATAATTTCCTGGGCCTGCAACAGACCAGGCTGGAGATGGTCATGCCCTAAGTACAGACCATGACTTAAATCCAGAAACCAAAAGGAAAAACCCAGTCAATGGGAAAATGGACTCGAGCCTAATATTTCAGGTAGAAGTAGTCTCTCCATGTCTTAGAGCCTGCTTCTGTGCAGTGCGGGCAACCTGGAAAAGACCAGGAGCTACCCACCAAAGGACTTCTAGAAACTTCTTTAGCCACAGAGGGAAAATCACATTTCTAATTTCCAAATGCTCTTTGGTAATTCCACCTCCATTTCCAGAGAGTATGAATAGTGGTGCAATTGTCTAATTGGTACTAAAGTCAAGGGGTTTGGTGTCTGGGTAACCTTGAAGCTGCTATTATTTTGGAGTACTGCAGCCTTTAATGACTTGAAACCAGTTTAGGTGGGATATTGCTCAGCAAGAGACAATCACTTTTCTACAGTATTGAAACTGAAAAAAGGTTTTGTCATGGTTGCCCCATGGCTGGGATCTACTTCTTCAAGCCAGTGCCACCCAGAGAAGGAGTACAGAAAGCTCTGGGTCCGGCTAAAAAGAACAGGAAGGAATTTGGAAGGAGAGGGAAATTTTATTTATTAAGAGACTTCAACACAGACTTTTTACAACAAACCTGCTTGTCATCTCGTATGTCTCAATAAATACTGTTCCTGAACAAGTCATGTGTTTACTGCCTGACTGAGCAGAGACGGAGAAATCAGGGACATAGTTCCTGCCCTCTGTTAAAGATTACCTTCCTTAGACTGTGTGATGGGAGGGGAAAGGAGAATAGCTCTGGGTTCTTTGCATGCTTGTGTCTTGATAGCTTTCTCTTAGGGAGGAGACCCTCCTGGTCCTAAGTTACGTGTCACAGAAAGAGGGGAGAAGAGCTGCCTTCACTCATCTCAGTCATATGCACCGATTAGACCCAAGAGCGACTAGACCAAGGGTTGGCAAGCCATGACCCATGGTCCAAATCTGTTTTTGTAAATAAAGTTTTATTGGAAACCAGCCCTGCCCATTGATTACATAACATTAATGTCTGGTTTCCTGCAACATCAACAGAGTGCAGTAATGTCATAGACTATATGGCCCTTAAAGTTTAAAGTATTTGTTATCTATCCTTGTACAGAAGAAAAAAATTGAAGACTCTTGGTTTAGAACAGAGCTCTACACTGCCCAGCAGGCTGTGGATGCTGCTAAGATCTTACAATCTTGCTCTGTGCCCTGTAACAGCTCCCAGGCTCCTCTAGTAGCCCACCTCTAACTTGTACCATCTAGTGGAATGTGGTCTCTGCCTTTCTCAATCCTTTCCAGGTCTCACTCTGGTGTCCTAGGAACTTCTCCCTCACTATACTGGGACCCAGATTTCCTAGTGGTTTAGCCTAGTCTTCCTTTGGAATCTCTTGAGCAGTCTCTGGACACCAATCAAATGATTTTCCTACATTATTACTTTCATCTTCAGCAGACTATTTGATTATTATTATTTCCATAATGTAGAAATGGGACCAATGGGATTGGAGTCTCAGAGAGATTAAGTGACTTGCCCAAGGTCACACAGACCTTTGGAAATAATGGCACAGTTACCACATCCTCACTGCAACCTTGCCTCTTCCCATAGCATAACATGGCCATTTCTGTCCCTCAATGTATTTCTGCTTCTTTGCAAGGTCTTCACTTGTGCTTTTATTTTCCTTCCACTCTCACACAGAGTAACAAGATGTATGCTTGGATTCCATTTTTAAAAGCTTTACCTTCCTTCCATATGTCATAGCAAAGATAATTTAAGTATGTGATTTTATTTTTTGATTTCCAAACTATTAAAATTATCAATTGGAGAAACTTTGAGATGCAGAATTGAGCTGGAAGTGGTTCAAATTTATATGATAATAAGTGTGTCACATGAAGTCAGACTTTAATGTTGCTTTTTTTTTTCTTTTTTCCCTATAGCTTGATCAACTCCAAGTAAAATCCAGCATAACCCAATTTCTGTGCAGTGCCAGTGCCAGGCTGACCTGGACTGCCAATTGATTAAGCCTTTCCATAAATCAGATCTAATATTTAATAACATTGTCAACTAGAATATAGTGTTAATAGTTTAAATGTCAATCTTTACAGCTCATTGAGCTCTTTGAATAAATAGATGAGTAGCTTGTCTCAGACCCTGTGGCTAGAGATAGTATTTTTCAGAGGGAAGTAGCTTTTGAGGCCAGCAGTCTTCACAGAGGGTGGTTTTTTTCTACCCAGTGAATATCGCTGAGGTCATAAAGTGTGAATGCAAATGCAGAGAGAAAACGGGCCACAAATCTTATTTATTTCCACCACTGATCTAACGCTTGCTCTGGCACCACCTCTCAGCACCTGCATTTGCTCCCAACCTCTTCCTTTCTGCTCCATGAGGAGGGCTGCCTTCATTGCACACACTCCTTGCTGAGTGTCAGGGACAGTGCTTGTGGTAGGAAAAGTGGTCCTGGAAGGACTGCAGTCTTCCTCAGAAAGATCAGGAACTTCAGTTCCCCATGGCTCCCTCCATCTGAAAGGAGCATGGTGTGGAGGGTGGCCTTGTGTGAGGCAGCTTCCTGGTTCAGAGGCATGCTGGGAGCTCCTACTGAGGAGGGGCGATGTCTGCATGGGATGGCACTTCTTTGTGTTTTGGGAGTGCTTGATTCAAAGATCAGGAAGATTTGGCCCAGATAATGGGAAAAGTATAATTCTGACTCTTCAGCAACTTTCTGCAGTGGAAACAACAGCATTGCTCTTGGTGACAGTGTGTCTCAAGGCACAAGTTTTGTCCTTTCTGTGTTTCCAAATCAGTGTGGCTTGGGGATTCCATAAGCCTCCTTCCTTCCCAGCTACTCAAGTCAGGTAGTCTTTCATTTCTGTGCCTTTGGTACCTGCTTAAAAGCACTGTTTCCATTTTATAGGTTGGATGGTGTCTTTTTATTCATTCATTCATTTATTCACATATTCATCCATTCAAGAAATGTAGTTTCAGTAGTTTCTGCCTAAGAGTTAGGAAATGTGAGTTTAAATTCCACTTTCAACCTGATTTGATCTGTGGCTTTGAGCTAGTGAATTCACCTTTTTGAACCATCTGTGAGACTTCAGAAAAGCCTGCCCAGCTTAGATATGAGCTTACTAATGCACAAAGTCTAAAGCATCCAATGTGGTTTATAGCCTGAGGTATGCATTCAGTAGATATCAGCATACTGTCTTAGCATCTACCATATGTTCAGAAAATAAGATTAAAGAAAACAAAGAAATAGCATTTAGTCTTTTCATGCAATATAGTCGACATACAGTAAGAAGCACACATACAAAGTATGCATCTTGTGAGTTTGGACAGTTATGTATATTGTATAATCACCACCCAAAACAAGATACAGAACCTTCAAAATTTTCTCCTCACTTTCTAGACACCCTCCAAACCCTGAGGCAAGCACAGATTTCCAGCAACACCTATTAAGTTTACCCATTCTTGTTGTTCATGTAAATACAATTTTATAGAATATGATTATTTGTGTTTGACTTGTTTTACTCAACAAAATGTCTATGGCATTTGCTCATGAAGTCGTGGATAGCAATATTGAACTGTTTTTCCTTTCCTTTTTTTCTTTGAGTAATATTCCAGTTTAACAAAAAATCTCTAGCAAGTGTCTCTCTAAAAATAAAAAGGACTGAGAATGTAGTTCAGTGGTAAAACACCCCTGGGTTCAATCCCCAATACCAAAATAAATAAACAAACAAATAAATAAATAAATATTAAAAAATAACAAGAAAAGAAAAAAAGAAATCTTAATTTACTTTTATTTTTATTTATTTTCCAGTTGATGTTTATTTTCCAATTGATGTATATTTTCATTATGAATAAGACAGTATAAATATTCTTCTACAAGTCCTGTGTAGAGATATATTTCCAGTTTTCTTTGCTAAATGCAAAAGGGTGAATTCCTGGGCAGTAGGGTAGATGTGTTTCCCCTGTGTTGTCAAAGTGCCTAACGATCTCCCACGTGGTCATGATGTTTCACCTTCCCTCTTATAACACACTACTTATATAACTGTAAGTCCCAGTCACTGGGCATCCTAATCAACATTAGCATTGCCAGTCGTTGAACTGGCTAAACTGTAGCCAATTTTAACTTTTTGGCTAAATTATAGCCAATCAAGTGGGTGTGAAGAGATAATCTCATTATTGTTTTAATTTGGTGACTTGTGATGTTGAGAACTTTCATGTACTTATTGCCCATTCATATATCTTCTTTCAGAAATGGGAGTTTGAATCTTTTGTTAATTTTTATTGGGCCCTTCATCTTTTCATTGCTGATTTATATGAGTTTTTAATATATTCTGAATGTAAGTCCTGGATGAAATATAAGTATTACAAATATAATTCTCAGTCTGTAACTTGCCCATTCATTTTCCTAATGGTATCTTTTGAGAAGTAGAGATTTTTAACTTTGATGAAAAGCTACATATCAATTTTTTTTCCTTTCTTTTATGGTTAAAGCTTTTTATGTCCCATCTAAAAGTTTTGCCTAATCCAAAGTCCCAAGTTTTCTTCCAGAAGTTCTTACGTTTAGTTTTATGGTGGTTCTGAAGTTAATATCATGTGTGGAATAAGCAAGTGATCCCAGTTCACTTATTGCTATACATGTATGCAATTGATCTAGAATCATTTGTTAAAATTTTCTGTACTTACTTGAAAAATAGCTGAGTTAACTTGATTGGAAATCAGCAGGTCATATATACACTAGTCTGTTTCTGGATGTTCTCCTGTTTCATCAATCTGCCTATTGTTATGATAATGCAAAACTGATCATGGTAGTTCCATAATAATTTCTTAGGTAGTATCACTCTTCTAGCATGGTTCTTCTTTTGCAAGATTGTTTGGGCAATTCTGGAACCCTTGCATTTCCTTTTAAATTTTAAAATCATCTTGCCAATTGCTTCAGAAAACAAACTATTGCATTTTGATAGCTATTACATTTAACATGCAGATAATTAGAGGGGGAAATTAATATTTTTGTAATACTAAATCCAAGAACACAATTTTTACATTCATTGAAACTAAATTGACTTCATTAATTCTTGCTGTTATTTTTATATTTTATTGATCAAAATATTTTCTTCTATTTACTTTGCTTACAATTTGCTCTTACCTATGGCCTTTTAATGTGAATACTTAGATAATTCATTTTGTACTTGTTTTCTTCCCTCATGGAGGAAATAGAGCTATACATTTCCCTCTAAACACTGCTTTAGCTCCATCCTTTGAATTTTGTATGATGTGTTTTCATTTTTTGCTTAAAATGTGAAGTCTCTAGAGATAACAATAATATGTTGCACCTTTCAAAAAAAGCCAGAAGAAAGGATTTTTCAAAATTTTCACCATCAAGAAATGATGTTTGAGACATAAATACGTTTAACCTGATTTAAACATTACACAATGTATACATGTATCCAACATTACATGGGATGCCACTGATAAGTGTAATTTTGATGTCTTTCTATGTATCGGTTAAAAATAATTTAAAACGAAACAAATATTAAAATGTTTTTGAACAATGGAGTCTCAGTCCATTTTTCTTCAGGTATCCCTACTGAGTTCTGGAGGATGGCACATGGCTATGGTTGCATGTGGAAAACCCCCTGGTGGCACAGCGCAGGGCTTTATCCACCTGGTGAGGTCGGAGGTGTCCTTTGATGGTTCCATCATGCACACCCATTTTATGATCCACATACCTCTATGCCTTTCCTGTTTTGAAGATGAAAGCATGAGAATGGGAGAGAAAACTGCCAAGCAGGACATGAAACATACAGAAAGGTAATGGAGATCACAGAGGTAGAAAAGACCATTGAGCTCCCTGAGGACAAAACCCAGTTGTGTTTCCACTAAAGGTATAGTTGGCTTGCAGGAGAAGGAGGGCACTGGTATTTTCACTGCTTAACGATTGCTTTCTTCAAAACCCCTCTTATGGGGTCTTGGGTCTCGGCCACCTGGGTTCGAGGTGCTGTAGACAAGTACATGTGGCTGAGCCCTCTTCACCTGCTTTAGCTCTGCTCCAGCCCAACTCCAAAATGCACTTAAATATCCCCCAGTCATTTCAACTGTTAAAATAAAAAGCAGTTTGAGAGAAAAAACGGCTGTAGGCTTTATGTTTATAATTTACATGTAATATGTAACCATTAAGAAAAGCTTAAAAATATTCCAGAAAGTAAAAAAAAATAAAATAAGCAGAAGAAATCCAATTAACATCTTTTCTTCCCCACCTAAATAGGATTCTGGGCATTCTTTTGCATATTTATGTCTTCTTTTGTGAATTTTTTATCAAAGTTTTCTATAATTATGATGTTATAGAAAATATATTTTATCCTCCATTTTCCTGACACTATTGTGAAACTTAACAAAAATCATTTAGTGACTATTATTTCATCAAATAAATGTAAACTAATTTATGTAAACATTCCCTTTTTGTTTGTCATTTGGGTCATTTTCAAGAAATATAAATAACATTGTAAGGACGTCAGTTACTACATTTATTTATTTAGGTCTAATTCCTAAAACTGGAATTTGATGACCAAAAGGCTATACATGCTAATAATTCTTGACAAAATATTACTGAGTATTGCCAAAAGCAGGGCTTTGAATGAATTGCATTCTCATTTTTAAAATTAAAAAAAAATTCAGGTTTCAGTGTTTTATTTTTTTATCCTCTGATCAAATCTTTGTGATTTTTATTTAGGAAAAACTTCTGTATTAATTGGTTTATCTTCTTTTTTTCTCATATTCTTTATTGTATTTCTTTCTCTTCATATATGTACATATGTATTTGTGTATGTCTGTATTTTTGCCTCAATTTATTTTGCTGTTCTTGGAACTAGAGTGGAGATAAAAAAATCATTTTCTTTTCCAACTTCTTTTCCTTGACCCACATTAAGTATTGCCTTCAGAAATTGTGAAATATAAATTGTGGTGAATTTGAGGAAACTGAGTAGGATCGTGATCACAAGTCTGTGGTTGTTCAACAAGGAATGATGTGCATAAAACTTTCTTTAAATATGTATTTCTGCAGTGATTTACTATTTGAAATATTGGGTCTTTGACCACTCATCCTTCATTTATTTGTCAACTAATACGTAAAAGTGGACATGACACTTTCAGTCTAAAACTGAATTAGAATTGATGTCAGGTCAAGGGGAAGATGAAGGCTGATTAGGGTCTGGATATGATCCTTTCCTTCCTTGCTTTACCAAGAGTTTTCTTTCCTCCCTGGGGTCTTGCGTCCATGTCTGGACAACCAGAAGATCAATTTAATCATAATGGACTACTTTAGAGAGGCCAGGGATGAATCAGATGTGTGTTAAATTTCTCCCACTCATTAACTCAACTGCACTTCAGCACCATTGTTCACTGATGAGGAAACTGAGTCCCAAGAGGGCAAGAACTTGCTAGTGATTGAGCCGGAGTCAGTAATAGACCCGGTGTTTGCACTTGGGACTTTTCCCATGCCAGCATCCTTGTCCTTATCTTTTGAATCCATAGAAATGGAGGAACAGTGTGATCACAGTGAGCCTGAGCTTATAGCCACTCACACAGGCTCTTGTTGCTGGAGCCTGAGAGGTCTCTCCTTACCTTTGTGTATTGTGGTGCTCACAGCTTGGAGCATCACCTTTATTTGGTCTGTCAGACTGGTTGCTGGTGATCCTAAAGCTTTGTTGGAAATACTCACTTCCCTTGAGCCTTCCGAGGCTCCCCCTTCCCTTCCTGTGCATCCCAGAGGACAGCCTCACCAGATGTGATCTCCGTGCCCTTCTCTGTCTGTCACTGTCCTGCTAGACTCAGAGTTTCTCTAGGGTGGAAGCTGCCATGTATTCATTTGTCTGTCCCCAGGGATGACCTTGGGCAGAGGAGGGCATGGGGATAGAGTGCATGGGCAATCAAACCTTTTATCCTTTAACAAAAATCAAACAGAATAAATGTTTAATGCATAAGAAATGAAAGTGGGTGGGAAAGGAGCCATGAGCATCTGTCTTAAATGTGAATGAGCAAGATTTCTGGAGTCCAGTTGCAAGGACAGCACGAGAGGTGACAAGGGGAGAGGAGGACAGAAGAATGCTGCCCTGGGCCCTGGGGGACTTAGTCAGTCTCCCTGCAGCTTACCATACAATTGACTAAGTTGACCCATGAATAACCCCTTGCTGCTTAATTCTGTTTGATGGTGATTGGTTTGGGATAATACAGTCCAAAGATCAAGGAAAGCCCCCACTGAGGCTCCCTTATTAAATTACTTCGCTTTGGGTTTTGAGCATTGCCAAGCAAATCTTGTTATGAATTCTTCAATTACTTTCTTCTGCGATTTTCATAATTTGGTAGGGTAAGCTCTGGAATCAAACCAATATCCGTGCCATCATGCTAACTTTGATTATTTTCAAGCTCCTCATTAGAGAGAGTGGAGGATGTTGACTCCCCCTAAATCTGATTTTATTTTTCAGATTTCCTCTGTCCTATAATTTGCTTTGTACCCAGGTCTGATATGCTTCACCTTAGCTCTGGCTATAAATGTGGGCTGATTCTAATCTATTTGTTCCACTGAATATTATTGCTTTGGATTTTATGACTGAAGTTTTTACATTTTGAGGGGAATTGTTTTGTTATTTGATTACATTAAAACCAAGAAGCGATTGCTGATGAAAACAATTTTGATTTATTGTGTCAACTAGCTCATTGGCCGTTTTGGCTTAGCTTATTTTTTATTTCCATTTAGTTGGCATAATGTTGTTTTTCCAGGAACAAAAAAAGAGAAGGAATGGAATGACCATAACATCTATAAAGAAATGGGCATGTGTGTGGCATTGTGCTTATGCACTCTTCTGTAAAGGGAATTTTGTGGTATTTCCATTTTTCAGATAAGGGTTGCAAAACTCTGAAGAGTTAAACCATTTGACCACAGATTATCCAACTCTTTCTATCATCCTTGTTTTGTTTTTATTGCTGTTATTGTTTTCATTGTCATGATAATAATGGTTGACCTGTTAATGAAAATCCTTGACATTTGGTATTCCTAACACATGAAGAGTCTTCACATGGAAGAGAATTTGGAATTACTCTGTGTGACCCAGTTCCAGACCTCAGTTAGTTAGTGGGGAATGTGATGAAGAGAACTTTATAGAAACTCTAGGGACTTTACTGTCCCAGGCTGTGCAATAGAGCCTCCATCAGGGCAGGGGTTTGATCCAGTGCCCCTCCCAGGGCCCTTTAGTGGTTAACTTTATGATTCCCCCACTTGACAACTGTAAATCCTCATAGGTAGATCCCAGAGCTTATTCAGCTGTGCAGGATGACAGTCCCTTTGGATCTTTTTGGTCAGAGTGTGACTTATTTTGTAGCTTGTCAGTGTGCTGTAAGGCTGTAGGGAAAGCTCTGTCTCTCAAGGCTGACATTTTAGCAAAGGCCATAAAAGAATACTTAGCCACAATTATAGTTAGAGAATGAGGCTGTTCAACATAAACCCCTAGAGGTGGTCTCCCAACCCATTAAGGGATGTTCTTTTATATCAATTGTGAGCTCATGCAATTTTTCTGCTCTCTCTCCTTTCAGAATGTCAGATTTGCTAATTCCCAACAACCCTTTATGACTAGAGAAACATTAAGTGGAGGTTGATTCAGGTGGCAAAACCACCCTGGCCTCAGGGTGTAGTTTCATGGGTCTCACTTGAACTTTATCTCAACAAAGTCAGATGCTCAATTTAGAGAACATAGTGTAGTGAATAGAGTATGGGATCTGAGTCAATAAGAATCAGTTTTGGTTCTTGCATCTATCTTTTGCCAGTGTTATGGTTTAGATGTGAGGTATCCCCCAAAAGCTCCTGTGTGAGACAATGCAAGAAGGTTTAGAGGAGAAATGATTGAGTTATGAGAGTCTTAACCCAATCAGTGAATTAATCCTCTACAGGAATAACTGAGTGGTAACTGAAGGTTGGAGGAGGTGGCTCATTGGGGTGTGACTTTCGGGTACATATTTCATATCTGGCGAGTGGACTCTCTGTCCCTCTCTCTGCTTCCTGATCATCATGTGAGCCACTCCCTTCTGCCATACTCTTCTGCCATGATGTTCTGCCTTACCTCAAGCCCTGAGAAATGAAGCCAGCCTTCTATGTACTGAGACCTTTGAAACCATGAACCCCTAAATAAATAATTTTTTCCTCCCCTAAAATTGTTCTTCTCAGGTCTTTTAGTCACAGCAGTGATAAAGCTGACTAAAACAGAAATTGGTACCAGTACCAGGAGTGGGGTCATTGCTGTGACTAACCTGACAATGTGGTTTGTAAGCTTTTAGAGCTTTTTGAAATTGGTGGGAGGAATTTTGAGATGTTTAGCAGTGCGAGCTAGAAATGCTTTAGATTGTTGTAAGTGGAGCTTAATGGACAATTCTGGTGGGAGCTCAGAAGACCAGAATGCCAACAGGACTGTGCAGAGTAAAGACAGGGCTCATGAGCTTTTAGAAGAAAAGGAGGATACTGTTGATAATTGGAGTAGAGGTCATTCATGTTATGTATTGGTTCAGAAGTGGGCTGCATTTTTACCATGTCCTAAGACTTTCTGTGAGACTGATTTTAAAAAAAGATGAATTTCTTAATCTGGCAGAAGAAATTTCTAGACAGCATAGCATTCAGGCAATGGCACAAATATTGCTGGTGACTTTTACCCGAGTTTATTGTGATATATAGGAGCAAAAAAGAAAGCAGAAAGATTTTAAAAACCTGGACTTGAAAGGCAGGAATAAAAGCAGGGCTAAGAAAGTTGCAGTTGTTAAAGACATTACTACCACAAAGAAATACTAAAGACTTTGCCCAGAGACAGTAAGAAAGATGGCTTGAGGGCATCTCAGGAGCTGGTAAGACCACACCCATTTCAGGCTCAAGAAAGTCAAAGTAAAAATTCTCTTGAGAAGAGACCAGTGGGGCATCCTTCTTAGGGCCTGGGAAGTTTCTTCAATGTGTTCATCCACCCATACACTTAGAGGCTGCTGCAGCCAGGGTTCCTGGAGGCTTTCCTACTGCTCGAGATGGCAGCAGACCTTGGTGTCAAACACGTGGGGCTGTTCTGTAGGAATGCAGGATGCTAGAGTTAGGGGGTCATGGAGGCTTCCACCAAGATTTCAAAGGAAGGCCTGGGAGGCCAGGAAAAGTGAAGCAGGGTGGGAATCCCTGTGGACAGCCCCTGAGAGGGCAAAGAGTGGAGATGGGAGGAGGAAGCTGAAGCTGCAGTGGAGTCCCCAGAGATATAGAAATACCAATAACGTGGGACATCTTCCTAGGAAAGCCTCAGGAATTGAGCACAGACAAGCCAACAGAAAGGCCATTAAGGCTGCAGCCAACAAGGCTACAGGGTGGATCTACACAAGCCTTTTAGAGAGAGGATCAAGGATGCCATATGCTCCAGATGCTGGACACAGAACTACAGGGCTTGTTTGCCCAGCTGGATTTCAATCTTGCTTTGGTCCCATCCCGTTCTTCTACACCCCTATATTTCTGTACCTTCATATATTGGACACTTACAAATTGCTTTGCGGGAGCTCACCATGAAAGATTGCCTTGAGTCTCAGAGAAGACTTTGGTCTTGAACTTTTAGGTAATCTTGGAACAGTTTAGACTCTGGGGACTCTATGGTGCTTTGTCCATTTTGAGATGGTCATGAACTTTTGGGAGCCATGGGAGGAATGTTATGGTTTAAATATGAGGTGTCCCCAAAAAGCTCATATGTGAGACAATGCAAAGATTTAGAGGAGAAACAAATTGAATTATAAGAATCTTAACCCAATCAGTGAATTAATCCCCTGACAGGATTAACTGAGTGGTAACTGAAGGTGAGTAGGGTGTGGCTGGAGCAAGTGGGTCATCAGGTGCATGCCTTTGGGGGTATATATATCATGTTTCTGGCAAGTGGACTCTGTCTCTTTCTGATCATCATGTGAGCCACTTCCCTCTGTCACATTCTTCTGCCGTGACCTGCCTTTCCTTGAGCTCTGAGGAATGGAGCTGGTCTTCTATGTACTGAGACCTCTGAAACTGTAAGCCCCTAAGTAAACTTTCCTCCCCTAAAATTGTTCTTGTCAGGTCTTTAAGTCACAGCAACAAAAAAGCTGACTAAAACAGCCAGGTTACTTGACTCTTGAAAAATAAGAATAGTTATATTGGGTCTTCCCAGAGTCATTATAAAGATTAGAGGTGAGGTCAAGGCACTATGCCTTGCAGAGTGTATTTTAACACCTTAGTATTCAAAAGGTGAGCCTTGCTCACACAGCACCTGGGAACTTGTTAGAAATGTAAATTCTTAATCTTTGCCACAGGCAACTCGGATAGGAATCGATTTCCAGGATATACGAAGAACTCAAAAAGCTACACACACACACACACACACACACACAATAACCCAATCATTAAATGAGCAAAGAAACTAAACACACACTTTTCAAAAGAAGAAATATGAAGGTCAACAAATACATGAAAAAATATTCAATATCTCTAGTAATTAGAGATTAAATTAAAACTATACTGAGATTTCATCTCAGGCCAACCAACGACTGATGTGATCCTGCAATATGTATTATCAGAAAGATGAGAGATTATACTCCATTTATGTATGATCTATCAAAATGTACAAATGCATTCTACTGTCATGTAAAACTAATTAGAACAAATAAAAAAATTTTAAAAAGAATACAGGTAACAATAAATGTTGGTGAGGATGTGGGGAAAGGATACACTCATACATTGTTGATGGGACTGAAAATTAGTGCAACCACTCTGGAAAGCAGCATAGATGTCTCAAAAACTAGGAATGGAACCACCATTTGACCCAGTTATCCCACTCCTTGGTATAAATCCAAAGGAGTTGAAATCAGCATGCTCCAGTGACACAGCCAATTCACAATAACTAAGCTATGGAACCAACCTATATTCCCATCAACAGATGAATGGATAAAGAAATTGTGGTACATATACACAATGGAATATTACTGAGCCATAAAGAAGAATGACTTTATGACATTTGCCAGTAAATAAATGGGTCTGCAGACTATTGGCTAAATGAAATAAGCCAATCCCCCAAAACCAAGGTCAAATGTTTTCTCTGATATGTGGCTGCTAACCCATAATGTGGGATGGGGGGTGGATTAGAAGTTCAGTGGATTAGACAAAGGAGAATGACAGGAAGGGGGGTGGATAGAAATAGGAAAGATATAACTTTCCTATGTACATATATGAATAAAGCACAGTGAATCTCCACATCATATACATCCATAAGACTAGAATCCTAATTAGAATAAGATTTATTCCATGCCTGCATAAATATATCAAAACAGAATCTACTGTCATGTATAATAAAAAAGAACCAATTAAAAAAAGAAAAAATAATGTAAATTCTTTGACTTTGTTTCAAGTCTAATCAATCAGAAGCTGGGGATGGGGAGATTAACAATCTGTGTTCTAACATGACTTTGGGGTGATTCTTATGCCCTCTTGAGTGGGATTAACATTTGCTTAAGTCAGTGGTACTTATCATTACGATTATCGTTGTGTTTGTATTTGATTTATTCCTGAATTTTAGAAAGTGACTCTTAGCCATAGGCCAATAGTGCCCATTGATGCTGTCCCTGGAGCACAGCCCCTGGAGGAGACAGTAGGGTGGAGAGGGGTGGAGAGTGAACCTGGAGAGGCAGATGGGGCGTGGCTAGCTCAGGGTATACTGACCAAGGCCCTAGGCTTCTCAGATTCGAGACTTCCATGGTTCAGCTTTTAACTTAATCATTCATGCATATTTATTCAGCACTAAGTATATGCCGGAAATTATGCTAGGGGGAATGGACAGGATGGGCATGATCAAAGAACTTACATTCTTCCCTTTCTCTGTGTGTGTGTGTGTGTGTGTGTGCGCGCGCGCGGTGTGTTTTAGTCAGCTGTTTTGCTGCTGTGACTGAAGGACCCAACCAGAACAATTTTAGAGGAGAAAAATTTTATTTGGGGGTTCATAGTTTCAGAGGTCTCAGTCTATAGACAGCTGCCTCCATTACTTGGGGCTTGAGATGAAGCTGAATATCATGGCGAAAGAATGTGGTGGAGAAGAGTGGCTCACATCATGATCAGGAAGCAGAGAGAGACTCCACACACCATATACAAAATATATACCCCAAAGACATGCCTCCAACGGCCCAACTCCTCCAGCCACACCCTACCTGCCTTCAGTCTTCACTCAGTTAATCGCATCACAGACTACACCCACTGATTGGTTTAAGACTCTCATAACCGAATAATTTCTCCTCCAAACCTTCTTGCGTTGTTTCACACACAAGCTTTTGGAGGACACCTCACATCCAAAATATGACAGTGTGCATGCATGCATGAGTGTGTGTGTGTGTATGTGTGTGTCTGTGTACATGACACACACAGAGTGCCTGCCCAGCTTGTCCATGTGCTTTTTGAGATGTTTGACCACACAGGTACCTGTCCTCTGTGTTCCCTGAGTTTGTGTATTTGCCTCATTCACTTCTCTGGGATAGCATTTTTCATTCTGTATTCATTTTCCTTCATAATCTATTTCATATCTATGCAAACCCATTTACTCTTTCTTTTAGATCATTCTTAATTTTTCCCATTGAATAACTCTGATTAGATTATTGTTTATTATGGTCTTTGGGCAATTTAAAACTTTGACAAATCATTGGAAATCAATGTGTCCCTTTGCCCTGCCGAGGAGCTTGTTCATGGCTTCTAGTTTTGCCAACAATGTGCATTTCAGATTTCAAGAAAGAAGCCACTGGTTCTTCCAAGTTAGTTTTTTCTTTTCCTTTGTGTGAAACCGGATCTTTTTTGCTTGGAGATGTGACAAACCTCTCCCATTAGAACAATTCTTGGTTTACTAAGTAGGATTGTTTCTCCCAAGAGAGCCACAGGCCGCAGGGGGGAATGCAGCCATAATGCCTTCATCAGATCAGGGGCTCGAGGCAGATGTCTGTCATTAGCAAAATCTTGGCAGCAGAAGTGCCACACAAAACCAAACAAACCATGAGAACACAAGGCATTGCTCAGGGGGCTCCTTGTGGCTCTGTGGACTCCCGAGCTTGAACATAGCAGAGAGGAGAGACGCCTGCTGTCAGTGAGGTCTGGGGAGAAACACAAGCTGTGGAAATAGCTGATTCCACGACTTTGGGCACAATTTTTTCAAATCCTCGAGTTCCATGAATGAGTGGAATATGGGCACAGTTTTTACTATGGAAGTTTATCCTAAACCTTCCACAAGAATGAATGTCAAAGTACCAAGTAGAGAACTTTTCAGGAAGATATTCAGTGTGATTTTCCTTCGGAGTTTGTTTTCAGTAGCCCTGGTCTCTCCATCCTACACCTTTCCCTCTTCCATTTAGTACCCCAAATCAAGACCCTGAAGCCTTAATACTCTCTCCTTTTCTAAATTGGCTTTCAAGAGAAGAGCAGGGATCCATTGACCCATATCTCAACTTCAGCAGGCATCAGGATCACCTGGAGAGGTTCTCGAAGAGACTCTTGGACCCCTTCTCTTATGCAGTGCATCTCGTATGAGACCTGAGAATTTGTATTTCTTATTAATTTTCCAGTGATGCTGATGCAGCCTTTCCAGGGAACACACTTGGAGAACCACTAATCTATAGAATAGACTTTAAGAATGTTAAAGCTGGAGAGGACCTTAAGGATTGTCTGGGCTCCTCCTATAAATTATCAGTAATTGGGCCGAGACTGTGATCCAGTCTAACAGTCTTTCTAATTTACCAGGCTGATGATGGAGGACAATTTCAAGTGTTATTTATCCCAAGGCAATTGCATTCTAATCAGGATCCAAACTTGATGCTATGAGATGATGCTGGTGATGATTATCATGATCATGGGGATAATGCGTTATTGTTTGAGTTCTTGAATGTGTCGGAATGTTCCACACTGTCTTTCCCTGTGGCAAGCGTGTGAGGGGGGCATGCTCCTTCCTTGATGTGGGGCCAGTCGACTCAGACAACACAAGCGACTGACCAGGGATACTAAGGAATGCCCTGGGCTGCTTGTCTCCAAATCCTTTCACCAACATACTGTGCTGTGCTCTCTCTTTGAGCCAGAGTTGAACATTCTAGAAAGGAAGTTAAAGAACTGAGGAATAGGTCATCTAGGAGAAAAGGCATTAGTGACTTTTATTGTGATGGGAAGTCACCAGATGCTCCCCACTATTGATTATGTTACTGTAGGACACAGAGATAGCAGACTGGGACAAGCAATTATTGGCAGAAATCCTAGTTCCTGGCCCCTGGGAGCCATTTCCCCCTCCTATAGACTTGGGATGTCTCTATCCTCAGTCTTCCTGTTCCAGGTAACCTCACTGGAACAATCATGACCGACCTGCCAGGTTGCCTTTGGTATACACACTGAGGCAATCCCTCTATGTTGCTGTCCCTTTGGTTGTGACATCTCATTGTCCAGTTCCATCCTTTTCACTTGGAAGCCAGAAACCAAATTGATTTTCACCCCATGGCCACTTCAGGAAAGCAGCTTCTATGGCAATTGTTGGGAGCCCAGCTGTGATTTCTTGTCTACCCACTGAGCCTCTTCTGGTTTGCCACCTTTTGCTGGACCAAGATATGATCCTGATAAAGCATCATTATCTTGCTCTCCTTGGGTAGCAGGATTCCTTCAGCCTCCTGAGTTGGGCTTTTGTAGACAGCATCTAAGTGTCTTATGTTTTTATATCATTTTTGGTGACTTTTTTCCATTGTTCTGAAAGACCAGGGAAAGGTGGTCCCTATCTCCAGTGGAAGGAGAGAAACTTTCTGAACTTTTTATGGTTCTCCAGGTGGTTGACACCTGAGTTCTTTTCTGCCTCCTTGGGGGCTGTAGAGGTCATGTCTTTCTCACACTTACACTCACATGCAAAAATATATGCGTACACATTTGCATGCCCAAACCCAATCACACGATTCTTTAGTGCATAGCACTCCCACACCCACATGAATGATTTCTACACACATTCAAACACACTTCAAACATTCAAGTACACACTCTTTTGTACTCACACGCATTCTAATATGCATGTACCGGTATATGCATGCACATGCTCACATATGTATACATATTCACATACATACATACCTACAGATGCTGGCACATTCTCACATATATCCACTCACAGTCTCACATGCATACACACACCTGTGTTGCACTCACATACATTCCTCCACAATTACACACATGTACATAAAATTCACATACACTCATAGACTCACACACTTCATACATGCACACACATTCATGCATATGTTCTGCACAATCATAGAATGTGTTGTATGTGTTGTTGACTTGGTGAAGGTGGAGGAATGATTGGAAGGGGAGGAAGTGGTGGGAGGAAAGACATTTCAATTAAAACTGATAGATTGATCTTCTGAATCCCTCTGAGGACCAAAGGAAGCAGAAGGAAACAGCATGGGTTGCTGTTGTGCCTGGCACCATGCTTTGCATTCTGAAATTCATACTGTACAGTCCCCTTAGGAAGCAATCCTTAGCCACCGAGAATATAGGCTCACCAAAGAGTTGGATGGGGCAGGGGTTGCTTTCTTCCAGCACCCTGCTCCTCCGACTACTTGATGTTCAAGATATGAAGCTGAAGCTCTAAAATTACCCTTGTAGACATTAGCAATCACAAAAGAAAGAAAGAATCACAGAAGCACTGCAGGAAGCCTGGGCAACACAGAGATTTTTTTTTTTTCAAACCAACACCAACACAATTCACCATTTTAACACTGCCCAAAGATGACTGGTTAATATTTGATTCTTGATTTTGTTTTTTTCAATAATTTTAAAAGGTATCACCTATTGTAACAGGTTCTTTTAAGTGGTGTATTATTTATGTAGTAGAACCCTAAGCATTCACATATATTGCGGAATTTATTCTCATTAGAACTCTGTGAAGAATGGCCCTGTTTTATATCCAGTGGAACCCAGGCCCAGAGATGCTAAGCAACTCAGCTGAGTTTACACCACTGGCAAGCAATGGATTTGGAATTCAAATCCATGCAGTTAGACTCCAAAGCTCAGGCTGGCTCACATCTTGGGGCTAACTCACTCACTCCCTTCCTTCCTTCCTTCCTTCTTCCTTATCTTGTTTTTTTTTTTTTTTTAAACTGCAGATACCTCCCTTCAAAATCAATACTCTTAAAACATCATATTAATGGTAATATAATATTCTGTCATCTAATGCTATCATTTACCTAGTTCTCAATCGTTGAGCATTTAGATTGTTTCCAATTTCTTGCTAGTTTAAACAGAGCATGCAAGTATTGCTCTGAAAACTTCTTTTACAAACATCTTTTCAGAAACTGAATGATTCCATAGGATAAATCCTTAGGGGCATATTTGCTGCATATGCACATTTTAAAAGCTTTCAATTCTCCCCACCAAATTACCATTCCAGAAATATCATGCCAGCCCACACGCCCACCAGCAGGCTGTAAAATTGTCCTTTTCTCTGCAGATGGTCTGGGTTTTTCCTGTTGCATCTTGTGATTTGGCACAGTGCCTAATACAGGTACCACTGTAGCCAGGGTCCAGGCTGTGTGTGGCAGTGGTTGCCATTGTATGAACATCATGACCAGAGGAGCTAAGAATTAAGATACTTGGAAGTCCAGGTCTGTTTTGATAGAGTAAAGGATGGATACAAGGGGAGGCAGTGAGTGTGCCAAATGGATGGCTCCTGAACATGAAGATGTGTCAGGTTCCCAGAGAGTCCTCAGAGATGGTGCATACCCCTTCTCCCAGAGTGTCAGCAGTTCTGTGGACCACCTTTGTTCGTAAAGTTGGAGAAAAATAAGCACTGTCATTTACATGTGGTTTGATATCAGCAGCATCCCTGGGAAATGGTTCAAAGGCACCTGGAGATATTTCCCTAGTCTTCCCTTCCCAAGTCCAAGCAGGGCAGAGAGGAGAGCCTGGACTTCTATGGAGCCAGTTGGAACTCCACTCCTCACTATTTGAGCTTGTTTGGGATGAGTCAGTTTATTAACCTGAGCTTCAGCTTCTTCATCCGTAAAAGGGGCTGAATGTTCTGCCCTCGAGAATTAATTCCTTGGATGAAAACGGCCTCAGCACCGGAAGGGCCTGGCAAACAGCAGACGCCCCACACCTGGCCTGTACCTGGCACTGCTGTCACCGGGCTTCCTTCAGCACTTCATTCCAGTAGCATTTGTGACAGATATTGGCAGTACCGGCATTCTCATTTGAGGGACGAATATGTTTACTTGTCCTTTTCTTAAAGCAGTGAGGATGGAGTAGAAAAGTGTGAAGAGGTTCTTGTCTCAAAGGCTGATGTCTCTAAAAGTTTGTGCTCTGGAAAGGAGGGAAGCAGTGGAGCAATGAAAGTGACGTGGTGTCTTTTTACTACTTGTGGGGCAGTGGAGAGCAAGAAGCCCATCCAGCGTGGCAGCTCAATCGAGGTGTGTTTTCGGTGCCCAGCCTCCTTCCAATATAATATTGGGCTCTGGTGTTATGCCAGATGTGAAGAAGGATGCCTTAAGTGCTGGGGTCAGATACTCATGGTCTCAATTCTTTCCATTTGCAACCTCCAGTGTGCAGGAGGGAGAAGCGAGTGGACCTCAAGGATGGACTCAGATTATGCTTGCCAAGATGCTTGCTGGGAGACAAGCCAGGGCTGTTTTCTCTACCTGCTGTTGTCCTAGCATCCTGGGGATGGATACTCAGATGCCCTTGACTTTTTTCAATGCCACAGAAGTCCTTCCATCTATTCCTTTTATTTCTGTACTGATAGTTTCTGTTTTAATTGATTATTTCCTTTTAATGTTTAGAGATGAGGGAAAATGAAGCACTATTGATAAGCAGACCAAGATGTCAGGGGAGACTTTTTTTAAGTGCTTAAAGTTATATACATAGTTCTTCTATAGTCTCTATAATTACTATGTGTTACATGAGGTCTCATCACATTCAGGAACTACAATTTATTTAACTATTTCTTTAACTTCGAAAAATTTTTAAACTGGTTATGTGTTTACTTTTCAGATTTGAAGAACTTCTCATATATTTTAGATACATTTGGGTTACTTTATAGGTTAAATTCCAATTTGCCAGGGTAAAAGTTATGAGCAGCTTTAAATGTTCATGCTATGTGTTGTTGTATTACTTTCCATAGCATCATATCATTTTGTGATACTAATGACCATGAGGGATCATCTCATTTTGTCACAACCTCACCAACACTGGATATTATCAGCTTAAAAGAACCCAATGTGGAGGTAGATAAATTATTAAATTTCTAGGCAATAGTACCTTTCAGATGTCTACTTTCTTAAATGATCTTAATTCCTTCTCCTGCAGTCCTTGGAGAGGTCTGGGCTTGAGGTCCAGGATCCTAGGGGTAGTCCCAAGTGAGTCTCTGGGGCCACAAGGAACTGCCGGGCTGGGCCTTTATGTCCATCCTGGCTGTGCGTGGAGCCAAACACTTGGGAGGATGGAGTCTGGGCTATATCAACAGCCATTTCTCCAGCCCAATTTCCCATGGCCACATGACATGTGGCAAATAAATGATTGGAAATTCAAGTACATCTATTATAAATAGATGACCAGATAAAGGTCATTTAACCCATCAAAGAGGTGAATGACAGTGTTTCTGTTTTGTTTTACTAGTAGAATACAAATCTGTGGCATAGTTTTGGTCTTTAAGGTATAATGAAATAAATGTCAACCACCTATTTGTGAACAGCTCACATTCTATTGTCCTAGCTCTCAGACATCATCCTCTCGAATTCCCTATAGCTTCCTGGAAAGTAGGGAGAGACAGCATTGGGAGACACAGGAAGAAGGAAGTGGTATGAACAGGAAGTGGCAAAAATAGTGAATCTAAAGATCTACCGTGACACTTGATGGAGGGACTAGGATTACTACAGGAGGGTGGCCAGACTCAACCTTCTCTGTGACAACCACTAAGTGTTGCACCCAGCAAGAGAAGGCTGGATTCCAGCCTCCACTCTGTCAGCCCAAGAGCCTGAAAAAAAATCCTTAACAGAAAGGAGGAGTTAATAAAAACAAGGTAAGGACAGTGCCTCCTGGTGCAAGAGGTCACCAAATGGAGAAAGGTGGGAGGGGATAGATAGGCTGTCCCAATGATACTAAAGACTACATAAGAGATGGAGGCCCCAAAGAAGGCAGCTGAACTTAGGAGCAGAATGGGGGGAAATACCGAAACTCAAGAAGGGAGGAGGTGAGCTTGTGACAGGAGGGACAGAAAAGAGAGGAGACTTGACATATTAGCTGTCCCCCTTATGGGAAAGTCACATCTGTGGACAATAGTACAAAAAAGGAGGTGGATTCATAATTAATTATTAGGAGCTATATGGATAGCTGGTCTGACCCTACAAGGAAGAAGTGCATCTTTGAATTTTTGATGGGGGTTGGGGAAGGACAGAGATCATTCTGCAAGGGACAAGAGGTCTAAATAAGAGCAACAGAGCCATGGTATGTGAGGATGTTTGGACTTCTTGCAGGTGCAACTGAAATGTTCCTAACAGCACCATCAGACCTAAGAAGGCTAACATTGCATACAGGCTCTATGACACAACCAAAAGTGTGGGGAGACATCTGCAAGACCCAAAAAATTTCCCCTAGAAACTGATGGACTTGGGGATCCCAGAAGGAAGTTTTGGTTTGGCATTTAATTCAGTGTAGGGTTGAAAGAGGAGAGCTAAGAAGCTCTGGGATACTGAGAAAGTGAAGAAGAGATGTTAGGAATGAGAAGGATTTCACAAGGATGGAGCTGGAATCTGACCTGTCCCAGCTCAGTGGGAGTTCCCATCCCCAAATGCAGCTCATCTCCTTCTCCCAGCCCTTCTGCCTGGCACTTTCTGGTAGATCAGGAATCTCATCACACACTTCCTCAAGCAGATACAAGAAGAGTTGTAATAGGAAGATGAGTGTCTGAGGTAACCCACCAGATCAGGAAAGAGGCTTGTTCTCTCCCCTCTTCTCAAAGGCCTTCCTGATCAGCAGATGGAGGCAAGCATTGCCAGCCTTGTTTTCAGACGCATCCTCTTCCTTAGCTTAGTCCAGCAGGTCTGCAAATGCAACTTCCTTCGTGCAGCTCTGCTCACCTGCCCTGAGCCCAAACTGCAACCACAAATACTGTGGTTTGAAGGAATCCAGGTGCCCCATTACAGTGGCCACTGTGGGCTTTCTTCAGAGTCAGTTTTCACTTGATCTGAGCCAGCTTATTTCTTTTTGCCTTTTGGAACATCACTTGAAAGGTAGAAACGAAGCTGATCTTAATTCTTCCTTCAACATGACATGCCCTTTTGAAATTGTACAAATAACAGTGTCTGATTGTCATGTTGAATTGCGAGCATGGATGTGAAATGCTCCGAAATCTGACTGAAGCCAAATATTAGGTCATAAGTCAACATTTTGCTGAGAAACTTGGTTACTAAGAGGTTGAAAATTTATATCTTTTCATGAGAAAACTTGTTTGCCAGCAGGAAAAAATTCAAAGACTGTTATCTTTCTATGGGGAGGGAGAGAGATGTGTGTAATTTTGCAACCTGGGTCAAAATCCTTTAGGACTTCTGAAATTGGATTGGTTGAGGAATGAGACTTTGGTGTAATATTTGAATTGCTCCCTGAGGTGAAAGTCAATGGGTGGCACAGGTGTGTGTCATTTCTTACAAGGTGGTTGGGCAAAATTGTGTGAAACGCTAAGAGTAGCCTATTCTCACTGTAGGAGGTCACCTTCTGCCCACAAATCCTTCTGATGCAGAGAATATGACAAGAAAATGAGCCATCTTGGGCCATAAGCACTTAGGGTCTTGAAAGAAGTAAAATCCTGATCTTCATCTAAGTGGCTATGACAGTCCTTGGAAAAATCCTGGTGGACATGAAGACAACTGAACAATACTCTCCACAGTGCCACAAAGCCTGTAGCTTACCAGCTTGGCCTATTTTTGTCTGTGATGCTTCAGTCCTATTACCAAGCCCACACTGAGGTCTTCCAGCCTTTATCGTGTGAGCCACAGTAGGAGGGAAGAAAAGGCAAAGAGGCATCTGCGGCTCACAAAAGAGTGAAAACCAGGAGTTTTGCTGCATTAAGAACATCACACACTATTTTAAGAAGGCCAAGTGACAATGTCTAGTTCGCATTTCCTTCCAAAAAAAGTAAAGCAGCTCACATTCCCTCTTGAGTGCCCAAACTCTAGTGAAAGTTCCAACTGTGGCTCAAGATAGAATTGAACTTCTACTAGAAATGAGTGTGATGGAGTAGGACTTTAGCTATGGCTTCAGGCAAATTCCTGATGGAAAAATTTGCACTACTGCACTACATGGAAATATTGGCACTAGAAACCTGTTCCTATACATGTATGCGTATGTGCACAGATGTGTGTATGTGCACAGATGTGTGTATGTGCATGTGTGCCACTGTGACCCATCTCCAGCTCTTCTTCTTCACCCCTCTCATGAGATGTACTGTAGGTATCTGGAGCCCACATATCTTTTTATATGTAACCAAAATGAGTGGCATCAACCAATGGTGGCATTTGTATGGCAGAAAATGGTAGGAAGGTTTGCTGTGCTTTCTTGTGGACTGAATCCTACCACTGACATGTCTCACTACTTGGAACTCACATAGCAGGTCATGTGCCTGCCTGACTTCATGATGATTTTTGGTCTTTCAGGCAAAGAAGGGGAATTATGCGTTTCTGTGGGATGTGGCCGTGGTGGAGTATGCAGCCCTGACAGATGACGACTGCTCGGTGACTGTCATCGGCAACAGCATTAGCAGCAAGGGCTATGGGATTGCCCTGCAGCATGGCAGCCCCTACAGGGACCTCTTCTCTCAGAGGTAGGCATGGTCAATAAGGCTCCAACAGTCTCTGGACTGCAACAGCTGAGAAATGGAAAATAACTTCCCTGGGAAGATAAGAACCAATATTAACTCATGTAATCATCACATCTTCCTAAGCACCAACAATGTACCAGTAGGTCCTTCACCCACTTCCAACTAGCTCATGTGAAGGTGTTGGGATAAAAATAGAAATATTTAACCCCTTCCCGTGAAAATGCATAGTACCAGTGGAACTGTGATGTGAGCAGGCAGTACCAGCCGGGGCATAAGTGCAAAGGCAAGTCATCCTCAGGTTTGGAGGCAGAGGAGAGCATCTGACCAGACCCAGGAGATGCAGAAAGACTTCCAAGAGGTGGTGACACCTGAGGTTTCAGGGAGGAGTAGGAGTTAGCTAAAGAAATGAATAATAAATAGGATCTGGGAAGGGCCTAATAATCACTTTTAAAGACCAATATATCTGCAAAGTGTTAATCATCCATGTGGAGGATTAAAAAAAAAAACCAGAATCAGAAAATCAAAAGGTTTCCTCATTCATCTGGATTGTGTGGTGGGAGGTTCCTGGTCCAGGGAGTTGCTGTCTCGGGAGTGGACCTAGCCATGCTCTATGGAGAGAGGACAGGTGCTCAACACTGGCCTCTTCCCCAACTTCTCAGGATCCAAATGCAGATTTCTAAGTCATCTTCTGGAATTAACTCTGGAAATTAATATATTAGCAAAAGGGGTATTGGGGAGAAAGTGGGGAGCAAGGCTATACAGACAGGAAGGTTCCAGCTTTGGCAAAGTGAATGGATACCCTCCACCAGAAATGAATCCAGTGTGCCTCGTTTTTATTTGCCTGTTTAGCTTCCTATGTGATTTGCTGGTGTGAACCCATCCCTTGAGACTGCCCAGCTTTTACCCTTGGACATGGTCAGGTTTCCAAGTGCTCAATCTAAGCACCTGGACTGCTTGTTTGAGAAGTATCCTACCCCTGTTTTTTGACACAGGCGCTTACCTTGGTCCTTGGCCAGGTGACCTGGCCTTAGCCATGGAGAGTGGAACCCAAGGTCATGGGTAAACTCAGTGGGCTTTTCCCAGTAGTCAGCCTACCAACAGGATCTCCTACCCCCAATGGCACCTAAGCCTTGGGCCTTCCACTTGCACATGTCTATGAGGTGGCATCCTGTTGGCAGAATGGGGTGGAATTGCAGAGCCCAGAGAGAAAGCCCTAAAGGCAAGCTCTGGCTTGGTCCACCAAAATTCCAAAAGTATCAGGAGTATCCAAGTGAAGAGACTGGCATAGTGCCAGGCTTAGGCACAAGTCTCAGTTGCCTGATTAATGATGAACACCATCACTGAGGAGTGCCCACTTGGAGGGCAAAAGTTCTTAGAGATCATCTGTTTCACATCCTGCAGCTCAGAGAGGGTAACTGCCACCTGTGATTGCTTGGTCAGCTTCTGGTAGAGTAGGGATTAGAGTCCAGGCCTCCTGAGCCCCAGGGCATGCATACGTTGCTGTTAGATCTCCAAACCCTACTTCTACACTTCTCCCACCTCCTAGATGTCTAGATTGGGTCTTTCTTCTGCTCATAAGTACATAAGCTTCAGCCCCATCCAGGAAAGGCTGAGGAGGAAGGCTTGCAACCAGTTCAATAAGTGTCTTGTTTGCAAAACTGGAAAAAGGGGTAGAACTAATGAAGGTAAATGAGGCTTTGCAGTTTTCTCTAGAATTTCATCAAGTATACACTGTGTGCCTCACTCTGTTCCCTGGATCAGAGAGCAATGACAAGAGAAACGGAGAAGTAGTAATTTATCAATTGTTAGATTAAAGGCATGAAGAAAGGCTGCCTTCCCTCCAGGATTTAGAACACGTTGGTGTTCTTGCAGTTACTGTAGTTGATTTTCCTAGATAGGCGTCTCAGGGTGACTGCACAGACAATCAACTTGAGAGCATCTCTGTGGAACAGACAAGGGAGCCTGTGGGACCAATGCAGCAGTGACACCAAGAAATGGAATCATGGAAGTGAAAAGTCCAAAATAGGTCGCAGGAGGGCATGAAAATTCTCAATCTGGGAGTAGGGAGGGGTATAGTTGCTCCTCTCCAATATCAGAAGGCTCGCTGAGACTTTTATAAGGTCCAGAAGGCAGTGGACCAAGATCAGCTTGGGGATGTGGGATGGCAGAGAGGCAGGCTAACCCTGGAACAGGCCTGCACATGATCTGTCCACTCAGTTACTGAGAGGTCTTTCCACAAAACTCCTCCCAGAGACCCTGTGGGTTTCTCCCTCCCATCCCAGTGGTCACCATTCGCAAAAGTGGCTAGTCCAGTTTACATGTCATCCTGGAAAAAGGTAATTTTATCCCTCTCTGCTTTCACCAGAAGCCTGTGTGCTCTCTGACTATAAGTAAGTTTCCCAGTGGGCTGTGCAGGTCTCCTGCAGTATTGTTATCTGCCTCCATATTGAAGCCCCTCCTGGGCAGGCAGCATCCTCCACCCAACAGACAGATGTCTAATTTGAGGGAACGCATAGGCTCAAGTTTTCAACTTACTATTGCCACAGGTTCTACAAGAGGTTCTCTTGTTTGGTATGTGAAAAACTGTGAGCTGCCTTAGCGTGGGTGTGTCCAGAGCAGTGAAGGGGGCTGGTCCAAGTCCATGCACCATGCCATTGACAGAAAAAGAGTCCGTGCATAAATAGCAGGTCCCAGCCTTATCTGGAACTGCTATAACTGTCTTTCCCTTCATACTGGGAGCTAAGCTCTTCCCTTTCTTTGGCAGAGAACAGGATGTAGATATATGTGTGAGTGGTGGGGATTATGTGCTGTAACAGGTCTGCCGACCACAGCATGTGGAATGGGCATTCAATAAATGTTTAGCAACTTAATAGCCATTTATTGAGCACCTACTGTGTAGCAGGCTCCACAACTATTGAATAAAAGAAAGCACCTGCAATTATATCTGTCTGGAAAATAGAACAACTGGCTTCAGGAAATGGCTATTATCTCTCTGGCTTCCTCATAAGCAGGAGTATAGATTATTGTGGTGTGCATGAGCTTAGCCTTCTTTCTAGAAAGTGTTTTTGTGCTGGTGACTTGTCTTTCCTTTTGCTTCCATATTTAAATTTCCTTTTTGTTTGTTTTTGTTTTATTCTATGATTTTCCATAAATTGGCTTACATTCTTTCTGGAATAAGACTGGGCAGGAAAGAGGCATGCCATTATAGGAAGCCAAAATAAGGAGTCATCAAATCAAGCAGCCCACCTGATGGTACACCAGAGCTGCCAGTGAGTGGAGGAGAGGGGATCCAACCTCATGATCTGGCCAGAGCCTTACCATCCCCTTGACCAGAAACTTAGCCTGAGAGAATTCCCTGTGATTCCAAAAAGAGGAAGGTCTTCCCGATCAGGATGACCCGATCAGAAAAGCAGCATTGCCACTTTCTAATTGCAACTTTCGGCAAATCATCTAGATCCCAAACCTCAGGTCTTTAAGGAGTAAAATAGACCTAATAAGAACTGCTCTACAGGTTGTTATGAGGATCAAACAGTGTAACACGATTTATCCCTACTGTGTTCTCAGTGAGAGGTAGGTCATGTCAATACTGGCCCTGTCAAGCTGAAGGTCAATACAGCTATCAGACTGTGCATTTACTAATCCTTTTTTTGTGGAACCCTCATTACTTGCTAGGTCTTGAGCTAGCTAGGTCAGTTGACCTAATCTCAGATTTTAGTGCTAAGAGAGCCAAAGTTGAAAGGTTCAGCATCTGGATATGACCTGATGTCCATCAGAGCAGAGTTTATGTCCACAAACCCAAAGCTCTTTTGTCTCCAAGATGAACTGATAGTTCAGTCACTAACCTTTTCCAGGGTCCAACTATCCTGCATATCTGGCACTGGGGTTCCTGTAACTTCCAGAAATCTCAACCTACTCAACCCTGCCAGAAGAGCAATAGCTAAGGCCAGTGGACATACAGAACAGACATGTAGCTTCCTTCACATGATAGGATCCATGTGAAACACTGAGTGAGACACTGCCATTGCCCAATTAATCATGAAGTGTGCCATGTAATAGAGCTATGGTGCTCAGATACATGCCAAGCATGACCCCAAATGACACAAATGAATGTGTGAAGCATGCATTTGTCTCAACAACCAAGGCCCTCCATACACAGCCACCTTCTAAGTATTTTGTGCTCATTAGTGCACAGCACATCAAGAACTCACCATAGCCATTTTAGTTTAGGCTACTTTTCATTATTTAATGAATGTGTTCCTGCATTGATTGACAAAACAAACATCCGCTGATGGTCTTTGCTGTGCTAACCACTGTGCACGTGAAGTAGAAAGCATAGGAAGTAATGCACACTCCATGCCCTAAGCCCATACCTTACTCATCCAGTGGGAAGCAGCAGTCTGTGTTAGAAAAATGAGGTTGCTGAGGCTTAACAGGAGCATGGATCTTGTCTAGGGCCATTCGGCTGAGATCCGGTGTCCCCAAAGCCCGTTCTTTGCACTGAGTCAAGTTTTTCCTAGCCAGTGAGAGGCTACCCCATATTGGGCTTATGATTCTGATATGTCAGAGGACACTGTCAAGTTGTCACCCTTTGTCTCCTTCTGATGCAAGCCCAAGTAGGTTCACTGAGCACAGCCTTACACCTGTGGCCACAGCTAAGAAAGGCTGCACAAATCGTTTCATTGAGCACCCTCTGGCATGAGGAATTGCTGCTGCTTGTGCACTCCCAGAGGCTCAGGAGGTCCTGCAGATATTGTTAGCTGAATACATCATCATGGACCAGGCTCAAAGAGCTCTGCTCCCCAAATGGTAGAGCCTGGGTATTTGGAATCTACCAGCTACCACTGACTTGTGGTTTGGACCCTTGGGTCACAGAGGGAATCCTCAAAATACCACAGTTAAAGAAGACCACCGTGGGGAAATCTAAGACCAGTAGAGGTTGCCCCACTGCTGCATACGTTATAAAATCCAGACTCCCTCCCATGGCCTCTCAGAACTCACATCTGGACCTTGCTTACTTTGTTCTCTTCATCTCAGGCCACCCTCCTTCTCACTCACTCTACAGCCTCACTGGCCATATTCCAGCTTCTTACACATGGACAGTCACACATAGTTCTGGTCTCAGGAAGGTTCTTCCTCCCCGCATTGGATGCCAACTGTGACAACCTCACAGTGACTTCGGCAAGATGTATCACCTCTCTGTGCCTCATTTTCCTTCTTGGCAAAAATGAGAAAATAGGAATGACCATCTTAAAGTGTTGACATGAGGATTCAAGACTCTGTGCCAAGCACTTAGGATACTCCCCGACACAGAATTTGTTAGGCCATGTGAAATACTTCATGACTATCTGTCCTTCAGGTTTTCACTAACCTGTCACCTCGCCCTCCACGAGGTCTACCTCAATCCTCCAGTCTAAGCCATCTGCCTCCATGGTGTGCCATTTCCTGGCACCTTTACTCTCATTTTGTTTATCACGGCTTCTGTCCTTCTGTTAACTACTCTAATTGTTTTAAGGTGGGTGTTTGTGTCTCTAGACCACAAGTGTCTCAGCACTGAACATTGTGCTTGTCTTGGTTCAGAAACTCCTCAAATCAAATGAATAAAAGAAGATTTTTTGTGAATCCTAGTGGGAGAGACTTGGGATACACAGGTTAAGTACCCCTTATCCCAAATGCATAGGACCAGAAGTGTTTCAGATTTTGGATTTTAACCAATTTTGGAATATTTACATATATGTAATGAGATATCTAGGGAATGGGCCCTAACTCTGAACCTGAAATTCACTTACGTTTCACATGTATTTTCTACACATTAGGATAATTTCATACAATAATTTAAATAATTTTGTGAGTGAAACAAAGTATACAAAATATACACTGAACCATCAGAGGTTAGGTGTGGAATTTTGCCTTTGTGATATGTCAGTGCTCACAAAATGTCAGATTTTAGAGCATTTCAGATTTCAAATTTTGGGATTAGGGCTGTTCAACCTGTAGTATTGAGGTTTGAAAGAAATCTTTATTGTGATCATGAGCATTCTAAATTGACAGTCTGGTTCACTTTTGTATTTCCCAGTTTCTTCCTGAGCACCTACTCCACCATCATGTGAAGGGCCTTATGTGCTTTGCTGTTGAACGTTGTCCATGGGCAATGGACAGGGTGGGAGAGAGCAGCACGGTTGTTGAGAACGACAGAGACAGGACCCGATATGTGTTTGAGGAAGAGCTCTGCCTGCAGGGTGCAGGATTTCATGATGTCAGTGGCCATGGCTCACCTGGGTTGTGTCTTGCAGGATCCTGGAGCTGCAGGACACAGGGGACCTGGATGTGCTCAAGCAGAAGTGGTGGCCACACACAGGCCGCTGTGACCTCACCAGCCACTCCAGCGCCCAGGCCGATGGCAAATCCCTCAAGCTACACAGTTTTGCCGGGGTCTTCTGCATCCTGGCCATTGGCCTCCTCCTCGCCTGCCTGGTGGCTGCCTTGGAGTTGTGGTGGAACAGTAACCGGTGCCACCAGGAAACGCCCAAAGAGGTCTGTACCCTCCCCATTCCATAGCTGAAAGGCAGGAGGGTCACATTGGGCCATTTGGTGGGTGGCTTTCTTCTAGTCAGCATTTACTCTGGTCTGGAGACAGTGGTGTTTTTATATAGGGGGATTGTGTCACGGTTTCATTTTGTTTTTAAAGGAAGAGAAAAACTATAGGGGATATTTTCGTGTTTGAAAAAAGTGCGGAGGTGCCATCCATGGCCACTAAAGTCCTGTATTTATCTATAGAGCAGGTACAGCGTGGGCAGCGCCAGAGAGCCCTTCCCCACCCTGCCCCGCCCATGTGCCTCCACCCTGACCTGGAGAGACCACCTGTAGGGTAAGAGAGGAGCCGCATCCCTTCCCAGTTCTCTTGACTTCTCACCAGGGGCCATGGGGCCCTTCTCCCCAGTGTGTGAGGGGGATCCCTGCCTCTTCCACCACCCCTGCCCCCTCTGTCCCTCCTCCTTGCAGGCCCACTTTTGCCCACATCCCTCCTGGGTGCAGCCACCTCAGAGGACTCTAGGCCCCGAGCACACTTCCCTTCCTGGGTGCCCACCACAAGTTGATTCTGTCCCTCCACACTTCCTTCTCATTGGGGGTTTGCTCTTCTTCCAGTTCATTTCTTAACAAACAAAATAAAGTTTTCCTGAGGGTCCCTTGGAAATGATTCCTTTAAATGAGGCGACAAGGAGTGCCATGCAGTAATGATGCTCTGCCGTCAGAAACCTGCACAGGGCATCTGTGACCCGAGTTCAGCCACTCCATCCAGGGTTGTCACTACCTGCCGCATATACCTCAGCAACATCCAGGATCACAGCTTTGCCGACAAATTCTGCTGGGGCCAAAAGTTGTAAATCCCAAACAGGAAATAGTAAAGCAAATGGCATCGAGTCCAAGAGCACTCCTTTTAAAAAAAATAAGTTTTGCCTCTTTTTGTTTTTTCTTGAGGCACAGGTGGCACACGCCAAGTTCATAAAATGGCAGTGGGTCAAGGGGAAACACAAATAAACTGGGGTGGGAAAGCAAAACAACCAGGAGGAGGTAAGAGCTGGCTGGATCCTTCTGAGCCTGATTTAGGGTTGGGAGTTGGTGCCTTTGAACATAAAGGATGAGTCATCCTGGCCATCATCTCTGTAGTCTGGAGTGATTGTCTGGCCACACCCTCATTCATCAATCTGTCCCTGGCAAGGACAGTGGTGTCTCTTCTGACTCTCCATTCATCCTAGGCAGTGAGATCTCTGTCATCTGCATTCTTTTCTCTGGAAGGAGGGCACTGCTAAGCCAGTGGATCTGAAATGTCCTGGTGACATCCACCTTCCTCTCTGCTTTCTGTACACCTCCATATGAAGAAATGTGAGGTCGGATTCTGCCACCACCTTCATGGCTCTCCCGTCACTCCTGGACCTCAAGAGGGGAGGAAGGAAAAAGTTGGAGGAATATTCACTGAAAATAACTGTTAATGGTTTCCATCCCAAGTTTTTATTGCAACTGGAAAATTTGTATTAAGTCACAGAGCGGGACCATGAATTATTCTGATGAGTTATTTTAAGGAAGAGTCACATATCTCTGGAGCTGGTGCTCATGTCGGCCCCTTCCATCCCATGGCCAGGGCACCTTCACCTGCTGTCACCATCTAGGTGTATGTGTGCAGAAGCATCTGTAGGCAGCCATATATGGGAGAGACACTAGCTGACTCCCATTGTAGTCACTGCCTATGTGTTTTTTTTAGGGTTTGAATTTTTCCTAACTCTGCCACCTGATTTCCTGTGCACAGACACCCCTTGGGTCAAAGGAACAGGGGAGGGTCTCCAGGTGGGCACACATTGCAATGTCATGGAGGTGGCTGTCATGGCTGGTGTGAGCAGGGAGGGGGTTCCACACACAGGCTCAAGTTCAAGCCTGTCACATATCTTCTGTGAACCAGATGCAGGGAGAGACTGTCCTCTGAACTGGAAGTCCTTGTCTGCTGTCAGTCCTGCCCCTTCACAGCCCCTAGTTTAGTGGTAGTTCCAGTCTGAACCACCCAGAATTAATTGTCATGGTTTATGTGTGTGTGTGTGTGTGTGTGTGTGTGTGTGTGTGTGTGTGTGTGT
>JAJEJO010001556.1:456455-490121 GCA_020662805.1 Glaucomys volans
TGTGTGTGTGTGTGTGTGTGTGTGTGTGTGTGTGTGTGTGTGTGTGTTCATGCATACTTGCAGGGGAAAAGAGGGGGTTGTGTGGGGGTTAACTGATTGTTAGAGAAACAGATACAAAGTTGGAGGCAAAAAGAGAGACCAGGAGACCAAGAGATGATCAAGCTGGCAGGTATAGCAGCTCCTTTCTTGCCAGTAAAGCATCTTATCTTCCTTTCTAGCTTCTGCATAACTCCAGGGTCTTAGGTATGAGAGGATGCATGTACTATTCTGCTACCAAAATGTGGACCTTTCTGCCCTAGCTGCCAGTCTGCTTCCAGATAGGAATGAAAACTGATGGAGAGGCAGGGGCATTTCTGCCCCTTCTGGTGTTGCTAAGAAGGGCTGCAAGGAAACATTCCATCTTTTTCCAGGGTTTATGGGTTTCCAATTTTCAAGAGAAGTCTCTTCTTCCACCCTTCCCCCTTCTATAAGCTTGCCAGGCCCTCCCCTCAGGATGCTTACCTCCTCATGGGCAGATGGGGTGGAGAGCTCCCCAGGCAGTCTTTATCCTGTTGATGGAGGTGTCCTGAAGTGAGCAATGAGGACCGCCAAAGCACAGAGTAGTGCCTAGTCTAGCGAGGGCATGGGGGCCCAGAGGAGGTAAGAGTAAAGGTTAGTGAAGATTTCTTGGGGCTTGGGGATGTTAGTACAGAGTGTTGAAGAACTGGTACAAATCACAGCTAAAGATGAGATCAGAAGTTGCATTTTGAGCAGGATGAGCAAAGGGTTAGCAAGGATTGTGGGCATGAGGAAGATGCTGGCTAAAAGAAGGAGCAGGAACTGCTCCAAAGGTTTAAATGCCAGGCTGAGGGGTTTAGACCTGCTCATGTAGTGAGCAGGTAGCAGGAAAAGGGGCTGAAGTGACAGTATTTTAGGACCATGTATTTAAAACCTTAGAAAAATGATGATGGTATTCAATTTAGATCTACTTTGTGTTACTGGTTGCCCGTGTTTTATGGAGCAGCATTTGCAATTAGGTGAGAGTGTCTGGTTCCCCTTAGAATATTTCATTTTGGAGCATTGGCCGTATTTCTTAGAGCCCGAAACCTGTCTGTGGGTGGAGCCCAAGCTGTGTTTAATGGCTTTCACTGGGATGTCTTCAGTTTAGATACCTACTTGGGGAAGAGTAGTAATGTGCGTTCAACCCCTTAATATTCATGTGCCTCCAAGATCATATTTTTTCTAAGGAATCAGACAATTATGTAGTTACCCAATGCAGGTGAGTGCACCAAGCTCTGAGGATGCAGTAAAGAGCTACCCACTAGATTTATGGGGGATGTGGAGTCATTGCTCTGAGAATAAAATATTCATGAAATAAAGATGAGAACTGCACAAATGGGAAATGACATGAAGAGTGAGAGATGAATCATCCATCACTGAGCTGGAAACTTGGAATTCTGGTTGCTTCCTGCCTTGCCTGCCCTCCTCTGTCCCATGCTTCCATGCAGACAGGAGCTGAAGGAAGCCAGAGTGGCTGGGTGGTAGGGTTCTGAGTCACAGTTGGACCCTCTTTCTGGCCTTTGAGCCATCATCTGTCTGCATGCCCCCTATATGCTGCTCTCCATGGAAGACTGGATCCTAGGGACCCTCCCTTCAACTTCATAACCTTTTCTGTCTTCACTTCTTTTATGCCGTCTTCTACTCCTGGAAGAGATTTTCTCTTCTGCACCTATTCTCTCTTGATATATGTTGACACAACAGTGTTGCACTGAGGATTACAACTAGAAATAATGTGTAAAGTGAGTTAAAGATGCATGTGGTCTAAGATCGTGCTTGGTTAATGGTGACTGGGGGCTCGTCCCTCCAGAGGACTTGAGGATGGACAGTGAGGGATGTGGTGGAGGAAAAACCCACCTCAGGGTATCTTCCCTGTGCTAGAAAAATTTCATGTTATCTTAACATTCTTCCACAACTTTCAAGAAAGACATCTTTATCCCTGGAGAAGTGGGATTCAGAAACGGTGAGGGCAGAGCTAAGAAGTGACTGGTGTATCTGCCTACATGCACCTGCTGTCTCACAGAGGCAAGCTCGCCAAAGGGTCAGGACTCTGAGCTGTGTTCAGGATCCTGGCTTCTTACTTAGTACTTCCTAGAGGATTTTGGAATGAGGAGTGTCACTCAGTTCTTCTTAGGCTGGGCTTCTGGCCAGGCATCTATATCATCTACATTCTCTGAACCTCAGTTTCTCTGCTCTGCTGAACGCTAAACCTGGCACCACAGTTACACAGCTGAGATTAGACAGCTTGGATAGTGAGCATGCTTGTTTCAATCCTTAGCTCAGGACCCTCCAGTAATAAGGCACTGACCACTTATTATGCACCAATGTATATCTCAAAACCTAGCCAAACCTCTCTGCCTGTAGCCACAGGTCACCTCCCTTGTTGGGTGTGATTCCATATTACCAGTCATTCATATTACCTTGACTGTCACTAGGTCAAGTCTGCCAGCACCTCCTTACTTTTCTATTCCCATCACTTTGTCTACTCTCTGGAACATGGAAGCTCTCGTTAAGGGGTGATGAATATAATTGAACTATTGAGCAACTTCTGTGTCCCAGAAACCAAAGATAAATGCTTTACCAAGAACATTAGCTCATCTGATAGTAGGAGCTCAAAAGTATTTATTGAATGAATGAACCAGTCTGGACTCCTATAAAGAAAATGTTATTCATGTTAAATTGTTGTGTAATCATTGCAGCTGGATCAATGGCTTTCAATTCTGGCTGCACATCAGAGGTGATTAATTCTAGAGCTTTTTAGAAATACAGATGCTTGGATTCCATTTCCCAGAGGATCGCATTATGGAGATCCAAACACCTGTAATTTCTAAAATCTACACATGTGCTTCTGATATCCTGCCAAGGATGAAAACCTTCCACCAAGGTGTTCACTAACTTTCAAGGTGAGTTTGGGAATATACAGCCTGGCATAGTGGAAAAGAGGCCAGGTTTTGGAGCCAAGTGGACATGAGCTCTGATTCTGATGCTCCACTAGTCATAGAATTCTATTGCCTTTAGCAGGTCACTTCATTCCTAGCCCCAGTGTACTCCTCTGCATTTCTGCTTCTCCCACCTGTGATGTGAAGTGATTGTCATGATGCTTTAAAAAATTGCCCATCCTCTTCTGAGATCACTTCATTGACCTAGCGTTTAGTTTCTTGGCTTTTATCCAGTTATGCCTCTCAGACCCCCAACCCAGCCTAAGTTTGTGGAGCAACACTTAAGAATACCACACTGGTGCCATTTTTCCCAGCCATTGGGTCTCATTTACCACCTGGTTGGTCTCAGTGGTAGTGGGAGCACATTGCCAACAACCATCCCAGTCAGATGGGAAGTCCCTCATCCCTAATTTTGTTCCTGCCCAACTTAAAGCAGGAGCTGCTGGACTCCAAACAAAGTCAGTTCTAACGAGTCCCATGCGTAAGAGGCTGTTACATAGATGATAGTTTAGTTAATTACCGTTTTCCAATACACTGGATTATTTCCACGTTGGTGAACAGCAACTTAATTACAGAACTTTATCTCTCTGCAAGACAATGCCTGAGAGAGGTTCCCCAATAACGTCTGCTGTGCAGCTGTCCTCATGTTTAATATGGGGTGAGAAATACAGAACTGGAATCCAGCCGATAGGTGGGTAAACGCAGTCAATGAACTTTATGTCATATTCAGGGATGTTTGACTAGGTCAGTTACCTACAGTAGATTAATGAAGGCAGCAATAAGTTTCCAGGTCTCTTTCCACAGCTGTCATTACCTGGTTGAACACCGAAACCTTGGGATAATGAGGATGTAAACTGATGTAGTTCACATAAAAAAAAGCCCATTATTTGAATTTGCATAACATTATAGAATGCACCATTTTGTCTAAAAGATGGATAATTATTCAAATCACTCCTGCCTCTTGCCTTGAGTAAGCTGATTATTGTTCTCTCCTCTTTCCTTGGCCAGAAATGCAGAAGGTGCAACCAGACATGACCCTGTGTGTGCTAAATCTGTGGCCCCAGGTGATGCAAGAAGACAAAGCTTCCGGGGCCTCCAAATGAGACAGTCTTAGGGTCTCTGCTCCTCACTTCTGGCCCCTATAGACAGTGAGAGGAGCAGGCAACTTAGAGGACACACCGTGAGACTTAGAATCAGGCTGCATTTGCTTTCTAGGGAGGTCAGGGAGGCATGTGTCTAAGTCCTATTCTTTTTCTTGTCTAGTTAAACAGCCAATATAGGAGGCTCCTAACGGCACCCTCTTCTCCCAGCATTTGCAATGGTGTTAGTGCTACCTGAATAATGGAATTTGAATAAAAGAGGTCCCACTGGTGTGGAGAGGTTGGATTCTTGACAGCCATTTGGCATGGGAAGCTCTCCCTGGGAAATTTGTTCAATTGATGTGGACATTTTTGGGTGTCCTGACGTGGAGAGGTTAAAAGGCTAATGAATAACCACAATTGGGAGTTGATTCCTACTGCATGGTTTTGCAATCCTTGCCAATGATACATCCGTCCTTAATTTGAGACAGGGAAAAAATATATGGGTGTAAGAAACTATTTATTCGAGAAGTTCTTCCCTTAAGAAATACTGACTTGAAGGTAATTGGCCATCTCTGTAAAACTCCCTGGGTTGGTCTTTATTCTGAGAGATTTGAAAATACCTGATAACTGCTCACAGCTGCATTTAGGCTGCTGGATCGGTGTCTGCCCTGCCTCTTTTGCAATCCACCACCCTTTCCACCTTCTGTCCCTTGTGTATCAGTGGTGAAGGCATTCATCTCAGACACCTACCTTGCTCACATCTTTCTGCAGGGGGTTTGGTTGGTCTTCTCACTCAAAGCTCTTCATGTTTGTTTTTCTGGCATTAGGTAGAGAGGAGTCTTTTCTTTTTGCCTCCTATTTCTAATTCTCTGCCTCCCTGTAGCCTTCCTGGACAGTAAGTTGTCCTTCCTCTCTCTCCAAAACCTGACAAAATAGGAAGTCCTCCTGATCACCTGTTCTGGCCTAATACTCAACTGACTCTGAGAAGAAGGGCCAACTTTTCTATTCCACCTGCCAGAATTCAGTGAACACAGCTGGGACACTTGTTCCCTGCTGCAAATTAGTCTACTTTTAAACTTTATTTTCTTCCATTCCCAAAGGAGACCTAAAGGGTGGAAGAGAAAATAGAAAGGAGGAAAAGGAAAGATCATGTAACTTACCAATTCTTCCAAAGATCCCCAGGAATACCTGATTGTCAGTTTTCGTTCTATGGAATGAAAGGCTCTACAGTGAGGGAACTCAGCTTAGTCTAGGCTTCTCCAAGCATTGCTGGTTGCAGAGAAGGGATAGCTATTTCATTAAACCCTGAAAATATTTGAAATTATCTCAATGTGTCTAGCTTCCAGGCTGTCTGCTACCAGTCTTGTGCCCTTTGTACTTTCTAAGATGAAAAAAAAGGTCTTTGAATACAAATATGTACCAAAATGGTATTGACACTGGTTTTGGCTAATGTAGATGGAGAAGCTATGTCCTGTACCAGAAGCTTCACAGGAGCTTGAAGCAGCCATGACAAGAGTGGAGTTATAAGCTTCATGATGGGCAGAGCCAGAGTTTGTTCAGAGGCCCAGGAGCCAGAACATAAAGCTGGGTGAAGCACTACTGCTGGACTGAATGAAACACCAACCATTTTCCACCTCTAAACTCTTCATTCAGGATTCAGATTCAGTCCTTTTGTCCTTGTTTGGGTCGTAGGCCTGCCTCTTGGGTAGATGAACAGGTTACCTGCCAATTTGTTATCCAGTGAAAATAGTAAAACAAAACAAAATGATCATTTGTTTTTAGTCAGCTTTTTTGTTGCTGCAACCAAAAGACCCGACAAGAACAATCTTAAAGAAGAAACAGTTTATTTGGTGCTCATGGTTTCAGAGATCTCAGTCCATAGATGTCCAACTCCTTTGCTGTAGGCCTGAGATGAGGCCGAACATCATTGTGGAAGGGTGTGGAGAAGGAAGGCATCTCAGGACCTGGCAACAAAGAAGTGGAGAGAGAGAGAGAGCTCCACTTGCTAGGCAAAATACATGCCCCAAAGGCATGCCCTCAGTGATCCTACCTCCTCCAGCCACGCCCTACCTGCCAACAATAAATCCATAAATGGATCAATCTACTATTAGGTCAAAACTCTCATAATCTAATCATCCACCTCTGAAAATCCTTGAAAATCTTACACATGAACTTTTGGGGGACATTTCATATCTAAACCATAACAATTTACTATAGAAGAGATCACTGATACTAAGTGGCTCCAAGACACTAATGCCCCAAGTAACAGTTATAAGATACTATTATTAACAATAGTTCTACATGAAAAAATAAAAACAAAATAGATAAAGCACACAAAAGTGGGGAAGGTTGCACAGAGCTGGCTCAATTGTGGTATAAGGTAATTAAGAAAAGAACTTGAATTTGGCTTGTAATTTATGGATGGTCCCTGATTTACTGAGGTTCATGGTTTTCAACTTTATGGTAGTGCAAAAGCAATATGCATTTGGTAGAAATTCGAATTTTGAACTTCTGGTCAACACTACATGGGACCATACTTTCTGGTAATGCTGGGCAGCAGTGGTGAGCTACAGCTCGCTGTCAACCACGTGATCGTGAGTCAAAGCAACGGTTTCGCTAAGCTGTGATGTTTGCTATGTTAGGTATATTAAAGGCATTTTCAATTTATGATATTTTTCAACTTACAATGACTTATTAGTGTTTAACCTCATAAGTTGAGAAACATTGTAGTATAAACTTTTGAAGAAGACATTGAAAGCATTTCATGAATGATATTTAGCTAGGCAAAGTAGAGTCCCTATGCCCTCCAAACACTGCCCTCAAATTCACCCATGACTTTTGCCACCCAGAGGTGTTCTCAATTCAGAGTTGGTTTCTCAGCATCAAAAGAGCTGAGTTCTGCTTATGTGGGACTTTAGGTTGTTGGAATCTTGGCTCTGCCTTAGGGACTTGCCAAGGTTTTGGGCTGTCACTTCTATCTATGACACCAAGCCGAATTCCATTGCCCTCCTTCCATCTCTGACTCATGTGCTTTCTTACTATCAAATTTCTCCCTGGGATGGAATGAGTTCTCCATTACTTTATGAAGGTTGTCTGTTTTCTTGCTGTGGAAGAGGTTCTGAGAATGACAGTAGGTATCCTACTAGAAGCCAAGCGCTATGTGCCAGCTATGAACCTCACAACGGTATAGAGAGCTGTGGTCCCCCCTTTCTCCACTCTAGGGAGTGATGGGGTAAGGAGTGAATAACAGGGCACTTCAGTTCTTTGCCTGCCCAAGAAATGCTGAGTTAAATCTTTCTGGTGTTTTGTCCTATGGTTGGCAGGATGAAGGGGAAACTCATGTCAGTCATTCAGGGAGGCCTCCTTCTAGGGCAATTCCTCTGCCCTCATCCCTGTGGGAGCTCAAAGCAGTCACTGGAACAACCCTCATTTTTCATGGATCCCTCTTTTTCCTTCTGAAAGCATCCTAAACTTCTTGGTATTTCTAACACCTTTATAAGGTGGACAGGGGTTGGGTTCCTCTCTCCAGTATTTGATGTCAGCATAAGACCCCATGGAAGGTTGTGTCTTGGAAATGAGCTTTGACATGGTATTTCTCTTGGAGTTTTCCCTTAGCATCAGTCATCATCTTGCCTGGCACATGGGTATTCGGCAGTCTACAAACAGAACTGTAGCTACTAACCACATGTAGGAGCTGGCATAGCTCTTGGGGCCACCTGGTCTCCATCCCTCTCTACAAAGGGGAAACCAAGAAATTAGATGACATCTCCCTTGAGCTTTCAAGCAGTATGGCCAGCATGACTAAAATTATAGGTAAATCACCCAGTTTTTTTTTTTTTTTTTTGGAAAAGAATGCTATTGGTTTTCTTTTCTTTTCTTTCTTTCTTGAGCAAATAAACAACCAAGCAATCTTATGTGATGTCACCCTCCATGGTGAGATAATATCATGGGGATCACCCATCTGGGTAGCCTCAGGTCCTCATGACACCAGGAGAGTCGGCTGACCCTAAGGAAGTCCCTGTTCTCACTGTCTCCCTCTTCATCCCCATCCAGAAAACCATATACCATTAGGACAGATAGGGACACGTTCCCCTCCTGGTCTCCCTGGACATGCTGTACATGGAGAAAAGAGGTCACTGATGAAGCAGGATTCTTCTCCTGCTCCAGGCTTCCAGGCTGCCCTGAACACTCATGGGGCTTGTGACTCTGGTGAGGTCATTGAGGTCTGGTGAGGTCATACCTGAAACTGAACCTCCTTTGGGACAAAGCAAAGGTGATCTTTTCAGGCCTTTGAGTGTTCTGAGCTCTAAATGGCAAATGAATGGGCCATACTAGAGACTCAAGGACCATTCCCTGTATTCCCTTGGGACTCCATTTATATCCTTCCTCTGTTAGTTCTTTCTTCAAAGCATCTTGCCACAAGGGTTGCCTCCGTGTGTGGAAGTGTTGAATATAGAGAAGAACGATGCCACCAAGGTCTGCTGGCAGGGATTTGCTACACAAGTATTAGTGTCCTCCTCTCTAGGATTCCCCATCTAGGTGAAGGGAGGTGGGAGCAATGGGGGATACTCACTGTCCAGCAGACTGAACAGGCCTAGTGCCTCCAGGTATCCAGAGTTTGCAACAAGTCAGCCTCGACTCACTCTTAAGGCTTCACCTGACCTTCCTGTGCTTTCTCTCCAGGACAAAGAGGTGAATCTGGAGCAGGTGCATCGACGCATGAACAGCCTCATGGATGAAGACATTGCTCACAAGCAGATTTCCCCTGCATCTATTGAGCTCTCAGCCCTAGAGATGGGGGGCCTGGCTCCCAGCCAGGCCTTGGAGCCAACGCGGGAGTACCAGAACACCCAGCTCTCCGTCAGCACCTTTCTGCCAGAGCAAAGCAGCCACGGCACCAGCCGGACACTCTCGTCAGGGCCCAGCAGCAACCTGCCGCTGCCGCTGAGCAGCTCTGCCACCATGCCCTCCATTCAGTGCAAACACAGGTCGCCCAACGGGGGGCTGTTCCGACAGAGCCCGGTGAAGACCCCCATCCCCATGTCCTTCCAGCCCGTGCCTGGAGGCGTCCTTCCAGAGGCTCTGGACACCTCCCATGGCACCTCCATCTGACCGCGCCGCCTGCCCTCCCGCCCGCCCACCCACCCGACCAGCAGAGCTTTTTAATACAAGAAAACAACAACACAAACCACACAAATACACACACACACACACACACACACACACACACAACACAGAGACTCTTTCATTTTTCTTGTACATATGTGTAAATAATGACAGAATGGAGTGGGGTAAAAGTGTATTTTGAATATTCCCAATTTTCGAAGTCAGTAAAAAAAAACACAAAAACTGTATGAATGACTTTGTAAATTTTGTTCTATATGAATAAAAAGGCAAATTACTTGTGATCATTCTGAAGTGCCAAAGGAGCCCCCTGTTCCTGGGCCTTTCTGAGGGCAGGAAGGGCAATCAGATAAGGGGCCCCTTCCTGCTGGGGAGAAGGAAGACGAGGAACCCCAGTGCTGCTTGCTGCCGTGCCCCACGGCTCCCACTTGGTTCCTTTGCTCCTGGGCCCTCCTTCCTCCCATAGTCCCCTTGGGTAGATAAAGAGTGAGTCTGGACCCAGCATTGGCCTGGTGCATTGGGTCACTGTACTGTAGGGTTATCCACAGTTCTGTGAGCCTGGCACTTAGGAGGTGTCCTGGCCAATCCAGTTCAAGATGGTGACCACACCATGAGTCACAGTGTGTAGGTGCAGCTGCCCCGTGAGCCCCAGAGAAGCTGCCCATATTGAGGTAATAGTCTCTGATGCCAATTTGTTCGAATATCATCCTGTTGGTCTTGTTTTTGTTTAATTTTCTTTTCCTACTTAGAAGAATCAGCCAGTGAAAGACTATGGCAGAAGGAGGGCAGGTCCCATCATTGCCTGGGCCAAGGTGGGAATGGCCTGGTGGAAGGTACTTAGGGATAAGGAGTATGTATGGTTGGTGAGGTAGACCGTGTGAGGTGGAAGGATGACAGGTCAGGTAATGGAAGGCTATTCTCTTGGGGTTGGATCATGGCCCCAGGTGAGAGAGGAAAGTGGTCACAGGAGCAGGGAGTAGAAGCATTGTGGTTTCAGAGAAAAGAATCCTGCTGGAAGGAGTTAGGGAGGTGCCCCCAGGTGATGGGCAATCTGGGAATCAGAGAAGAGGACCTTGACCCATAGCAGTAAAGCATAACTGTAATGTGAAGACAAATGTTTCCCATCCTCTAGGGAACTTGCTTTAAGACCCAAAATCAGAGGCTCATCAGGAAGTTGACCAAACAGGGCCAGATATCACATGAGTTCTCCCTCTTGGTTTCAACACCTTCTCAGACCAGAAATCCTCAGAAAGTGATCAAGCTCACAGCAAGAGCCCTCTAGGGTGAGATCATCTTATGTCTTCTGAGATCCCCAGGTCTATTCCTGAGCTAGTGAAGTTGCTGGAAACCCTGTGTCCTAAAACCAGGACAATCCAAAGGCCTAACCTGCCTCCATCACCCTTTCTAGGGCAACTAAACCTCAGACCCAGAGAAAAAACCATCAGGAGTAGGTAATGGGGGGGTGGGTCTGAGATACTTCTTCAGTCCCTCCTCTTATGAAAACAAAGGTGGTTCTGATCTCCTAACCTGTCAGGACAGGGAACACAGTCCACATACAGCACAGAGGAGGGCAGGGCTCCTACCCCAGCATGAATCAGGAAGCCAAAGTCTGAGTCCTGAAGACATACAAAGTTCTATTGCTTGCTTCTCCATATCTCTATAGAGTTACTGGAGAGAAGTACTTATGACGGTGATAATTAGCTCCCAATTTATTTCTTTCCTGAAATCCTGAGTGACATGATTGAGCAGTAAGGAATGGCTACATCACACCACCAGCTAAAAGCATCCCAGGGAAGAGAGTGTTTATAATTACATTATTTATCTTTGGGTGCTGAGAATGGCCTGATACTAGCATTATTGAGGTGATCCATTGACAGCTCTCCAATCAGAGAATGTGGAGCTTGGAACCAGGCACGCATAACAGAGCCTAGGGTGGCTACCACCACCCCAGGGAACAGCAGGCTTGTTTTCTTTCCATCAGCATTATGGGGGACCTACACTGGATGGTCAAGTTTTCATATATATACTCTCTCTATTTTTAAAATCAAACTGAGATCTCACTGCCTTATGTCACACCCAAGTCTGTTTTTTTTTCCCCCCCTGAGATGACCGATCTTCTGAGGTATATCATGGATATAGGTGTCTTCTTGGACAGCTTTGCTTAGAATGGGTATCAGGGAGGGAGAGAGATGGAGCGTGTGTGTGTGTGTGTGTGTGTGTGTGTGTGAGAGAGAGAGAGAGAGAGAGAGAGAGAGAGAGAGAGAGAGAGAAAACCAGCATCTTTGAGGGAAAAGAACACTGCTTCTAAAATTCCCTTACACCTCCTGGTGTTATTCTTCATCGTGTTTATGTTGTGTTTTTTGAATTTCTTACCCTTGGCATGAGGGGAAATGATTGACATTCAAGCAAGTTCTCTAGGGGGAAAACAACAACAAACAACAACAAAACCTGAATCTTCCCAACTCAGATTTTGGTGTCAGCTCAGAATGTATCTTTTTTTCATGCTTTGCTCTTTGGATTTATAACTCTGTTTAGATGATTCCATACATTTTAGGTATATTTTGTGCCTTCAGACACTGCAAATAATAATCAGCATTTGGATTAAAGTTGTTTAATAATAAAACTTGTCTGCTCCCTACGCTCTTATTCTCTGGGATGAAGAAATGCCGTCTGCTTGTTTCCAGGTGTGCTGTGGGCACGTCCTGAATTCTGGCTCATTGGCATGCAAGTCGTTAGAGAAACTCATCTCTCCAGGTGCTTCTCCGATATGCCTGGGGCAGTGGACATGTCCTCCTCACCAATTGTATATTCAGGGTCCACTGATATCGACAGTGTGAAGGCTGGGCTGGGCAGCAATTTTAAGTTTTGAAACTTAACAGTTTGCTTTAAAATGTTGGGCTTTTGGAAGACTCTTAGGAAGAATTGGGCCATAATATATAATACATGACAAACACGTTTTTATATGTCAGCTGACTTTGTCTCTCTTCTACACTCACTCTGAACCCAGATACCTGGCTTCCCTGTGCTTAGGTCTTGGGAACTGTCATTCTTGGAGGACCTCTCCGGTTTGACTTCTTTTTTTTTTTTAACTGCATATCATTTGCATTTTTTTTATTTATTTCTTTTCCGGTTGTACACAAAGTAGAATCATACAATTTGCCTATTCATACTTCTTGACATTTGGCCTTTATAGTGGCTGTGGGTACCTTTCTCCCTTGGACATGTCCTACACTCAGACATCTCTGTAGGTCTGGAATCTTCTTTCACTGGCAGATACACATGCTTCCTCACCCCACCTACGGCATCCCAAATGTCCACTTTGGTGTCTGGACCTTCTTAGTGTAAACAGCCCTGTTCTCAGCCTTGGGGTAAATCATGCTGATCTGGACAGTCACATTTTCATGATGCAGATCTCAACTTCTGGGAACTGAAAGGAGAATGCCTGGCTGTTTTTCTTCTACCTCTGCAACACTGATGGCTTCTCTAATCTTGTGAAGATTGGGTGGGGGGACAGGGGACAAATCTTCCCAGACTTTCTGTACAGACAGATGAGGCTGAACAAGAGAAGCTACAGGAACTCCCCCCAAAGGGCTTGTTTTCCTAAGAAAAAGCAGCCTGGTTCCTAATTTCTAAATTCCACAAACCATGCCAAGGCAAAACTAATTCTGTATCTAATCTTTGTCTTTTCAAACTCTGAAAGAGGAGCAAGGACACATAAAAGAAAGACCACTAGGTCTAAAGGCCATGATGACATGGTGAAATATTTTAGTCCTATGGCCCATGCCTTTTCATTTTAACAACCATTTAATTTAATAATACATACTAGAAATATTATTAAATATTTTAAAATATTACATTTAATAATTATATTTGAGATGTCATTAAAAACTATTAAATATTTCATTTAATAATAGAGATGGACATTATTTAAAGGATAACTTGGGTCTTCTTGCAATTTTCTGCTTCCAAGGCTAAGGAGCTGGTTAATCACATGCCTCTGCCTTTGTCTTCAGTAAATTTTCATTCCTGTAAGTACAAGTTCATGAATTAGCATCTATGTCTTAAAGCCTTGTATTGTGCTCCTAGCTTTGGCAACACAAGATTAGATAAAAGCTCAAAAATTTTTAACCGACCTTTCTTTGTTATTATTACAATAAAAGAGGGAGCATATGTCTGTTTCTAATGTAACATTTTTTACATTTTTTACCTTTTATTTCATGCCATTAGTATTTTTAATAAATGAAATTATGTTTGATTCTTATCCTCACCTCTCATACCTAGAAACTCTAGATAAATACCTCTTTCCTGTGCCAATAATTTTAATCACTGCCTTATTTTTTTCCTTAGTGGTGTTTTAGAAAGTTTATTTGTGAGAGAAATGCATATATTCCAGATAAATCAGAAGAATTAATAGTCACTGCCTACAAAAAAAGGAAAGGATAACTGTCAATAAACTTATCATCCTCAACCCCCACAGTTTTCATTCTTTCATCTCTGAACTTGATTGACATTGAATGCTGAGTTCCAAAGGGAGTAGGAAGAAAAACTCAAGCTACTGAAATTTCCAATGACAAGGGCCAGGGATTTGGAAGAAGGGTCACTAAATAGTCCCTAATCACTTAGGGTGAGCTACCAAATGTGATTCAAGGAGAGCTCAGCTGCTAACAGATTCTAGCATACAGTTGCCAGGAGCAACCAGGTCTCCATGCACAAAGAAAAACAAACTATTCATCAATACACTTAGAGTTATTGGTTCTTGAAAAAATAGACACATACACACCTCTGTGCACAGTCATGCACAAAAACCCAGGACTATGCAGACATACCCTATCAGGCACACACATGTAGAGTTTAAAAGCACATACTAAGGTACATAAGTGCTGCAAGCAGGTGGAGTTCTCTTCATCAGAGCTGGGAAACGGGGTCCAGGGGAGGAAAGAGGCTTTTTGAGGGCTCTCTGCTCAGTGCACAGTTTCAATGCAACAATCAACCAAGCAGTGCTCTGCAATCAGCCACAGGGGAAAGAGGTGCACATCCTGCAAAGTGGCCTCTCTCCTGCCAGGCATCCTGGTGTGCACAGCCAGCACTCCTGCCACTGATTCCTTGCTCTGAAGTCCTGATTTTCTACCAGAATCCCTGAAATATGTGGAGAAGTTCCAAACATCCTCCAAGGCATCCTAATTATTCCCAAATAGGAAGATCCATAATTGCATCTATATCAGTGACCATTTGTTGATCAGGTATTGTGTTCCAGGGAATGTACTGTAATCTCTACATATAAACACTCTCTTATTCTCAGTTCAGCCATGAAAGCTAGAAATTATTGTATAAAAGTTATAGATAGGGAAACCAAAAGTCAGAAAAGAATGGTTCTGAAGTAAGTGGGACAGTATAGTCATTCACACCCTCATCTGTTTGATTCTGAAATTCATGCTGTAGTTGCAGCTGGCTCTTTTGTAGCAGGATGCATGCCCACTGTGCCTCACCTACTGGTCCCTTGTGGTCTTCTCTGTCCCAAGGCACAGTGTCACCAGTACCAAGATAGGTCTCCCAGACTATCTTCTTTCTGGTGACTTCAAGGTGTGTGGGTGAGAATCTGCTTGTGCTCTTGTGGTGGCTGTGGCTAGTGTGGGCTAAAAGGATTGTTTCTAACCACAGAGTTGAGTTAGATCTGCTTCCATGAAACTACCTCACCCAGGCAGATATCAGAGTCCACCAGGTTTACTCAGAAAATGGGCAGTTCCTCCAAATGTATCTCTTCTCCTTGGATCCCCAAGGAGCATCCCTTCCTTCAGAAGGTAAACTCTGTATCAGGCCAAGGGAGGATCTAGGGACCGCTAATTCTCCAAAGAGCTCTGGGAGTCTTGTTCAGAGTAGAAATTTCCTCCCCTAAAGTCTCTAGATAGACCTCAGATGTGCCAAGAACTCTCTATAATTGTTTGCCAAATTGGAGAGCGTGTTTTTTTGCCCCAGGAATGGGTTCATATCTTTCAATAAATTCTAAAGATTCTCTTAAGAAAGATCTAAGCCATTACCCTTAAGAGTTGGGAGTTAGGCAAGCCTCTACGTCTCACTCCCTCAGCGTTGGTGTTTAGGTGTAATCCCATTTTGGTGTCCATCTGAGGTAGAAAACAAAACAGTACCCACAGAGCGAAAGGAATATAGGAAATGCAAGGCAGATGGGCCCCCTGGGGCTTTGACCCTGAGGTGGACAAGTCCACTGGCAAGGCACATCAGGAACTACAAGAAGCACAGGTGATGGGGTGTTGCTGGTGCCCTGGTCCTGGTACAAAGGGAGATGGCCAAGACAAAGAAAGCAAAGGGGTATATATTGAAAGTGGCAAGACCTGGACCAGAATTCAAATTCTGGTAATAATTGGCAGTGACATCTTGAGCACATTCTTTTTTATGTCCTTGTGTCTCCCTCCTTCATTCATGTGTTAATGACAATAATGTTTTTTGTGGGAATTTCATAGTAATCATAGCAATAGCTTGCCATTATTGAGAGTTTACTATGTTCCACGAATCACCTCATTAGATCCTACTATTATTGTATGCAATTGCCAATTAGGAAAATGAGAGAAATTCAATGATTTGCTTACATGGTGTGTCAGATCAACATCCATAACAAAATGCCATAGACAGCGTGGCTTGTAAACAACAGAAATATTTTTATCACAGCTCTGGAGTCCAAGGTCAAGGCACTGACTCAGTGGCTAGGGAGTGCTCATTTCCTGGCTCATAGATGGTGACCTCTCATTGTGTCCTCACATGCTGGAAAGGGCATGGAAGCTATCGAGATTCCTTTTTAAAGGGAACTGTTCACCTCACAAAAGCACCATGTCCTCATATCATCATCTTGGGGAGTTCGGGTTCCAACATGAATTATGAGGGTCCACAAACATGCAGACCGGAGCACAGGGAAGAGATGTGCTCCTCAGGCAGCCTGAGTTGTTGATGTACTACTTCACGTGTGCAAGTGTCAGCAGGGGGCTGGGACACGTGGGCACCTTCTCTTATTTTCCTAGGTCTGGCTTCCTGGGCAAGGGGTGCAGGAAAATGGGATCAGTGTTGCTTAGAGACAAATGCTGCATATCAATAAGTGAGCCCTGGTTTTCATTTTCTCTGGACTTCACAGCTTTATAATCTTCGATTTGAAGTGATGGGGATGAATTCACAAGCCTACCTGTGATCTACGGTTTCTAGAATGGACTTTTTCTAGTTCATAAACTCTTCTCTTCTGACAACTGAACTTTTTTTTGGAAACTAGACAGATCCCAAAGGCCATAGCTGGCTTCTGACAAGAAAGGACATGCTTGCCTTTGCTGCATGGAAGCCAAATTACTTTTTTTTTTTTTTTTCTGAATCAGGGTGGATCCAAATGAACCCCCCAGAAAGCTCATTCAGTAGGTCAGACTGGGGCCAAACAGATGTAGATTAAAATCTGGTTTTTACCACTCACTACATGGGTTGCTTTGGTTTTATCACTATCTGCTCTGTCCCCTCAGTTGTAGAAAGGATCCTGAGTCCTGAGCTTTGTTGAGGATCAGCAATAATGTAGATCAGATGCTTTACAAATATGTTCTCATAAATGGCCATTCTTGTGGTGATTTGCACACCTACAGCACCCTGTCTCTGGGATGAGCTACTCAGCCTTTGACCTTAGTCAGTCAACTCATCTGGCATTCACACACAGACTCTTTCCTTCCAGCTAGGGCAGAAGCTAGAGTTGTCTTCCAGGACAGACAAAAACAGCATTTCCGTCCCAACCCCAGAACTGGCATGCTTGCTTTATACCCCATCCTTGTCCTACTGTGAACTGACAGTGCCAGCAGCCCTCACCTCTGTTACTGAGACCCACTCAGGCAAAAATTCTGATTGTTCCCAAAAAGCAAATGGAAAGTAGCCTGGCTTAGCTGGAGAGGAATGATTTAATTGTGAGCCATTCAGTCAATGCCTTCTCAATTCCAGGCATACTCATGATGGAATGCAGATGAGAAGTAGGCTCGGGGAGATGGCATTTCAAAGTGGAAGGAGGCATTGATGAGTCCTCTGGAGTATGGTTGGATGGGTAAGGTTCATGATCAGATACTCCATAAAACAACAGAACTTCAGGGACTTCCTGAAGTGATAGGAAGTCACCTGCTTCCAAGGTGGGACCCAATTTCCTTCTGTTTTATGGAAAAAGTAGATGCATATATCAGGAGCCATAAGGAGTAGGTGTGCTGGGATGATTTGACTCTTACTATGTGTGTATTTGTTTTACTACTTCTGCCTCTACTTGAGGCCTGAAGCCCACAGTGGTTGAATCTTGTTCAGTCAGCAACATGTCACCTGGGCCAGCTAAATTACCTCATGTAGATGGTGCTTATTGCCTTTGGGAGAAAATGACAAAGTGGACTCCCATATCAGTAAAGATCCTGAAGGGTAAGAAAGAGAGCATATTGACGCAGAGGGATTTGAAGAGAGAAACTATTTGTGAAGACATACACAGGGAAGGATAAATCACAAGGAGAACAGAGAAGCCTTGGGCTAAAAACAGTAGTGCACCCTACAACTTTAAGGCCTGCCAGAGCAGGAGGAAGGAGCAGCCTCCCAACTGTGAAAAGGCTGCACTGCCAGAGCTGAGTCTGGTGCCAGGGATGAGCAATCCAATGGTCACCCACAAGCAGAGAGTTAGGAGATCACATACTCTGACACCATCAGTCTCCTCCCCTTAGTCATTGGTCTCGCCAAAGCCCAAGAGCAGAGGACAAGGGAGTCCACTGAGGCAGTTCACAATGACCAACCTCCCAGAAGCAAGATGGAGAAGGATGGAGAACAGTTATGATAAGGAGAGGTCTGTGAGGGAGAAATTTAAAAAATTCAAAATGGCAGGGCACATAGGGGGAAAAAAGGCAATTTACAAAGATTATATACCTATCATCTTCTGGGAGAATTAACTCATTCTTCCCCTGGAACATTCAGAAATCTCTTTTTGACAAATGCAGAAAATGAGATTTATGGTAATAAAGTGGTTTGCTCAAGGTTGGACTTCCCTTTGTGTTCAGAGATACAGACACAAGTCAACCAGGTAAAGGATCACCTCCTCAGATGCCTCAGTCACCGAAGAGTGCAAACTTGAGGTTGAGGGCAGGCAGAATGGAATGCGTGGCACTTGTTCTGGTTTGGATAAGAAGTGTCCCCAAAGGCTTGTGTAGTAAGGTGTGGTCCCCAGTGCAGCAATGTTCAGAGTTTGGGCTCTTGGAAAGCAATTGGATCATGAAGGCTCTGATCTCAAAAATGGGTTAATCCATTGACAGATTAATATTTTGATGACATTATTGGGAAGAAGTGGAAACTGTAGGAAGTGTGAGTTAGTTGGAGGGAGTAGATCATTATGGGCATGCCCTGGAAGGGTATAGGTTGTCTCCAGTCTCTTCCTCCTTCCCTCCGACTCTCTGCTTCCTGGCTACCCTTAGATGATCTGCTTTGCTCCACCATGCCTTTCCACCATGATGTTTCTGCAAGGGAGCCAGTCAAGCATGGATGAAATCTCTGAAACTGTGAGCCAAAATAAATCTTTCCTCCTCCAAATTGATTTTCTCAAGTATTTATTACAGCAATGAAAAGCTGTCTAACATAACGTTCATTGAGAACATAACGTTCATTGAGAAAACACTCTGCTTTTTACTGTTGGGATAGCATGATTGTATTCTGTAAAACTCTAATTTGGTTATGAGAGGCTGTTCAGCTGTGTGGATCCCCAAAGAAGTGCAAGGCATGGGGCTATACAGAAAACGATATCTTGAAATCAGAAAGGTGTGCTTTTGAAGTTGGATTCTGCTATTTTCTAGCTATGTGACCATGAGTAAGTCACTTAACCTCTCAGAGCATCAGCTTCCACATCCATGAAATCTATATAGTGAGGACAAAAATTCTGTCTCAGAGGATGAATTAAGGAAACTTGGAATAAAATATGTACTGCAAGCATTAGTGGCTGGCATATGTCAAATAAGCAGCAATGACCATTATTACTATAGGACATATGGTCACAAAGGGTTTAACTACAAAACCACAGTTTTAAAATATATTTTTAAAAATTCTGAAATACATGCAGAAAGTAATACAAATCATCAGTATATCCTACACACCTCAATTCATTTCAAGAAAGTTTTTGCAGAGCTCTTAGCTAAAACAAGAGTAAAAAATGAATAGATGTTCTGAGGCCCATCTTGTGTACCTCCCCAGTTGCAACCTCCAGAACTCCAAAGGTACTACTACTATGTGTTTTAAAACCATTGATTAATTTAATCTACTTTTGAAATATACATAGGTAGAATCAGTTACACTTTTTTGCCATTTTTTCTTTTAACATTGGTTTTAGAGATTTATCTACAGTTCTGCATGAGGTTCATTTTCATTGCTATAGAGGATTTCATTGCATGAACATTTCACAATTTATGCATTCTATTGTTATTAAACTCTTGATTTGTTTTCATTGTGAATTATTACAATAGTATCCCAACGAATACTTTCTGTACTTGTGTGAATTTATGTATGTCTGTCTGTTGAATTTTTGAGTTATTAGTATCAATATGTCCAGCATTATGTAGATACTGCTAAAAAGTTTTCAGAAATAGCCATGCTGATTTATGCCCTTTACCTGCAATGCTTGAGAGTTGTGGCTATTCCACATCCTCACTGGTGCGGTCATGTAATTGTCAGCCCTTCTAGTGGGAATGTGGTTGTTATGGTCTGGGTGTGAGGTGTCCCTGAAAAATTCATGTGTGGGACAATACAGCAGGATTCAGAGGGGGAAATGATTGGGTTGTGAGAGCCTTAACCCAATCAGTGAATTAATCCCTGATGGGATTAACTGAGTGGTAACTGGAGGCAGGTGGGGTGAGACTGGAGGAGGCGGGTCATTATGGGTGTGGCTATAGGGTATATAATTGTATTTGGCCAGTGGAGCCTCTCTCTGCTTCCTGATTGCTCTGTGAGCTGCCTTCCTCCACCACACTCTTCCACCCATGATGTCCTGCCTTCCCTTGAGCCCCAAGAAATGGAGCCAGCCATCTGTGGACTGAGACCTCCGAAACCGTGAGCATCTAAAACACTTTTCCTCCTCTAAAATTGTGCTGGTTGGGTTTCTTATTCTCATTGCCCAAAAATCTGACTAAAACAGTGGTATACCTAATGGTGGTTTTAATTTGCATTTACTGATGATTAATGAATGGAACCTTTTATAGATGCATATTAGGATATCACTTTTGTTATATGTTTCTTCTGTTCCACACCATGGCTTGCCTTTTCAAGATTCTCCATTTCTGGTTATCTTTTGCTAAACAAAAGTTGTGAATTTAACTGAAGGTTTATGTATCAACTTTGTCCTTACACTATAATGTGCTTGGGTATAGTTTCTTTTGAATTTCTAATGCTTGAGTATTTAGAATTTTGAATCCTAGAGTTGTCATTTGTTGGTTTTGGTAAAATTTCAACCTTTTCTCTTTTCCTTTGTGCCTCTATTTTAGAATTTTTTTTAAGTTGTGGTTCTAGGTACATAGGTCCCTTAGGGAATTTGTATTTTCTTTTTCTTTTTTTATTTACTTTCTTTAGCCAATGTTTTACAGGCTCATTATATCTTTTTTTTTGTCCTGTGTGTGTATGTGTGTATGTATAGATAGATGGATTCTCCCTACATTATTAGTAACCATAAGCTATATTTTTGAGCACTTTTATGTTCACAATAGGTGAATGGAAAGTATAGACACTTCCCCTGTATCTAGTACCCTCCCCCACACAAACGCACAGCCTCCACAATCATCAATGTCCGGCACCAGGGTGGTACATTTGTTACAACAGAAGAACATATGTTAATGCATCATTATTGCCCAAATCCATTGTTTATGTTAGGATTTACTCTTGGTACTGTATATTTTATGGTTTGAAAAATGTATACTACCATGTATTTCAGTACACTGTGTGTAGTGCTATAACAAAATAGTTGAGACTGGGTAATTCATAAGTAAAAGAAATTTATTTCTCCAGTTTGGGAGACTGGGAAGCCTAAGGTCAAGGTACTCAGGTTGGAATGTCTGATGAGGGCTGCTCCTGCCTCCAAGAGGGGATCTACATCCTCCAGAGGGGAGGAATGCCATGTTCTCATGTGGCAGAACATGCAAGGGCTAGAGTCTGGATCCCATATGTGAGAGGAGGAATCCTTATGACCTGATCACCTCTGAAAGATCTTACCTTTAAAATACCATCACACTGGCCATTAAGTTTCAACAGTTGGATATCGAAGAGGACACAATATTATATTTAAATCATGGCAATGTGTATACACCATTACAGTATCATAACATGGTTTTACTATCCTAAAAATCTTCTATGCTGTGACTATTCACCCTCTCCCTTTCCCTAGGAATAATGAACATTTTAGTCTCCATAATTTTGCTTTTTTCTGAAAGACTTATAAGTAGGATTATGAAGTATGTAGCCCTTTCAGATAGGCTTCTTTCCCTTCTTTCAGATTGCCTTGCTTTCTTTTCACTTTTAAGATTCTTCCATGTCTTTCTGTGGCATGATAGCCTGCTTGTCTTTAGCATGAAATGATATTCCATTGTCTGAATATGCACAGTTTATCCATTCACTTCCTGAAAAACATCTTGGTTCTTCTAAGTTTTAATAATTATAAAATAAAGCTGTTATAACATCCACATGTGCTTATTTTTCCTTTTGTGAACATTGTTTTCAACTTATGTGGGCAAATGCCAAGGAGTACAATTTTATTGTATAATACTATGTATTGTGTGACTAGACTGTGTGTAGTTTTGTCAGAAATTACCACATACTGTCTTCCAAAGTAGCCATATACACTTTCTGCTCCAATCGATAAATGTGGGTTCTTACTACTCCACATTTTGTGCATCAGCGTTTTGCATCTTGGCCATTTTAAACGGTATGTAGTGGTATTTCACTGTTGTTTAAATATATAATTCCCATGGGCTGAGGTTGTATCTCAGTGGTAGAGCACTTGCCTAGTATGTTTGAGGCACTGGGTTCAATTCTCAGCACTGCATATAAATAAATAAATAAATAAATAAATAAATAAAGGTCCATCAACAACTAAAAAAATTTTTTAAAAGCAACTGTACAATTTTCTAAAGGCATATAATGTGGAGCACCTTTTCATATATATGCTATCTGTATATTTTCTTTAATTAAATGTGTTTTGGTGTCTTTTTTCTGTATTTTACATTGGGTTGTTCATTTCTTATTGTTGAGTTTAACAGTCCTTTACAAGTTTTCAACAATTGTGTATCAGATAGATCTGTTGAAAATGTTTTCTCCTTATCTGTGGCTTGTCTTCTTTTTTGGAATTTCTAAATATCAAAACACACCATCTGTGAACAATGACAGTTTTATATTTTCTTTCCCAACATGTATAATTTCTATTTCCTTTTCTTGTCTTACTGTATTAGCTTGTCTAATTGCATAGTTTATCTGCCTTTCTTTGATTTGTTTGTGGTGCTGGGGATTGAGCCCAGGACCTTGTGCACAACAGCCCAGGGGCTCCACCACTGAGTGTTGTCCCCAGCCCTGCTCTTACTTTTGGCTTTACTCCTTTTCTTTTGTGCTTTTCATTGACCATTTCATACATAATTTTGTTTTATATCCTTTCTTAGCATATCATTTATACAACTTTTTTACCTTTTTAGTGGTTGTCCTAGAGTTTGCAATGCAAATTTATAGTTAGTCCAAGTCCACTCCCAAATAAATTGTACTACTTCTATGTATGTGGAAATACCATCTAATAACAAGATTTCCCACTTAGTCTTTGTATTATTGCTATCATCCATTTCATTTATGCATATATATAACCATTGCCAACATTCTTGCTATTTTATTTGAAGATATTATTATCTTTTAGATCAGTGACAGTTTGGTTTGTCCTATTCTGATACTGTAATTTGAAAAGCTGCAATGGCCGCCCCTGTCAAGTAGAAGGTGCCTCAGGGATCAGAGCAGCACAGTCCGCGTGGCCCCGCCCCTCTCTCAGCTGGCATGGGGCCTCATGCATCAGGCCGGTGCTGGGTTTGCCCTGCAGACCCACCCTTGCCTGGACTGCCTAGCAGCACAGGGCCCAACCTCGTGGGGCTTCCTCCCTGGCGGATGGGTGCAGGACATGCCTGCGGAGAAGGCAAGAGGGGATGACAGCTCCCCCACCCCTTCCCTGTTGCTACCCCGCTATTGGTCTGTTGGCCTGTCTTGGCAGCCATTGGCTGATCCCTAGTCCACCAAAATTCAATTTCAAGAGTTGGCCCTTATCATCATTTTGCCCACTAAGTTCGAGAGCTTAAAAGAAGTTCCCTGGCTATGTTCTTACTCTCTTTCTCTTTCTCTTCAGGGCAGACGCAGTTTGTCTGCCTAATAAAATATCTCTTGCATGAGTTTTGTCGTCCACAGTGGTTTTTCTGGGCACTTTTTTCACTTTTCAGGTATCAGTTCACAGAGGTTTCTGCATAGAACAACCGTTCCAGTAAGTTGTGATTCTCTGTTTCCACTGGTTTGTCTCTATAATTTCAGGGTGCTGTGATTTGCCCTGTGACCTCATTTCTCTGATGGATCTAATAAGAGTTTATTTTTCATTTTGTACTGTATATTACTTGGTGTTAGGACTTGGCGTATGACTCCTTATACACTGGACTAGAAAAAAAAGTTTGTGTACGTGTGTATACAACTAGTAATATTTCATTAAAAGTTGGACATTGTGCATGAAAAATGATGGAGGCACAAAATGATATTCTCTTTTCCCCTGAGATAATTTATTCTATTATAAAACAGGAAACTAGAATGAGATAAATAATCTTATTTATTTATGGATGAAACAGACTTGAGCCTGTGTTTCTTTTTGTACATGACAGTTTGCTCTGGGTTCATCCCTGTTCCTAGGCTGCTGCCCTCCAGAGGTCAAATGAAAGCCTGTTGTATCTACCAACAGCCCTTTTTATGGCTTAGTCTTACCTCCCTATTTTGTCTCCCCTGTATTGTGAGACAGTCCAAATTCTACTCACCCTTTTAGTTTATTTTTTCTTCTGCTTCTTAGTTTATTTTCCAATGCAACTTTTAAATAACCTAATGCCTCAATAGGAACACATAGTATGCCTCAATAGGCACATAATGTGGCTCCCACTATACCAGGCCCCACTGTACTTTGGGATTTTAGTTCCTTAAAATCTGGATTCCTTGACTGGCCTGATTGTTGATGTTTGTTGCCCCATAACTGTGATAAATACAAAGCTCTGCTTGGCTAATGGTCTTTTCTTTGGTTCTGCTCCTTTTTTTGACTGACTTCTCAGCTCCTTGCCGCACACCAAAGTGGCAAATGCTGGAGGGAAAACCCTCACGCCGATCCCCACAGAATCAAGGCCCTCCACTCTTGTCTGTTTCAGAGGTTCCCTCATGCCTGCAAACAGATGTTTCTTTTATTTAATTCAGCTTTCAGTTGTTATTCTTAGAAGTATTGGTCTTAATAGACAAAAATGAAAGGCCTGGGACCATTTACTTGGAGGAAGTAAATGTTTCAGGCAGGTGTTCATAGCAACTGAGAGATGAGGAGAGGTGATGTAGAGAAGTCTGGAAAGCTCCCAGAAGCATCGTCCTTACCATAAAATTATGAGATGACCTATGGTCACCATCAAGGAGGTTATGTTTCTCTGCAGATGAGATTCAACTGTAATACTTTGTTTAGAAATCTGAGACTGCCCCATACTTTTTTGAATGTCACTCCTAGGAGTGTGAAGGAGGTGGCTCTCTAACAGATGATAACGGAGAGGTAGTTTTGGGGGTATGCACAAGCTAGAGAGGAATTTCTTATAACAGGAATGGGAAGAGCAATGGGCCAGGTTAGCTCCTATATCAGTGGTGTGCTGGAGCCCAATTTTACCAGCTCATGAGAGCCAATCATGTGTATCATTTCTCAATTCTGTTTTGAGTAATATAGCATTAATAATATGAAACTGACCATGATGGGAATATTTACACCATAGAAATCAGCAAGCACTACAAATGAGAGCTTTGTATTATTCATAAAACTGCTTGTAAAACATTAACTGGCATGCTACACCCAGAGCACCCATGTGGCAGAACACTAGAAACAGGTCTCCAATCCCACAGCTCATGGATGCTGAGGGACATCTCAGTTATAAGCACTGTGTTAAATTCTTTGCATATGTTTCATTATTTAATTATCTTAGCAACACTGAGAGATCAGGTCATAGAAGCTAGGAGATTTTCTGTAGCCTGCCTAAATCCAAATAGCAAGTCAGGTCAGTGTGATCCCTAAATCTTTGTTCTTAACCATTGCACTAAACATCTTCTCTATAACAGCACAGTCTGGGAGGGCCAATCTTAGACTAAAGGATTGTCTGTTATTAAGAGCAGACAATGCAGCCCAACTGGTGTGGGACTCATAGAAGAACTGTAAAGAGACCCCATGGCATGCCTTATAGGTGTCCTATCAGCAGAAGAACACACCCTAGGAAGCTGGGAGGCAAAGGCAAATCTAATGGTCCCCGCTGACAGATAAAACACAATGACATAGGAGACTGGAATTCACAGTAGGAAAGTGCAGTGTGCCAGAAGCAGCAGGAACCTTCCTGTGGGGCATGCATAGGGCTTATAGCGAGTGATAATCTCAAGGCTAGATCTAGTCTCAGAGGAATTGAAGTTTTAGGCAGGGTTTTAGTGACATACTTTTGGATGGTCCAGAGTTTCTGTTTTCAGGAAGAGGCAATTTGCAGAGGTGTTTTCGTATTGGTTTTGGTGCTGAGTATTGAACACAGGCAAGTGCTCTACCATTGAGCTACGTTCCCAGACCCCAGGAGGAGGCAATTTGATCAGAACAGAATGAGCAGTCGAGGTACTGATTGTGTCCCAGTGATTTAATGATTATACAGGGACTCTGTAGGTTAGAGGGACAGAAAATCTTAGCTGTGGATAGGCCCTGGCCAAGATCTCAAAGCTGGAAAAGAGGACATCTGGAACATGGGGAGCTGCACAGTCTTGCAACAAAACCATAGAAGGACATGGGGCCCAAGTTAAGGGTGTGATGGATGGTAAGCTTCTCAGACAAGACAGAGCAGGGGTCCAAGTATAGTGGCAGTCAGCCCAATGTGAGCCTGGGGATGTGTACTGTGTGCACTTAGGGTAAGGATAGTAGCTTCTTCTCTCCTTATTTTTGAGTGACGGTTCTCCAGAGGCATTTCAGATGTGTCATAGAACCTAACAGAAAATGAACCCATCTTCTCTTGAATGAGTCTAGCAGATTTCAGATGGGTGGAGAATACTTGAAATGAACTTCAAGGTGAGGACAGATCATGGACATAAATAGAAACTGAGATGGGCCAGGAGGGGTAGTCAACACTTATCAAATGCTCCAATGTGCAGGATACAGCGATACCGAGATTCGCAGAAACTCCCATGGAGATGCCAGAGCAAACTGTGGTGAGTCTAGAATGAGGGTGGTCTTATGTCCTGGTTTGTCACAGGGTCCCAGTTTATTATTACTGCTCCATCAGTTATTGATAGCTTCAGAGAGAAGGATATCTTCTAACTGATGAGGTCACTTTGATCATAATGGATGTGATGGTTAATTTTATGCGTCAACTTGGCTGGAGGAACCACACTCAGATATTTGGTCTAGGTCTGTCACAATGACAATCTAGATGTCTCTGTGAAAGTGTTCTGTTAAATCAATAGACTTTGAGGAAAGCAGATTTACCTCCATAATGTAGATTGGCTTCCTCCTATCAGTTGAGAACCTTAAGAAGAATAAAACTGAGTAGCCTTAGGAAGAAGGGAATTCTGTCTTTAGATTGCCTTTGGATTTGAGCTGCAATATTTTCTCCAGTAGCATCTCAGACATCTTTGTGGATCTCCAGCCTCTCAATTAATGCGCAGAGTGTACTTGGCAGTCTCCATAATCACATGGGCCATTTCTTAACATAAATAAATATTTATGTGTCTCTCTGCCACCTGTCTATACATGCATACTACTGATTTCATTTTTTTCCTGGGGAGCTATAACAGATACAGTAGGCTAATATGTAAGAAGCTATGGAGAGGTTGAGGGCATAGCTAAGTGGCCTTGCATTCAGTCTCTAGCAAAACAAACAAACAAACAAACAAACCATGCCATCGAAGCATATTTCTAGGAACTGTTGTTTCCTCTGGCCCAGGAATTCAGGAGGTCATTGGTTAATGGCTAAATGACAAGGATCATGAAGGAGTAGCTTAGGGAAGGTCTTGGGAATGTGGAGGGATGTGAAAACCTGATTTTGAGCCAAGGCAGCAGCAGCAGAGAGGATGGAAAGGACAGAGGTAGATTTGAGAAATATTGTCCTTGGTTTCTTGTTGCACTTGTTTGGTACACCTGCATCCTGAATAAACCCAACCACCTGTTTTATCTTTTTCTATTCCAAGAAAGTGAAACACAAGCAATGAAAGCTTCAAAGCAGAGCAGACTGCTATCTTTATAAAGTCATGATCACTGATATCAAGGAGGCCTGGAAATCCTAGTAGGAGTTTGAGACCAATTTAATCTTTGCATTCCTTAGAAACTGTTGACACTGTTTAAATGCAAAACATGCCTCCTTTCCTCATTCAACATTTGTTAAATAAATTATTTAAAAAATTTCGAGACAATGATAAAATGAATTTGGAAAAAAATAATACCGATAGAATACCTGTACCCTCTATTCAGTTTCCTCCAAGTAATGTTTTGGAAATTATAATGGAGTAGCAACATTGGCATGTTGTCATTGATACAGTTAAGACAGAAAATATTTCCATCACCTCAGGATTCTTCATGGTGCCCTTATATGTCTGTCTGCCTCTCCTTAACAACTGGCAACCACTAATTTGTTCTACATTTTCCTAATTTTGTCTTCTGGAGAATATTATATATGTGAATTGTGTATGGCATGTAACTTTTGGGATTGGCTTTTACCATTCAGCATAAATCTCATGAGATGCTTCTAGGTTGTTGCATGTATTGGTAGTTTGAATTTTTTTGCTACTGGTTAACATTCCATGGTTGTGAATATACCACCATAACTTTAATAGTTAACTCACTGAAGGACATCTGGGTTGTTTCCAGTTTTTGACTATTACAAAAAAATGCTTTTGTAGACATATGCTTTTTATGTGAACATAAGTGTGTTAGTCAGCTTTTTGTTTCTGTGACCAAAAATATCTGACATAAACAACTTAGAGGAAGAAAGATTTTTTTTGACTCTCAGTTTCAGAGATTTCAGTCCATAGTGAACTGGTGGTTCACTGCTGTAGACCTGAAGTGAGGAAGATTTGCACAGTGGAAGGGTGTGGCAAAAGAAAGCTGCTTGCCTCATGGCTATGAGACAGAGAGAGAGAGAGAGAGAGAGAGAGAGAGAGAGAGAGAAGAGAGAAATGAGCCAGGGACAAGATTAGAACCAAGGACATTGCCTCAGTGACCTACCTCCTCTAATCATGTGCCCCCTGCCTATAGTTTGCTGCAACACCCAGTATTCCAGTCATCTATCAATGGATTAATCTAGAGATGAGATTAAAACCTTCATGATCCAATCATTTCCCAAAAACCCCATCTCTAAAACTTGCTGCCTTCATGAGCATGCCTTCAACACCTGAGTCTTCAGGACATAATCCAGATTGAAACCATAACTGTAAGGATTAATTTTTCTGGAATAAAAGCATAGGAGTGTGACTACTGGGTAGGATTTGCTAAGATAGTTACATGTGGGTGTTTTAAGAAACTGTCAAACTGTTTTCTTGAGTGGTTGTACTATTTTACATTTCCACCAGCAATGTAGGGTTGTGCAGTTTCTCCAAATCCTTGCTAGCACTTGATAATATCAATACTTTTTTACTTTTAACAATTCTGATGCACATTAGTAGTGAAGGTTCACTCTGGTTTTCATTTGCACTTCCCCAGTGACTAAAGATATCAAACATCTTTTCATGTGTTTATTTGCCATTTGCATATCCTCCTTGGTGAAATGTTTTTTTGCATCTTCTGTCTGCTTTTTTTCCTAATTAGATTGTTATTTCACTGTTCAGTTTTGAGAGTTCTTTACATATTCTGGATTCAAGTCATTTGTCAGACACATGATTTGTAAAAACGTTCTCTGAGTCTGTAGCTTGTCTTTACATCCTCCTCCTTACAGGATCTTTTACAGTGCAAATATTTTAAATTTAGATAAACTCCAATTTATCAACTCTTCCTTTATGGATAATGTTTGTAGTGTCATATTTAAAGCTTCTTTGCTTCGCTTTGGGTCTCAGAGATATTCTCTTGTTTTTTAGGTGTTTTATGGTTTCACATTTTAGTTTGTGATCCACTTTCAGTTAATTTTTATAGGCATGAGGCTCAGAGTTATTTTTTCCCCTAAAGATACCCTTTTGCTCTAACACTATTTATTTCAAAGGCTACTTTGCTACTGACTTACTTTTGTTCCTCTTCCAAAACCATTTGATCTTATTTGTTTATTCCTTGATTCCCTAGTCTGTTCCATGAGTCTACACATGTGCATTCCTCCACCAATACCACGGTCTTGATTGCTGTAGTTATATAATATCTTGATATGAGACAGACCAATTTCATGGTTTTTTTCATTTTCAAAATTTTTGTAGCTCCTCTAGTTCTTTGCCTTTCCATGTAGATTTTAGAGTGATCTTGTTTAAAGCTATAAAATTCTTGTGAATTTGTTAGGAACTGTATTAAACTTGTATCTTTGTAGAGAATTGACATCTTTACTAATACATAAACATGGTATGTCATTTATTTATATGTCATTTCATTTCTTTCAAGAACATCTGTAGATTTTAGTGTACCAAAATACTATTTTTAATGGTATTTTCAGTTTTGGTATTCATGTGTTCATTACTACTGTACACAAAATAATTGATTTGTACAGGTTGATTTCATATTCTGCATCCTTACTGAATTTGTGTACTCTGTGAAGGTTTTTTGGCAAATTTCCTGGAATTTTCTATGTAGTCACATTATCTCTAAATAAAGATAGTTTTATTTCTCCTTTCCAAACTGTGTGCCTGAATTTCCTTTTCTTGTCTTATTGTACTAGTTATAACATGCAAGACTGTATGGATACAAGATTTTTGTGAGTAGATATTTTTTAGCCTTTGAGCTCTAGAGCTTGTGCCAGCAGCTCTCCAGGGGCTCTTGGCTTTCAGCCTTCACTGGGAGCTGCATTGTTGGCCTGCCTGGTCCTGAGGTTTCAGACTTCTTGGACTCAGCCATGCTACTGACTTCTCTGGCTCTCCAGTTTGCAGATAGCCACCAAGGAACATTTCAGTCTGTGATCTTGTGAGTCAATGTCATATATATTGTTTATCTGTCTATCATCTATCTATCTATCTATCTATCTATCTATCTATCTATCTATCATCTATCTATTCATTCATCCATCCATCCATCCATCCATCCATCCATCCATCCATCCATCCTATTCACTCTGCTTCTCCAGAGAATTGTGACAGATATATACTGTGAAGAATGGCCCATCTATAGTAATCAGATATATGGATCTGTAATTTTCCTTTACTGTGTTCTTTGTCTTGTTTCAATAATATTAGTTTCATGAAATAAATCAGGAGGTGTTCCTGATATCCTGGTTTCTGAAAGATTGTGTAGAATTGATGTTAAGTCATCTTATACATTTGGTAAAATTCATCAGTGCCCAACTTTCACTGGGCCTGCATTGTTTGGGGTTGTGGTTAAATAATGAATTCAGCTTTATTAATAATTATAAGACTTTGTATCTTATCTATTATAAGACTATGTATCTGTATCGACTGGGTTGTGGTAATTTACGTGTCTTTATGGAATTGACACATTTCACTTAAGTTCTCCAAAATGAGTCCATAGAGTTGTTGGTATTATTTTCTTATTGTTCTTTTCTGTGTGTGCCATTTCTGCAGTGATATCTGCTTGCCTTCCTGATATGAGTATTTTGTGTTTTCTACTTTTTTTCAGTGTTGCAAGAGGTTTGTCAATTTTATTGATATTTAATATAATCAAATGTTTATTTCATCAATTTTTCTTCATTGCTTTTCTGTATCCAATCACATTGATTTCTACCCTTGTTTTTATTTTTTTTTTACTTCCTGTTGCTTGCTTTGGATTTTGCTTTTTTGCCCCTAGGTTTTGAGGTAAGGACTTATGTTATTGTTTTGACACTTTCCCCTTTTCTAATGTCTGCATTTAGTGCTATAATTTTTTCTTTGGGCACTGCTATAGCTGCATTTCATAAATTTTGACGACCCATTCAATGATTTTTTTTTCTCTAGAGACTCTCTCTGTAATATATAGATTATTTGGAAGTGTGTTAATTTCTGAGTGTTTGCAGATGTGTCCTGTTACAGTTCTATTACTGATTTGTAGTGTAATTTTCATTGATATGGAAGAACATAATGTAAGTTCTACATAATTTAAATTCTTTTGAATTTGTTGCAGATAATTTTATGGCCCAGTATGTATTCTTCCTTTCACAAAATGTTTTGTGAGCATTTGAAGAGTGTTTATCCTGCTGCTGTTAGGTGAGGTGTATTATAAATGTTGATTAGATCTTATTGATCAGTGATATTGTGATTTCTTCTATATGTTTAATAATTTGTTGTTTAATTTTTCCATTAGTTGTTGGGATGGGGATGGTTAGAGTCTCCAACTGTGAGGATTTGCTATTTCCCCTCTTCGTTCCATCAGTTTTTGCTTCACATAATCTGCAGCTCTAACATTTGATGAACACACACATATCAAGGACTGCTATATCTGCTTGGTGGGATCCTTTTAAAATTATATAATATCTTTCTTTATGTTGGGTAAGGAGTATGTTTTCTATCCTTTTACTTCTAACCAGCTTATATCATTATTTTAATTTTTAAATAAACAACATGTATTACTCAGCCATAAAGAAGAATAAAATTATGGCATTTACAGGTAAATGGATAATGTTGGAGACTGTCGTGCTAAGTGAGATTAGCCAATCCCAAAAATCCAAAGACCGAATGATCTCTCTGATAAGTGGATGGTGATGCATAATGCGGGGTGGAAGGGAGGCAAGAATTGAGGAAGGATAGATAGCATAGAGGGAAGGGAGGGGTGGGGTCGGAGTGGGGGGTTAAGAATAATAACAAATGAGACAGACATCATTGCCCTGTGTACATGCACAGATGGTGTGACTCTACTTTGTGTACAACCAGAGAAACAGCAGCTGTACTCCATTTCTGTACAATGAATCAAAATTTAAAAATTAAAAAAATAAAAAAATAAAAATAAATCAGATGTTTGCAAATACATAGATTTTTCATTCTTTAGTCTACACCATTAGTCTGTTGTCTGTCCAACAGAAATTTTGTAATGTGTTTTTTGTTATAATTTTATACTAGGCCCTTGTATTTTGTTTCAATTTAAAAAATGAAATTTGTATTTTTGTATTTTTTATCTTGTAGCTTATAATTTGGAGATGCATACAATTGTTATATGTACAAATCATATCATTTTGAAAATAACATTTTATTTTTTCTAAAAATAAACAAACAAACAAACAAACAAACAACATGTAATTGGGTATTGTAATGATTAGCTTCCTAGAATCTAAGTGTACCATTTTTTCTTTGTTCTTTTTTTTTTCATTCCTGTGCCTCTTTTTTTCTGCCTTCCTATGGATTAGATAAATCTTTTTTCAAATTCCCTTTTCTTTTATGTAGTCCTTTTGAGTGCATTTCTTTGCATGGTTTTCTTCATTTACTCTAGTTGTCACGTGTCTCAGGCATAACTCGCCCCTGTCTTTTCACCAGTTGCCCTTTTACCAATTGGAGTGAGACATAAGCTCACCCTCCTTTCTATTCTTTCACCCCTCCTCCTGTATTAGAATTACCTTACAATTTTTGGACACGCACCTTTAGGACCATATAAAATTGTGTTTAATCTTTTTCTTCAGTCATTAAACATTAGTTTATAAACTCAAGAGGAAAAGGAAAAGCTATTGAATTTAGCTGTTTTCAGTTACTAGTGCTTCTCTTTCTTCTTGATGTTTCAAGATTCCTTCTTTTTTTTTATCTGCAGTTATATTTATTCACAAATTCAAGATTCAACTACTATACATGAGAAATCTTGCCAAAATATTTTAAGTCCCCAAATGGAAGTTTGAACATGCATGGTATAGGTCAATTAGAAGTTCACATTGAACTTCTCATTCATGTGTCTTGTTGCATTTTAAAATTTTTTTATTTTATTTTAGTTCATTGTACACAAATGGAGTACAACTATCATTTTTCTGGTAGTACACAAAGTAGAATCATACGATTTGTGTATTCATACATATACATAGGGTAATGATGTTTGTCTCATTCTATTATCTTTCCTTCCCTGCCCCCTGCCCACCGCTCATTTTCCTCTATACAATCCATTCTTTCTCCATTCT